>OX104044.1:44583933-45183933 GCA_944470415.2 Schistosoma rodhaini
TCCGACACAGAATGATATTACAGAACTGTGTAATACATTTACACGCTACCTTAGATTTCGTAATGACCGTAAATGGCCACGAACCCTGCGAAGAAGCACTTCACGTAGGCGATTTGTCTCCAGACGATGAGAGAAAGATAACCCCGACTGGTGCAGGTATCATAACCTGTATGGAAAGTCTTCCAGAAATTGCCGAAAATCCTGAAATTACCCGAAATCAAAATCGGCTGACACGAAAAACAATTCAGGAGACTTCGGAGCTGGCACGCATTAACGGCAACCGTAGCCGGCGAAAATGACCGTCTTTTATATGTCACAGGTGTGATGACAAAAGTTATCTACTTCATCAAGACTGGCACAGAAGTTAGCGTTCTTCTGGCTACCGGCTTCACGAATCTGTTTTAAGTTTACAGGCGGCAAACGGAAAACCGATTGCCACGTATGGTAAAGGTACGTTTACCTTAATGTGGCTTTACGCAAACCCATTCACTGGATTTTGGTTGTGGCAGACGTCTCTATGCCAATCATTGGTATAGACCTGTTACAATACCTGTTAAAAATCCATTTACATTCATATCTTATAAAATATCAACCCAGCTGAGTAATTTTCAACAGTGAAAATTGTAACTTCTTTAACAATTTGATCTTGTCTGTAAACCGGCATGCCTCATGTAACAATCTGTTATTTGAGAATAAATTATTATTATTATTATTATTATTATTATTATTATTATTAATACCACAACCTACTCATCGACACACGCTCACGAAGGTTAATAGACGGAAACACTAAGTTATTTGTTTGCGTAACTCCTTTTTCTGGTTGCAGATTATTTCCACTAACGATTAAGCACACCACAGACCCCCTATACCAATCAATACTCGACAAATACCCCGGGATATATCAACCGCAACCGAAATTGCCTTGTGTAACCGGCAATGTTACACATCACATCTCAAATGCAGGACCAACTGTATTCTCGAAAGCACGACGACGTCTCCCGAAAAGCTTAGGTTGGCTAAAAACGAATTCGACCACATGATAGACTTAGGAATCATTCAACCATCAAATAGTCCATGGTCATTCCCATTGCACATGGTCCCTAAAAAAGACAGCAATGATTGGCGGCCAACTGGTGATTATCAGCGTCTGAATGCTAAAACCATTCCCGATCGTTACCCGTTGAAAGGTACAACTGTCTTTTCGAAAATCTACTTAGTTAAGGCTTACAACCAAATCCCGACCAAACCGACGACATTCCAAAAACTGTTATCACTATTGCAGTAGACGCAATCGAAGGAGTCTTACAACAATGGGCTAACCACTCCTGGCAACCCTTGGCATTTTTCTAGAGACGGTTGCTGGACTTTCGGTAGGGAACTCCTAGCTATGCATTGTGCTGTACGGCGTTTTCAACAATCTATCGAAGGCTGGGAATTCACTTTTTCACCGATCATAAAGCTCTTGCTTTTAAATAGGCTCATCTTCAGACACGTACTCAGTTCGAGAGTTTTAACAACTGAACTACATTTCTCAGTTTACTTCAAATATAAAACACAGTTCTGGAGCAAACCATATAGTTACAGACGCCTTCTCTCGCATAACTGGGAACAGGTAAGGAAACCTTACTTTGTGACACATCTACAGGTAGGGATCGTCCAATAGTACCAAAATATCATCGACGCAACATCTTCAATACGTTACACAAACTTTCTCATCCAGGTGTTCGTGCAACCGTCAAGCTCATAGCAGAACGATTTTGTGGATAGGCACAACAAATGTCTCTTAGGGCTGTTCAAAACTCCCGATGCTCGTTCCGATCACGTTCATCTGGACTTGGTAAGACTATTACCAGTTTCAAATGAATACTCTTAACATAACTTGTGTAGATCTTTCTACACAAGGGCCAGGATCGGTATCCTTCAGAAACATTACTACTGAAGCACTATCCCGCACCTTCGTCGAACGATGGGTAGCAAGTTTCGGGTATCCTTCAAACATCACTACAGACTGCGGATGCCAGTACGAATCTGCACTTTTCCGTTATCTGACCATGCTATTGTGAATCACTCGCTTCCGAACGACCGCCTACCACCCACAAGCAAACGAGTTGGTAGAACGCTTTCAGTGACAACTAAAAGTTTCACCATCAGCTGCAAACACTTCACAGTGGACCGATGCTCTTCCACTCATCTTACTAGGTATTCACAATGCAGCGAAAGCTGACATGGGATACATTGCAGCTCAACTCCTTTAGAAGGAAATCCCATCCACGTCGACTTTCCTTCGGTACTGTCGAACGACACGGCACCTGCACGTATAATACGTCATATGACAGCTAACACCCACGTTGATACTTTGGTAGTATCTGAAAATAAACTTAAAACAACGCATTCTGGAAGAAGAGTAAGATTTCGAGAACATTTAAAAGACTATTGCACGTAAGACACCAGATAACATTTTTTACCTCGATTTTCCTTTGTATTACATATAATAAAAAAATTTAATATGCTTATACTTATATGTATTCCAAAAAAAGGATTATTTTCTCAATATGTTTTTCTCTCTAAAAGAACAACCAAAAAAATTTCAAAACACTGATTTTACGCTATCGCAGGTGTATGAGTCTATTTACCTCTCTTCGCCCGCTTTGTGTCTTTATTCGCATATGAGTGTATTTCGACATGTACTTGCATTTTCTTCTTCTTTTCCAGGACGGATGGAAAAGACGATAAGATGAACCATGAAGTTTACGAGGAACCAAAATTTGGATTATTATTTGTTTATTAGTATATTAGTATATTGTACTTCATGTCCCTTTATAATAACAAAAAATATGACCAGAGGCTGCTAAACATAGCAAGCTATCAGAAGAGTGTTTACCAAAAACAAACTCGTTGGGTTGAAACTTCTGGCTGGCCACGTCGTAGGGTCATCACTGCCCCACTAGGGGGAGTGATCTATAACTGTAAATAAATCCCCAAAATCAATATCTCTGTGAGTTCTCGGCATTGGATGCTGACCACATTAGTTTTAATTCACTCACCTAGCGGAAGGCGCTCAGCCATGCATCCGTACCAGATCACGTTACAGAACGACGTGAAAAGCATTTCCTATGATCATTAGGCAGATTAGATCAGTCACTTCTCGATATGTTGATAATCTATCAAATATATCTTCGAACCTCCTCGCTTCTGTCTTTTGATTTCACTCGGTGAGTGCGATTCAATTATAGGTGTTGCTGGTAAAGTGTTGTCAAACTACAATACCTAAGGCATCTTTAACTCCCTTGATTATGAAAAGGCATTTGAAATAGTGGATAGGAGAATATTATTGACTGAGTAGATGAGAAGGTCGACAACACCATCAGGAATTCATATGATGGACTACACTGAAAATTCGAACTTAGGCAGTTGACAGACGCATTCTAAGTGACGAATGGAGTCAAACGAAACTGAATACTCTCTCTTTCTCTTATCGTGGTTGACTGATTTATGAAAACCTCCACATCTGAGGAGAAGCACGTATTGAAGAAGCATGTATTGAAAATTTCTTGCAGTAATTCATCTGATTCTCCTGCCTTCTCTCACTGATATTTCATTAACTTTGATTTGAAGACTATTGATAGTTCTCTTACAGTAGTCAAATATTGAAAATTTTCCATCAGTTCTTTTTCATATCTTATAGTAATTTTCTTTTAGTAATCGGCGTTTTTAACGGACTGATCGAAACCTAATATAATTGAAATACTGTCCAGCTGTTGCATCTTTACTTCTTATGATTCTAAACAGCATAGTTTATACTTATGTGGTAAAAATTAATGTTGATTGTAACTGAAAGTTAAATGTTAGCTATTATGTTTTCCTACCATTTAAATTCTCATAACTATTTCTCATGGAGAGCACAAATTATTGAAATATTACTCTAGAGAGTGTAATTTTATTTAGATTAGTCTTCTGAGTGAAATTTCTTCACAGAAAATGATGACTTTTCTAAATGTTACTATGAGATCCTACCTGACTTATATTACATAGTCTAAGCTACGAGCTATAAATTAACTTCACTACCATATTTGTTCACACAACAAACAGGGAATCCAAATTCACACTTTCCAAAAGTTACAACAGTAAAAACATAAGGATTGATGAATAATCATGACTACTGTTCATTATTCTGATTTATAACTTATAAAGGTACAATATTGGACCACAAAGTAGAAGTTTCCAGGGGGACATAACCGGTAAAATCTTGTTACAAAGATAAATACTGAATTAAAGGACGGTCTACTTTTTAGACCATATGAAAATACAACGAAGCAATACTTTAATAAATGATAAATAAAAGTTGTATTGAATAACTAATAGATTTACTGTTCAATTAAATACTGTATGTTGTGTTTTAATTTATTACAACAATAAAAAACAATTTCATTCTACCTACTTAAAACTGAACTTATTAATTGTACCTTGCCAAAGTTCTAGATTAATTGGGATTAGCAGTAATTTATTAAATTATTTCAAATGTTATTGAATCTATAACCGTTGTTTAGATTAAAGCTTTATGTCGAGTACTGACAATAGCTAGAGTCTCTTAATTCATGAGGAAAGCAGTAAGTTATGTTTTTACTGTAATAATTAATGTTATTGATATAATGTTTGTCGCTAAACAAGACTGTGATTGTTTTCATTACAACAGATCATTGTTATCGTGGTCAAAACAACGATGGTCAATTGTAACCCTACGCATTTTCATTTATTATGATCATTGTAATGTACAAACATAACATCTACGCACTTTCATTGTTAGTTTTGTTCTGTGCAATACCATTCATACGCTAAGGTGTACACATTTTATTGTTTTTTCTTGAAACATATGTGCTCACTTGAAAGAACCGTCTTCTCTCTCTTTTTATTCGTATCTGTTTGTCTTGATTGAAAAGTTATTGCTGATGAGCCGTACACTTTATTTAGTCTATCTTGATTCCATCTTTACACTAGAAAAGTTTCTCAGTTCGTACTTATTTCTAACTTAGACGACAATTTACAGTTCATCCTAGCTTTAATCCCACTGAACAAAATAAATATCCATTATATTCTGGATTCCAATTATTCTTTAATTCAGAATAATTTGATAAATATTTTACCTTCATCACAACTCGTTTACTGCATTATCTTGAAGACAATCTCTTCATCGAATATTATTCATAAACTGTATGTTGAAATTATCTGAATCAGTTAAATTGTGACTGTTTGTTAGAAATTAAACTGCTAGTAGTGACAGTAATTGACGATCCATTGTTTCATTTGCACTATTTAAACTTGTGTTAATTTAACTCGGCTATTTATAAGCTCTGAAGAAGTGACTTACATTAAGTCAAGAAACGTGAAAAAAAACAATTTTCTACTCACTGGTATATAAGAAAAATATATTTATTATCAAATTTTCACTCAATACTCAGTTTACTTGAAACCATCAGGTCTAACCTTGGCATTGGTACCTACTAGTGATGACGTCATTGGAACATAAGTCGATCGTTGGGAATAATATATCTCAATAGTTGAGATCATGAGTCAGTTGAAGCTAGACCATCATGGAAAACCTGGAAGCACTGGAAGACCGTTTCGTCCTATTGTGGGACTCCTCAGCAGTGCGCATCAACGATCCCGTCTTGCGAGAATCGAATCCAGGACCTATCAGTCTCACGCACGAGCGCTTAACCTCTAGACCGCTGAGCCGGCATCCAACGATGTTAATGTCTAACTTCAACTAATCCACGAAATTGAGCGACACATATACCAATGTCTTCAATGAGTTTGCAGTGCCGTGCTTCGTTAATCGTTCACCCTGATAACCCTTATAATTCCTATCTTAACGGTGCATAAAAACCAGAAGGCAAAGGAGAAGCGGCAACTACAGTTTTATTAACAAATAACGCACATTGGAGATGGCGGGTAAGCCAACTCACATCCAATCAAGCGCTAACCAATATTTATAGTCAGACAAGGATAAGTTACAGACATGAGATGAATAGGATAAGTGTTCACACATACGCTCATATAAAATTAGTCAGGGTTAACAAGTGAATAATTAACAAGGTCCAAACATGACTCAAGATAGATAGGTAAATCGGCTTGTCCTGAAGCTATAATATGGTATATGGGCTAAACATATCAATCGACACTACAAGCTACTATCTCACAACAGACCTGGTTCATCTCCACTGGTCAGTGCTTCTCACTAGAACTCCAGGAAATACCTCCTGGTGCCAGTCACTAGTAAGCATATGTTGATTAGTATCAGAAGGGGTTTTTGTGGATATCATAGTAATTTTAATAGTAGAGGTTGATTAAAATTACTATAATATCCACAAAACCCCCTTCTGACATTAATCAACATACGGCCGTCCAGTCCTTTCGGGGTTTCCATGGTGGTCTAGCTTCATTTGACTCATGATCTCAACTATTAAAATTACCATAATATCCACAAAACCCCTTTCTTGTATAAGTGTTCTTTTTCATTTCATGACATGATGAGGTCTGATTTGCTTGTATATAAACTACGTATGTCTGAAATACATGATCCATACAACGGAGGTTGATATTGGTGTTCTGGATTGGGTTGGCTGAGTTAGGCGAAAAGCTACTATCATGGACGACCGATCAGAATCTCACAGTTGATTCTAGGGTGCTCGTACTGGTTAATGCGTCATTGATTTGGTATAGTATCAAGGTCATATAAGTCGGTGTTCTAATTGATAGAATTATTCACGTGATATAATTAACAGGACATAGAACACAACGTTTCCAAGGTTTCTTATTTTCATTTCTTCACCTATTCTTAAAGTCATTTAGGTAGTGAAAGAAGGAAATAAGATCAGACTGTCAATAAAGACAAAAATATTTGGACATACTACTGTAACCTTATTAATTAAAAAAAATATTACATATGTAATATTTTTCAAAGTAATGCCAACCTCTTTAGACAAATATTGGTTTACTCAGATATATGTGTCTGTACACACATAAAAATCAACTAAAGCAGTAATAAAGTGAGTTCTGACCTTTGGCCTATTCAAATAATCCATTTGTCCCTCTGAACTTATTTCTATTTCAGTGCTTGCAATAACTCATTATTATGTTGATTGGTCATACGATTTTTGCATATTCGAGCTGATCACTAGTACAATATTTCATTTATGCAATATCAACCAAAATTTAGGAACTAACTAATTATTTGCCGACACCCTGCTGAGAATTCGCTTGATAATCATTGTTGGTATGGGAACAAAATGGTTGTATGAAGGAACCAAGTCCTCCTGATTACTGATTGTGAAAATAAAAATAAAATCACAAGTTGGGATTCAGCCTGAGGGTATGAGAGGTAGACTATTTATATATGACAAAATAACCCACCAGACTGGCTTATGTTTATTCAATCAGCATGTATATACTCAAAGTTTGAAAATATTTAGCAAATGTGTACAGATTAGAAATTATAAATCATTATAACTTTTCTAACCTTGACCACTAAATTGTTTGGGTGAAATTAAATTCAAAAATGAGTATATTTTGATGTCTTAACGAAGTTTTGGCATCATTCCATATGGTGGAGAAGATTTGTAGCTCAGGTGGGTGATTTTGATGTTGGTTTGTTCTCTGAGCAGAGGACAAGCTGTGAATCACATGTGGAGAAATTCAAACACTTCACTTCTACCCGAAGTTTGTGCTGATGATGTCGTTCAGAAGGACGATGAAAGCTCCACGACCAAACCACCCAGCTCAGAGAACAAACCAACATCAAAATCATTCCATATAGAAATAGACGTGGTGTCCATTGTTTTTCTACTTATCCTACATCACTTGTAACTCCCCCTAAACCCGTTAAAACTTTACTGTCCGTCCCAAGCCCGGATATAGGATGAGGGTCAGAAAACTCATTCCATGGAAATGAACTTTGTTAAGAAAACGATAGCCAGATAAATTATTTTTAATATTACTTTTACCAAATAAATAATAGACTATATTTAGAATAAAGGTAACAGATTCGACTATCACATAATTGCATATGGAATATGTATTAACATTTTATACGGTTTAATGCCTAACTGAATATCTCAGAGTCAAACGGTGGTTTGAGGAACAGACGAGCACAAGATTTTTGTAGGAATGGAAATTACTATCATGATTTATATGATCCCTACAAAAATAGATCAATAATATTTAAATTATATTAAAACTTCAAACGACCGATATTCAACGGATGAGAACAGGATTTTAGAGAGTAACCGATTATAGTCTCTTGAGATAATTTTTATGTTTCATTGAATCTCCAAGCACTTATCAACACAAGTACATTAGACAGAACTCGCGTATTCATTTGAATGTTTCAAACGGTCTGTAGTTTAGGGTACCTTAAATATTCGTAAATTAATCACTGTCTGACAGCTGAATGAATTATTCAGTGTTAAATTATGAAACTCTCAAATTAATCAACAAACTACTGACCTCAAAATACCTTTGTCATTTTAGAGTTGACAGTTTATCAGTTTACTTGGTGTTCTTTGCCCCCAAATACCCTGGTACGACCAAGAGTGGAAAAAGTCCGCTCTCCCTCTCGAAATTCTCTTACGTGGCGACGCGTATATAGCCTCTGCCCGAGAAGTCCTACTCACTGCCTTCTCGTAGCACCGGTGTTGTTTATGAAATTGAGAGGACGAAAAGCGAATTTCCGGCGCTTTAACCGGATTGGTGGACACGGAAAGTCCACCTAGAGGAGTTGGAAAACCCTGATTGCAAACCAATAGTGTACATGAGCTTCAGTATACTGAGAGAACAAATGGCGTGTGAATCAATCCTTGATCATCTGCTACCATGGAGCTGCATCTCCTCACGATTCTCCACTGCCTTGTGAATCATACCATTAGGTCAAAGGCTCCGGGTGTGTCCCCCTAAGAAAACCACCTGCTTCAGTTTTGGCACCTGGGCAGTACCACAACCCTCACACAAATCGAATTAGATTTGTGTGGAGCATATATATTTGGTGCTTCCCTGTACCAATATTTATGTGTTTAAATAAATAAATAAATAATAAATTGGTGTTGTTTACTTGTATCTTTCCATTGTTATTTAGGACTGCAATTGATCAATCTCTTGTTGACATATGTACATCCTGTGCGGATTGCCCTGATATTGCATTAAGTCACAAGCTTTATAAGCAAAAATTGATGTTAGCGAGCAGTGGAATCCAGGACGGTTGTTTCGTCCTATTTGGGACTCGTCAGCTAGATGTACTTGCATCCTAGAGTTGATGTTCACTCCGAGAAAGTAAATCCTCCCACTAAATGAATACAAATGATCAAATTAGATTCACTGTTTTGTTTTTTACTTTTTTGTATTCAAATTCACAAACTCTTCTTTGTTTTTTCATGTTTTAACTGAATATTAATATAAAATCCTTATTTTCTTTCATCCTTTTTCTTTTGTTTTATCTTAATTGTAAAGTATATACATCACAAAATTAAAAAAAAGTATTAGGAATAAAAATAAGCTAAATGTTTAAACATTTATAATGAAAAATATTGTAGATAATTTCTTTGTTTGATAATATTCACTTAAGTAGTAGTCTATTTATCTTAATAAAAATATTATTTTTATCACGTATTGTTAAGTCATATTACTACTGAATATTTCCGATAATAAAAGCAAACAAACATGAGTCAGTCAATCATTTTGGGAAGTAATTTGTGTCTAGTTGAAATTCAGCGACACTATGAGTATGATGTTTAATTCGACTAACGTAAGGTATTGTGAGTTTATGAAAATATAAAATATTTTGTGAAAGTTTTCGGCCACACTATAATTTATGGACGAACCAATCATATATAGGATAACAGGTCTTGGATTTTGACGTGAAATTCACCCATTAACTTGATTAAATAGAGTCTTGGCATTATAGCTTATGTCAGTTCGTGAATAAAACTCTTAATCTAATTCCTAACCTTAATCATCACCTGTAAATCGTAATTCTAATTCCTCACACAGGTTTATGACCCTCATTTGGTCCTAGTTATTAAGTGGACACTCTCAAGGTCATCTTGCTCAAGAGTCGTGCATAAATTATGGTTTCACTAAGTTTTCTTTAAAGAAATAATGAGTTTATAAATTTTTAACTACTGATAACTAATTAGTAGCTTCATCAAAAGCCAAATAGTATTTAGAGTTAAAGTATCGTTTGAGTGTTAAAATAAACCCATTCTTCCATTACAATAATTAATGGATTTTTAACAGACAAACGTTACTCACAGATCTCAAAAATATTCATTAAATATGGGTTAAATAAGAATAGGAAATACTTAAACAACAAAGTAGTTTTTATAATAGTCACCCGTTACTCTAGAGATTTTTCTCTACAAGCAAACCTATCTAAGATATCTATTAGTTTGAGCTGTATTACACGTACATGATGGAAAGTACGAATATAATGACTTGTTTAATAAAATAAAACTATCAGACATTGTATAAGTAAATAATCTGAATAGTTATTGATAGTGCATAGTGAAAATGAAGTCAACTTTCATGTAAACTAAGAAATTTACAATAGGGGATTATTCTGTCAAACATAAGTCCTTTATTATTAAGGGTTGGAGGCTGAAAATTTTCACTCTGGTTAGTATCTTTTCCCAGTGCGATGGAATGACGTATTGTGACGTACACAGTTTCATATTCGAATATCCACTCAATTTTATTTTCCAAATTTCCAGTTAAGTTCAGTATTCTGATGTCCACCATGAAATTCACAAGTTTGACGATTTACAAGTATAGTTGACTTTTGCAACTATATTGATTGATAATGGTATAGATTGTAATAAAGAGGTATATAGACTAGTCCTTACATTACTGACTATTTTCTTCAAGACACTGTTGTTACGAATGGTCAAAGATACGATGACAAACTGGAATGACTTAAGTGGTCGGCTTAATATTCTTCTAGCAGAAACGATTTTAGGATCCTAAATGAACAGACTTGAGATTTAGAACAAGTGGTCAGCTGACTTAAGTTATCCGGGAATTAAAGTTTCGTGACTGCATGTCATTTAACTGGAAACAAATGAAGGTTACACAACCACAAATAAGTCTTCACTTCTGTTTTTGACGTTAAGTTGTACGTGTCTTATACAACGTTCAGGTTTCCCTGAGTGTAACAATCGATTTATGGTAGGGAGTGCTGCGGTTTGGAAAAAATAAAATACCAAATAAATGATTTCCCTACTTTTATTTTATTGAAGGCTTCTCTGATTAGGGTTTCCACCGAAGATTAGAGCAAGAAATAAGTTTTATTTACGTTAAATATGTGACATTGAAAAATCTTTTTCTCCAGAAAACAAATAAATTCATTAAGTAGTGATCTGTTACAACTTGTCATACAAGTCAGAACTCTTCATTAATTGATAATATTTTGTAAATTGTTAAACTTTCTTCTTGGTGTTTTGCAAAAATTATGCATGGTAACAAAGGTTTATTCTCAACACACCCTCATATATCCCTTCAGAAATTTCTAGATCGTTTGAAAGTAATGAAGAGAACAACAGACGTAGCGTTACCTTTGTTTTCGAAATGACTTTAAACCTACAGACTGTTCAAATATCAAGGTTCCATAGAAACCTATCCCAGATGGAAAATATGTTTATTAAATTCGTTATTATGCAGTTTAAAGACAATAGTGGACAGTTGCTCAATTTCGTGGATTGGTTGAAGGTAGATATCAACGCCGTTGGATGCCGGCTCAGTGGATTAGAGGTCAACCCCTCGCGCGCGAGAATGATAGGTTCTGGGTTCGGATTTCACGAGTCGAGATCGTGGGTGCACATTGCTGGGGAGTCACACAATAGGACGAAACGGTCGTCCAGTGCTTTCAGGTTTTCCATGGTAGTCTAGCTTCAATTGACTCATGATTTCAACTATAAAAATACAGTTTAAAAGGTTTGAAATTCCGAATAAACTTGGGTAAAGGAATTATGTATTTAGTATGAAAATCTGGTGGAACATTCGTCTTGAATTCACCAGGATAAGCTTTGTGGAGATCGTTGAGTTTTAATCAAGATCGTGAATCGATTAATGTTAGACCACCATTGAAAACCTGGAAGCACTGGACGACCGTTTTGTCTCAGTATGAGGCCCCTCAGCAATGTACATCCATGACCCCGCACGAGAGACTCGATCCCAGGACCTTCAATCTTGTGCGTGACTCCTTGACCCCTACACCACTGAACCAACATCCGATGGTGTTAATGTCCAGCTTCAACCAATCCACGATATTGCGCGACCATCCTCTTGAATTTGATTCAACAAAATAATAATTGTCATTACTTCTAACAGTAGTCATGATGTTATGTTCTGTTTTGCCTTCTTATCCAATCACTTATACACTCCTAAATGCTTGATCAGTCAGCTATTTGAATAGAAACGACGAATACTTCATGGAACGCTGCGCTGTTGATTCCAACTAATACTTGAGTTTGCATAAGCCATTGGTATGACGTGGAACTTTGGGCGGTACTTTTGACTTGATCACAATAGCTTGTTCAGACTTGCATCTCCAACCTACTGAACTTACGAAAGCATTTGATCCACTCGAGCTTACCGGAAATATCATACCCTTCTTTAGAAAGTATGTACTCAGCTTAAATTGCATATATCCGGGTGAATCACATTTACTTTTAGCTATTGTTCTCTGTCGACTGTCACTGCATTTAAAGCTCTTATAATCATGACTCTGCGACGTATATGAACTTCACTCCTTACATATCTACTGCATCCATCCAGTGAGATATTTGAGCTGCAAAATAATATTTATCAGATAACTGATTTGAATAGACCGTATGTGCAAATATTATCTGATTTCATCTGTTCCTGGTCTCTAAAATAACATTTGAACACAATAATTCAACGATCAATTTGGATAAGACATTTAGTGAATCTAAGTGAGTCAAGAGAATGTCGCTCGGCAAACAAAACAGAAGTGTGTTCAGAGTTAGGATTGCAAATCGGGACCACAGTCGCCTTGAAAAACTCACTAACCACGTTATATATTTACGCATATTTTAATTCTATTTATATTTCATGAATTTTTCCCATCAAAAGTCATTTGCTTTCTTCAGTGTCACTTGAAGAATTCCTTCGCTTCTTTAACATCTTTTGACCTGTAATGTTAAATAAATTCCCAAAACAAATATGTATGTCTTTGATATTGATCCTAACCTCATTGGTTTTACTGTACAAACACTAGCTGCAATTGTCTTGTCTCTCATCCTCGCCAGATCGCGAATGGGTAAGCCGTGCTATGTATCCCTTGTGACTGCTATCCAGCTCGGATCAGACGCATCTCGACATATCGGTAACTTTCTAAGTATATCTCCGAACCATTTATTCTTGACTTATGACTTGACTAAATTAGTATATATGGATGATAAAGGTGTTGTCGGGCTCAGAATACCTGTGTCATATTTAAACTTGTTATGTTTACCAGTTTTAGGCATTTTAGTGAATAAATATTGCTACGCTTTTTAATTAATTCTTAATCAGATGTAAAAAAAATCCGACGTCGCCAAACATATTTCTACCAGGAATCCGGCGGTCATTATTCTAAATTCGAGTGACGAAGCGGTAACGTATACCTTGAGTTAATACTGGAATGTCAAATAGACAGAAAACTTTTTTCCGAAAAAGTACTAGGACTTCAAACGCGGTATTCAACTGCTATTAAAGAATTTGACCGTCAACATCAAACGACACATTTACGGACCGATTTGAAGTTGTGGATACGACATCAACAGAATTGATCTTTTTCGATACTAGGTCATGAGAATGACTCAATTAATCACTGGTTGAGAATTTAAAAATTGAGTAATCATACAAATGAGCTGTTTGAAAGTCAGAATCACTTCACTATCACTGCACACATATCTAACCAGCATACTGTCTTTTGACTGAGCGATGATTACTTTTAATCAAGGAAAATTTATGGAGAAGTTGTTTATACATGTACAAATTGTGCAGTAACTAGTCACAAGAACGGGTTTTGCAAATATGGCAACCACACATCACTTTACTGAGTGGCAAAAAAGTAAATGCTTTATCAAAATCTAATCCATGGTGATAGGCATATATGTGTATATTAATGTTGATAATCATACTGCCACACTGCATTTGATACTATAATTAATAGTACTCTGATTTCCTGCGAAACTTAGTTGGTTCATTCTACTACCGATATTATAGTGAACGTAAAGCACATTGTAACTAAGTTTGCAGGAGTAATCGAATATGTTGTCAGATATAATGTTTTAGTAGTTAAATCTAGAAGCTATGTCGGTAATAAATTCTCCAATCTATTCGGTCTTGACTGTCTCACAGACTTTGGGATGTTCGATTAGCTACCTAATCGTATTTGTCATGAAGCATCTTGTTCAACTTTTAAAAAATCTTCCTATTCCTGATTGATCAACAAACTGAAACAGACGCTTTCGAATATCTTTGTAAATGATCATGGCTGCCGTGAGAAAGTGAAAGCTTAACATTATTAGACCGGATGCAAACTCTGTCATTCGATCAGAACGCTCAGTGAGTTTTGCACCACACTCTTTGATGGCCGGATAATTGGTCAGGTTGGAAGCTTTAGATGTTCTGGAACCAGTTAACTGTCCTTCATTCGCAGCACTAATTGTGGGGGGAAGGGAATGGAGTGGTTCAATTCGGTCATATGGTGATTTTCTGACTGAAGTAAACGACTCCCTAGGAACACGCAAGTATTCAATTCTCATTCCAGACAATATCTTGGCACAATTGAATCAAAACGTATTCCACATTAAAACAAACGTAGTTGGTGCATATGTCCAGATAGTAGTAGATGAAGAGTTCAAAGAACCAATTACAAACAATTTGCACCAAGGCCTTTGTCACATTACTGACCTTCCACATGGAATGACGACAGACCCGAATATTTTCCAGCAAGTTAAGAGTCTAATGCTAACGAAAGTCTCGGATATCTTGGTCTATATGGATGACACTATATAAATATCCCAGCGAAGCTATGAAACGGAACAGATTTCCGTGTTATAATAGATACAAAAATAATAGGAAAATGCTGTCATCCAGTTTGCTGCAAATACACTTTAACCGTAGCCAGATTATTCGAATTATGAACTCGGAGCTGTTATTTCCCACAATTTTTGGACTGTTCTCGGATAATTGCACATGAATCCAAAACACTATCAACATTCGAAATGAAATTCGGTTTAAGTCTTATCCAGAGTATCAGTTGTACAAGATGATCTCTTTGCATCCGCAATCCTATTAAGCAAGACACATTTTCCGTCCCGGTACACAATGATATAGGAGTCATGTTTACCCAAGACTTGAAAAAACATTCACGATGCCACAGGCATTGTAGTTTGACAATCCTTTACCAGCAACATATATAATTGAATCGCGCTCACCGAGTGAAATCAAAAGACAGAAGCGAGGAGGTTCGAAGATATATTTGATAGATTATCAACATATCGAGAAGTGACTGATCTAAACTGGCTAGTGATCGTAGGAGAAGTTGAGCACGGCGTTCTCACTCGTGATCTGGTGCGGACGCATGACCGAGCACCTTCAGCTAGATGAGTCAATTAAAACTAATGTGGTCATCATCCAATGCCGAGAACTTACAGAGATATTGATTTTGGGGATTTATTTACAGTTATAGATCACTCCCCCTAGTGGGGCAGTGATGACCCTACGACGTGGCCAGCCAGAAGTTTCAACCCAACGAGTTTGTTTTTGGTAAACACTCTTCTGATAGCTTGCTATGTTTAGCAGCCTCTGGTCATATTTTTTTTATTATAAAGGGCCATGAAGTACAATATACTAATATACTAATAAACAAATAATAATCCAAATTTTGGTTCCTCGTAAACTTCATGGTTCATCTTATCGTCTTTTCCATCCGTCCTGGAAAAGAAGAAGAAAATGCAAGTACATGTCGAAATACACTCATATGCGAATAAAGACACAAAGCGGGCGAAGAGAGGTAAATAGTCTCATACACCTGCGATAGCGTAAAATCGATGATTTGAAAATTTTCGCTGACTATTCTTTTAAAGAAAAAAAATAAATATACACATATTGAGAAAAAATCCGTTTGTTTTTGTTCTTTTGGAATAAATATAAGCATAAACCCAATTGATTCTTCGAATCGTGGAGCTGCTGTGTGACGGGAACCTAGAACCTTCATAACAGCGAATCCCGTATTCTAATGTACAAAGTCTGTGTTCGACCACTCCTCGAATACTGCGCGTTTCTCCTTAGTAGCACGCGCATAAAGGATAAGTTAAGACTGGAATCAGTACAGAGACGATTTACATTTCGTACTCTTGGACCTGATAGTGTCTTGACATATAATTCGAGGTGTAGTAAACTAGGGCTTGACCCTTTATGGATGAGGAGACTGAAACTTAACCTTATCTTCTTTTTCAAAATACTTAACAAACTCTCCTTCACATCCAGTCAGGCGATTCAATATGCTAAGGCTTCACATTACGACATTCGTAACTCCTTGTCTTTAGCGAAACAAACATATTCTAGGTCTTCTCTCTATATGAATTACTTTACCTGTAAGTTTTCTAGACTATGGAATAATTTACCCCAAACTATCCGTATGTTAGACTCTCTCCCATTGTTTGTTCGGTCAATTAATGCTTTTTGCTCCTCTGAAAATGCATTAAATGCTCTAGCGCCTGCAAGTGCATCTTACTCCACAAGTGAGATTATAGGAACTTTAAATGTTTAACCTCTTACTTGCTATCATTGTTTTGTTGTTCCGTGCTCTTTGCTTTAATCTTACTTTCTCTAGTTGTAGATAATTAATAATAACTCGCTCTGGCACTGGTAATAACCTTACAGAATAATGTTGGTCAATCATCAGGCTATCCACTTAATAAAAAAATGACAAGTTCCCTGGTGTTGCATTGGCTTGCCGTGATATATGCCATATTTAAACTGTTTATCAATTACTAAACCAGCAAACATAAAACCTTCTTATAATTCATGTTTGTTCTCTACATTAAATGTTGATTTTTATAACAATCTGATCATGCCTGTAAACTGGTGTGAATTCTGTAAATATTATTTTCAGAATATATTATTATTATTATTATTATTATTATTAAATAAACCAATATCCCCTGATGAATTAAAGTATTAAAGGTTACCTGATTACAGTTTTGGAGTTGCTGAAGACCTTTCACCTGACATACGTTTACTTTTCTGGTCTTTCGAATTTACGAGGACACTTCATAATATTTCACAAGTACAGAACGAATTACTTGTCGGTTGACTTTCGACTTTCCCATCTTCAGTGATAAGGATGAGAGGTTTATTGACCTGTGTTAATCCTTGCAGATTTGTTACACTGTGGAGATCCGATCTCGTTTTGAACATATCAACAGAAAATTCAGATATTACGTGTTCTGTTAGAGAATTCCAACATGGTAGCATTCGCTTCCAAGACCTGACTATTCGAAAACCCATCAATCGGAGATTATTCTCGCCGTCTGGTCGACGGGTTTCTAGTTCAGCTAGTGCCGTCTTCCCTTTTATTCTATCTTCAAGAAATATATCTGGTCTTACTTGAATGTCAGAATTGTTGTTACTACGAGCGCTACTTATCTGGTAATATGCTAAGGATATATTCTTCGAGCCTCTCTAAATCATGGGCGTGTCTAATTTGGGGATCTGGATCGTTCGATTCTGGAAAATTAATCACAATAATATTTGATGAGACTAAGTTCTTTTCAGTCACACTAGGCTGGTGTTCTGCCTCAATATCATAGTTTGGTGGGACTCAGAATGTGAGTTTACTAATGACTTGCCAACCAAGTGTGTATTATCTTCAGCTTTTTTTCTTTTCCTCCGTAGTGCCGTTCATTTTTGATCATTCAGGACAGCCACACCGGGACTACTTGGGACGATGACAGTTTTATCCGGGTCTTCGGCTTCCACTGGAGTTGCATGACTACCCATGTCAATATCAAGTGGTGCTTCATTCCCCGTTTCACTTTCCCATCAATCAGAGTAGAGTGTTTAACGCGTCTAGTAACAGCATGTACAACACTGGAACACTCTTTACTCTTAGTACTTTTGTTACCAGCGCAACCACTCTCGTTCTTTTTAGAGGCCAAAGCTAATAGGCTCATAGCCTCCTGGATTAATATCGTCTTGTTTGCACAGCAGAACATGCAAAGCCAGTGCGAGTCAGGATTACAGCATCGTTTGTATGCGGCGGGACTAAAACGGGCACATATCTTGTGGATCCACTTTATACACTCATCACACTGAATCCGTTCATCCTGTAGCTGCAAATAAATCCCCAAAATCAATAGCTCATTGAGTGTTCGACATTGGATGCTGACCACGTTGTTTAAGTGGACTTATTTAACTGGAGGCTTTCGGTCATGCATCCGCACCAGATCACGTTGCAACTCGGCGTGGGACACAGCTCCTACATTTCCATAGTCAGCTAAGAACGTACGCCTCTCGATATATTGGTAACGAATCAAATATATGTTTCCTACTTCTTCTCGTCTGACTTCTGATTTTCTTTGGCCGGGAACGATCGAATATAGAAGATACTACTGGTTGCTAGTTGCAAAACTAGAATATCCGTTGTATCCTCAGTGGTGAGCCCGACGTGATCTGGTACACCAAGCGCACAAACTGTGAGTCTGTTCCATTTTGGAACATTATTATTCATTATTCTTTATTTGATTTTTATATATTGTGATATACATTTTTTCGCGAGTTTTTACGGATATATTTTAATTGAATACTTTACGTTCTTAATATTAATAATAATAATTTATTCTCAATATAAACAGATTATTACATGAGGCATGCCGGTTTACAGGCAAGATCAAATTGTTAAAGAAGTTACAATTTTCACTGTTGAAAATTACTCAGCTGGGTTGATATTTCATAAGATATGAATGTAAATGGATTTCATAAGAAACATGACAATATCAATATCACACTTGACACACTTTATGGAGGTAGCGTTGCAACATACAACTGATGGTCGAGAATAGATACATGCGAAGTTGGGGGCTTTTATAAGTTTCGAACTTATATCCCTCCAGAATATCGGAAGCATTAATAACGGTGTAGGACGAAATCACCCGTGCCATATATGTTTTCGGCGGAGTATCTGCAGGAGGCTGAAAAAGGTGTAAGAAAAAGAAAGGACGAAAAGCAGAGCACACAATATTCATGGAGGAATAGTTAATGTATAACCATTTAGTCTATTTGTCTGTTACTGAAGTATTTATTAGGTAAGAACATACTAATGTGTTAAAGAAAAATAAGTGTGGGCAAGGTATGAGTGGGTAAGGAACTGTATAAATGAAGGTAGTTCAGAAGAAAGTATGGAACTGTGTAGTTATAAAATAAAGTGCTGTAAACAGTATTCCGATACAAATGGCTGTCTCCATTTTTTTCGAAGCTGTTTGAACTCTCTTTTTTGTTTTTAGATTTTATAGGGTATAGAGTGGGCTTCGTTTTTAGCCAATTGACTAGTCTGCTTGTATTAGGATTACTTGGTAGGAAGTGGAACCAATTTAGCTTCTTTTAACATGATTCAAAGTGGTATTTTGCATGAATAATTTCGCATCAATACCGTTGATTCGTAACATTCCACTAGACATAAGGAGACGTAATTAATATGTTCTGCCCCACAGACACGGGTGGATTGAAGTTATCTCCCCACCATCCTGTTTGCTGGTCAGTAACGCCACCCTCCCTCCTTTTATGATGTTAGGCTCTCTTACGTTTGTGGTCGGTATGAATATTGCTTTTATCAAGGACCATATTTGGAATACACTGTCTCTACAAGTTCCATGTTACAAGCAAATCAGATGGTAATAGCAATTGTGTTATGGGTTAGATATCCATTTAATATATCGTACTACTATGAAGATAACTAATGGTAAAGGTTAGAAGAGACAAGTCAGATTATATGTGGTTAAGAGATGGTAAGGGCTTGTAGTGTAGTGCTTCGTTAATCGATCGTCTTGATAACTGTTATTATAACAATCTGAACGGTGTATAATATCAGAAGACAAAGGGAAGCAGCAACTACATTTTTATTGATAACTAACATGGGCTAGAAGGCAGTGAGCACATTAGCAAATGTAAGCAAGCGAAGGAAAGATGACGCAGAGTGGAGATGGATGGGAAGCCAACTCGTTATAAGCAAGCATTAAACAACATTTATAGTCAGGCTACAATGAATGACAGACATGTGATAGGTAGGATATGAAGTGTGCATACACATACGCTCATATAAAAAAATAGTCAAGGTCAATAAGGGAATAATTAATATGATCAAAATATGACTCATAACGTTATGGGTGAATTGGCTTGTCCAGAAACTAGAATAAGTTATGTAGGTGTAATATAGTACACGACGTTACACTACTCCCCACAGGCTAATAACAAACCTGAGGATATGATAGTAAATATTGTAAAATTTTCAGGGTGAGAAAAAATAAAACACTGAACAACTCACAAGAATTTAGGACGTATGAACTTCTTTTGATCGGCCTTAGTTGGTCAGAATCCATAAGATTAGTGAGTTATCTGTCTACTTGTAATGAGAAAAATAAAAGGACATGACACTTAGGGAGAATAATTTGGATTTATCCATTAGAGAGATTCGGAAACTGAAAATGAGGGTTAGGAGCGGAAGGCCATGGTTAATAATCAATAAATAATGGGGAAGGATAAAGCATGTTTTCTTTAGTTTTGCTATATTCTTACCAACGACAATGGAGTTCGTTATATTCTTGTTCCGTCTAGATATTGAGCGGTCCATAATAAAGTACCTCAGGCTTATAGCTGTATACTATTTTGAGATCATTAGCATATAAGTATGGTTTCCCAGATTTTATGATGTTACATATATCGTTTATATACATGAGAAACAAAAGTGGGCCCAATACACTTCCCTGGATGACGCCACTAGTTATTGGTCTAGGTAATGAGAGACAGTCGTTGTACTTTACCATTTGTTTACGTCCCTTTAAAAATGAAACAAACCATGAATAGACTGGGTTGTTGATTCCGAAGGACCGTAGTTTGGCTAGTAGCCGTTTGTGTGGAACCTTATCAAAAGCTTTCCTAAAGTCTAAAAATATGACATACAAGGAGTCCATTGTCTCGTTTCAGAGTTATATCATTCATGTAGTCCACTAGGAATGTATCACATGATCTGGACCTAAGAAATCCATGTTGGGAGACCGAGATGAGATTATTAGTAATTACATGTTGGATTAACGCCGCTTTAACTACTTTCTCCATCACTCTATTATTACTTTGACGGAACACTCACCTAAGGTACTTAAGTTAAGGACTACTCTCCCGTCATCGATTCAGTTAACTCCTTTCATGTCTGCCAATATTGAGCCCTGGTTCTGCTATACAGAAGCTGATTTTTGCACGCACGAAATCACGGACTCGCGCACACGATTCCTCGCGGTAGTTAAGGCATTACCGCGTGAATTTAACAGGTACGTAACAGCTAGTATGTTTACTAATGATGTTTCCGAACCTTACGAAACTCTCAAATGGTCGATTTTAAAACGTGGAGACCTAACTGATCGACAACAGTTAGACCAACTCCTTAACAATATCGACCTGCAACATGGTTCTGTGACAGACATGTTGCTAAGAATGAGAGAGGTTATCGGCCAACGAACTTTCGATGATGGCCTATTCAGACAACTCTTCTTGTCTAAACTTCCCCAACAGGTGCAAGCAGTTCTCGCCTCGTTTCAAAACAACGCCGTAGACGAGCTGGCTGCATCTGCCGACCGAATCTTAGAAATCACCAAATCCACTAGCGCCGAGGTCTTTTCCGTCAAAGAAAAACCTCAATCGACCCCGACTGACATAACCGAACTATGTCACACGCTCACAGGATATCTTAGATTTCGTAATGACCGTAGTCAGTCGAAAACCCCGCGTAGAAGTGTCGCATGTAGGCGATCTGGCTCTCGACCACGAGAGACAGATAATCCCGACTGGTGCTGGTATCATAACCAGTACGGTAAGTCTTCCAGAAATTGCAGGAAACCCTGAAATTATCCGACCTCAAAATCGAATGACACGAAAAACAGTTCGGGAAACTTCCCAGCCGGCACGCGTTAACGGCAACCGTAGCCGGCGAACACAGCCGTCTGTCATACGTCACTGATGTGACTACGAAAGTTCGCTACCTCGTCGACACCGGCGCAGAAGTTAGCGTTCTTCCCGCGAACTCCAACGACAGATTTCTCGAGTCTGTTTTAAGTTTACAGGCGGCAAACGGAAAGCCGATCGCTACTTACGGTAAACGGTACGTCTACCTTAACGTGGGTTTACGCAAACCCATACACTGGATTTTCGTGGTTGCAGATGTCTCTATGCCAATCATTGGTATAGACCTGTTACAATACCACAATCTACTCATCGACACACGCTCACGAAGGTTAATAGACGGAAACACTAAGTTATTTGTTTGCGTAACTCCTTTTTCTGGTTGCAGATTATTTCCACTAACGATTAAGCACACCACAGACCCCCTATACCAATCAATACTCGACAAATACCCCGAGACATACCAACCACAATCGAAATTGCCTTGTGTAACCGGCAATGTTACACATCACATCTCGACTGCAGGACCAACTGTATTCTCGAAAGCACGACGACGTCTCCCGAAAAGCTTAGGTTGGCTAAAAACGAATTCGACCACATGATAGACTTAGGAATCATTCAACCATCAAATAGTCCATGGTCATTCCCATTGCACATGGTCCCTAAAAAAGACAGCAATGATTGGCGGCCAACTGGTGATTATCAGCGTCTGAATGCTAAAACCATTCCCGATCGTTACCCGCTGCCTCATATTCACGATTTGACAGCTACCTTGAAAGGTTTATTTATTATTTTTTTTTTTATTTTTTATTTAAACACATATATATTGGTACAAAAGGGCACCAGGTACATATGCGCCACACAAAATAATGAAAGTAGGTAGATAAAGGATGAAAAGATAAGGCGGGCTGAAATGTACAACCAGAAGATTCCTTCAGTTAGGAAAGTTAGAACCATTCTTTATGTAGAAAGTAAAAGAAGGTTGCAGCAGGATCGCCACTGGCTTCTATTCTGAGCCATATCTGATAACGTCTCTAGCCACTGTGTTGCACCATCTCTCGGACCCCAACCAGGGAGTCGTGAAGGACCAACGGAAGCTAGCCCTTTGCAGCTCTCTTTCATGCCACGACACCATGTCATACACTGACCTCCTCTCCGCTTTCTCCAACCAGTCCCAGGGTCGGCAAATAATGCACGACGCGGAAGTCTCTGGGACGACATTCGTAAAACATGTCCGAGCCACCGAAGTCGGTGTTTCAAGATGGTGACACCAATTGAATTATCGTCTCTGCGCCCGAACACACGATGCCGAACCTCTGCATTACTAACATGGTGTTGCCACTGGATGTCAGCAATCCTTCGGAGACAACGATGATCGAACACAGAGAGACGTCTAACATCCTCAACTCGGAGAGGCCAGGTTTCACAAGCATAGAGCAAAACTGCTCTCACCGACGCATTGTAGATCCGACCTTTTACAGCCAGACTAACATCACGAAGGCGCCAAAGATGGCCCAGATTGGCATAAGTCGCTAACTATACGTGCATCAATCTCATCACTCACGCCACCACCAGCACTTATATAGCTACCTAGATACACGAACTTCTCAACTACTTCGATCTCCTCACCATCCAGGGTGAGTACAGGATGAGAATCCTGCCAGTCTTGTAGGAGTACTTTGCACTTGGAGGGTGCAAAGCACATGCCGTACCTGCGGACACTGATTGCCAACTGATTAAGTGCTGATTGCATGCCTTGGGCATTATCACACAGTAAGACAATATCATCCGCATACTCAAGGTCGAGAAGTCGTTCTCCTGGCAACAAATCCACACCGCCATTACTTACATCCATCAGAGCTGTTTCCAGGATGTCGTCGATGGCAAAGTTGAAGAGGAATGGTGAGATCGGGCAACCCTGCCTAACCCCACTGCTCGAATGGAACAAGGGAGAAAGGTGGTTGTATGCCCTCACTCTGCCTGAGGTGTTCGTATACAGGGCCTTTAAGATGTTAATGAACTTCTCAGGCACACCCTTCTTCAATAGACAATCTCAGAGAACAGTCCTGTCCAACGAATCGAAGGCCGCCCTGATATCAATAAACATTACGATTGTTGGCCTGCGTTAAGTATGACGGTGTTCTAACATTTGGCGGAGGGTGAAGATGTGATCAATGCATCCTCGACCAGAACGAAAACCAGTCTGCTCCTCGCGAGTCAATCGTTCTCGGGTTTTAAACAACCTACGAAGAATGATAGAAGCCAATAGTTTTGACGCAATCGAAAGTAGACTTATCCCCCGATAGTTATTGCAGGAACAACGTGAACCCTTTTTAAAGATAGGGACGACTATCGACTTATTCCATGATGTTGGAACACTTTCTTGCTCCCAAACCTTTCCAAACAACGCAGTCAATTCCTTAGTCAGAAAGTCACCACAATCTCTAAAAAGAGCCGGAGGTAAGTCATCTGGGCCAGGTGATTTATAACGTTTCAAGAGTTGGAGTTCCTTGCGGACTTCCGCCTCGTTTGGTGGATCAGTCGTCACCGGCCATGGGGGGCAGGGCAAACTGGTTGATGTTGCCGGAGCAGCAGGCCAGTTGAACTGCCCTTCGAAAAATTCCGCCCATCGTCCAAGACGTCGGGAGATGTTAGTGATTGGCATCCCGTCATCCTCGTAGATTGTTTCACTCACACCAGACTTCTTGCTGCCAGTGGCTCGGATGAGTTGGAAGAGCTTCCGGCAGTTACCAGATGCAGCTGCTGCTTCCATCTCATTAGCACGCTCCGACCACCAGGCTTCCCGGTCCTTACGCAAGCTTTGCCCGATTTCATTACGTAACAGCCTTCGTTTGTGGTCAAACTCACGGTCACCCGGAGTAGACCGACGGGCTTCCATCAGTTGTAAGGAGCCAGAAGAAACCCAGTGCTTGTAAGCGGGACGTTTCGCGAAGCCGCAAGCGGCTTTACTCGCCATTTTCATGGCGTCGTGAAGATGCAACCAATGCTCATCTATACTCTTCAGTGGGATGGTAGCTAGTCTAGAAGCTAGCTCCGCTCGATACCTACCTGCAACAGAAGTTGCAGCCAGTTTACTAACATCGATCCGTTGGTGGTGGTCAATCCTTCGGCCACTGAAAAGTAAGGTGAGATTGGCGCAGACCAGGGCATGATCAGATTCCAGATAGGTACTCCAAAAGGAGCGGCAGTCTTGTACACAACCACGCCAGCGGTAGCTGATCGCGATGTGATCAATCTGAGTCCAGGCTTGGGATGCAGAGGGAGGACGCCAGGTGGCACACCGGCGATGACTGTGCCGGAAGTTGGTGCTGGCCAGAAACAGGTTGTGGTCTGTGCACAGTTGCAGCAAACGGTCCCCGTTATCTGTCCGGCGACCAACAAGTCCCCATCGGCCACCTAGACGACTCTCTTCTGTGCCTAGACGCCCGACCTGTGCATTCAAGTCTCCGGCTAGTACTACAATATCTGTCGAACGCGCTTTCTGGAGAAGAACTGTTAACTGGTGGTAAAACTCATCCTTGATTGCATCCGGGCTGCAATCTGTCGGGGCATAGGCGGAGATGACGAAAAGACACCGTTTCTCACGCCGATTTCTTCTCACTTTGATGGAATTTCTAATCTAACAGCACATAACCGACTGTTAATGGGGATCCAATCGATTAGTGCTGCCTCAGCCCTAGCGCTTAGTGCGACACCAACGCCAGCAAGACCGGACGAAGATGCCACAGGGTCCCCGGATAAGCGCACGTGGAACAAGCTTTTCGAGGCGACAGATGGAGAGCGGATTTGTAGTACTGCACTAGAGTCTTGAATACGGGTCTCGGATAGACAACAAACATCAACATTAAGACCTTCCAAAGACATAGCCAGCCCTATCTGTTGTCTGATATGCATTAGTGTGCGAACGTTGAAGGAAGCCAGCTTGAACGGCGTACGTGGTTTCAGAAAGACTGCTTCAGTATTCATTATCGGTGGAAGCATTCACTTTCAACCAGACAGTGACTGGAGATCGTTTAGATAGGACAGATTTTCCACCATGGGCGAGCTGCTGCATAAGTTGAAAAGTAAGGTTATACAAATTGGGGATAAAAGGGAGTGAGTTAGCGATATGGTAAATAATAATAATAATTATAATAATAATAATAATAATAATAATAGTAAAGGTAATAATAATAATGATAATTGTCTTGCTTTTAGTATGACCAGGGATATCGTCAATAGAGTTCATAATTTCATTCATTTGTGTGTGGGCTGTGATACTGCCCGGGACCACACCCCGAGCCTTTGACCTAAAGGTCTGATCCACAAGGCAGTGGAGCATCGTGAGGAGATGCAGTCCCATGGTTGCCGTTGACCAACAGCAGGTTCTTCCGCCATTCGTTCCATCAGGATACTGGAGCCCATGTGCACCATTGGTTTGGAATCAGAGTTTTCCAACTCCCCTAGGTGGACCCTCCGTGTCCACCAATCCGGTTATAGCGCCGAACATTCGCTTGAAAGGTACAACTCTCTTTTCGAAAATCTACTTAGTTAAGGCTTATAACCAAATCCCGATGGCAACTGACGACATTTCTAAAACCGCCATCATCACTCCTTTCGGTCTTTACGAATTCTTACGAATGCCTTTTGGTTTAAGAAATGCGGTTCAAACCTTCCAAAGGTTTATAGATGACGTCTTCCGAGGTCTCAACTTCGTACATGCGTATGTTGATGACTGTCTCATAGCAAGTCCGGACAGGGAATCACATCTCAAGCATCTGGACATTGTTTTCGATCGACTCCAAAGGCATGGCATTACTGTCAACATTCAGAAATGCCAAATCGGAACCACCTCCTTAGACTTCTTAGGACGTACTATTGATGCCCAGGGCATCTGACCCCTTGGAAGCAAAGTGGCGGCCATTCTGGATTATCCAGAACCGACCACGATCAAGCAGTTGCGAACTTTCAACGGACTAGTAAGTTTCTACAGACGGTTCATACCGAAATGCGCGTCCCTTAGGAAACCGTTAACCGATCAGCTTCGTGGAAATGCGAAATCAATTAGTTTAGACGACACAGCTCGTAAAGCATTCCCACAGTTAAGGAACACATCGCTAAGGCAACTCTGCTTGCTCATCATTACACTCAAGCGCCCATTAGTATCGCCGTAGACGCATCCGACTCAGCAATCGGAGCAGTCTTACAACAATGGGTTAACAACTCATGGCAACCTCTAAGATTTTTCTCGAGACGGTTGTTAGACGCAGAATCTAGGTAGGGAACTCCTAGCTATGTATTGTGCTGTACGGCATTTCCAACATTCCATCGAAGGAAGAGAATTCACGCTTTTTACCGATCACAAACCTCTTACCTCTCTTCATCTTCAGAGAAGTACTCACTGCGAGTCTCGACTACATTTCGCAGTTTACTTCAGACATGCAACACATTTCTGGAGAAAACAATGTAGTCGCAGACGCCTTGTCTCGAATTAGCTCCTTGAACAGTTTCCAAGGAATCGATTTTCTTAAACTCTCTCAGCTTCAAAAAGAAGACATTGATCTTCAGCATGAGTTATCCTCAACAACTCTTAAACTAAGTATTAAACAGATGGTAACAGGTAAGGGAACCTTACTTTGTGACATATCTACAGGTAGGGATCGTCCAATTGTACCAAAACATTATCGCCGCAACGTCTTCAATACGTTGCACAAACCTTCTCATCCAGTTGTTCGTGCAACCATCAAGCTCATATCAGAACGATTTTGCTGGCCTGGTATGAATAAAGACGTGAGGGAGTGGGCACGCTTCTGTGTAAGCTGCCAGAAATCTAAGGTGGTTAGACACAATAACTGTCCCTTAGAGTTGTTCAAAACTCCCGATGCTCGTTTTGACCATGTTCATCTAGATTTGGTAGGACCCTTACCCGATTCGAAACGGATACTCATATCTCTTAACATGCGTAGACCATTTCACTCGATGGCCAGAAGCAGTGCCGATTAAGGACATTACTGCTGAAACAGTGGCTCGCACTTTCGTCGAACGATGGGTAGCAAATTTCGGGTGCCCTTCCACGATCACAACAGACCGCAGACGCCAGTTCGAATCTGGACTTTTCTGTTGTTTGGCCTCGCTATTAGGAATCACTCGCTTCCGAACGACCGCCTACCACCCTTAAGCAAACGGGTTGGTAGAACATTTTCATAGACAACTTAAAGCTTCATTATCAGCCGCAAACGTTTCACAGTGGACAGACGCTCTTCCACTCGTCTTGCTAGGTATCCGCAATGCAGTGAAAGCTGACATTGGATACACTGCACCTCAACTCGTTTACGGAACGACACTCCGACTCCCAGGAGAATTCGTGCATCCTTCAGCTTCTTCATTGAACATGGATATAAACTCTTACACGAGTAGGCTTACAAACGCTATGCGTTCAGTTGAACCTGCTCACATTCGACCTCAATCAAACGATGTTTTCGTTCAACCTGAATTACAACATAGTACACACGTCTTCTTTCGTCGAGACTCACATCGACGACCCCTCGAATCAGCATACGAAGGACCCTTCAAAGTTCTTCAACGCGAACCTAAGTACTATGTAGTTGATAAGAACGGCACGAACGATAGCATCAGTATCGATCGCGTAAAAGCAGCGTACTTAGAAGGAAACCCTAGCTACTTCGATTTTCCCTCGGTACAATCGTACGACACGGCTCCTACACTCGTAGTACCCTACACGACAGCCGACACACAACTTGATACTTCGTCAACATCGATAGATAAACCTAAAACAACGCGTTCTGGAAGACGAGTAAGATTTCCAGAACATCTTAACGAATATTGCACGTAGGACACAAGCTTTATCTTGAATCCTCCTTTCATTGTTTATCATGCTCATTTTTTTTATTCATTAAAAAAAAATAAAAAAACAAAACATTTTAATTTTTTTTGAGCGTATTTATATTTATTTTTATAGATAAAAAAAAACTCAGAAAACCCATTTTTTTTCCCGATCGCTTTCACGCTGTTTGCAAGTGTATTAGTTTATTTATTTATTTCCCGATAATCTTGTGTCCTTCCGCAAGTACGAGTGTATTTTGGACATGCACTCACACGTTATATTTTTTCTCTTTTACAGGACGACTGGAAAAGAACGACGAAGTTTCCCAAGGAACCGAAATTTTCATTGTACTTTATTTCTTTATTGATATGTTGTACATTTTGGTCCCTTAGTATAAGGAAAGACGACCAGACGCTGCTAAGCGAAGCAAGCTATCAGAAGAGTGTTTACCAACGACAAACTCGTTGGGTTTAAACTTCTGGATGGTCACGTTTTTAGGGGCATCACGACCTCACTAGGGGGGGAGTGATCTGTAGCTGTAAATAAATCCCCAAAATCAATAGTTCATTGAGTGTTCGACATTGGATGCTGACCACGTTGTTTAAGTGGACTTATTTAACTGGAGGCTTTCGGTCATGCATCCGCACCAGATCACGTTGCAACTCGGCGTGGGACACAGCTCCTACGTTTCCATAGTCAGCTAAGAACGTACGCCTCTCGATATATTGGTAACGAATCAAATATATGTTTCCTACTTCTTCTCGTCTGACTTCTGATTTTCTTTGGCCGGGAACGATCGAATATAGAAGATACTACTGGTTGCTAGTTGCAAAACTAGAATATCCGTCGTATCCTCAACCCACGAGTAATTAACAGTCCGGCTGTCCACATTTGCAAGTACTGCAAACCATTGTAATCACATTACGGTTTAAAACACAATATGATTACAATAGAAACACAAGTGGCAATGTCAATGAGGATAAAGGTACCAAGAGACAAAGTTTTCAACAAAATTTCAAATTTTAACCGAAATAAGTCAAGTTAAAGTTGACCAAGAATGCTTTTTGATGCAACAAGTACACAAAAACAATGATAATCACAACATGTACGAAATCCCTGCCCTTTTTGAAACGAATCATAAACGAATGGAACTCCTTAACTGAACACGTAGTTGTGGTTCTGTCTGTCGATACGTGTAAAATCAAATTAGGTCAATTGAGAGACATCTGTAGGCAGGACTAATTCGAACCACGGGTGAGTTCTTCACCTTCAGATCAGTTGCCAAGTCCATGAAAGTGAGGTTTCTCAACATCTTGAAACTCCCACTAGTCGCAGATGACAAGAAGAGTTAAACTATAGTAAACTGACGACCTTAAAATATTTCCGGGACGACCTAGAGATGGCTTTTCAAAAATAGCCAGTCAGAATGCAACTTACCTATAAGCACTCTAATACATAGATGGATGATGTGGATATAAGTGATTAGGAGTTTTAATACTATGAATGAACTTGATAGCGGTGTATCCCTACAGTTTAGATTGTAAATCGTTCTACTTTAATTCAGCTATACCATAACTCATAACCCATGGGCTAAGTTTAAGTAACCGAAGATGGAGCAATGTAGGCGGAAAAGAGTTAATTAAAGGGGAGATTCGGTGGAGAAGTAGGAGGGAACTACAGGCGGACGTGAGTCAAAGTCACATTTTACACTTGTTATGGTGAAGTAGTGCGAAACCTCCCTCTTGTTGTCGCTTATGTTTAAAGTTCCTCTAAATCGTCTTCTTTTCCTCTGTGTAACCGGATTTAAGGGGAAAATTGGCACTCCCTCTTTACTTACGATATCCCCCTTCATCCTCCAGAATTTGTTTCTATTTCCCATTTATTGGTTGCTTGCAAGGTGTTGAGTGAAACACAAAAAAGAAGTAATCTACCGAACGTATAGCTCAGAATAGATTCTTTGGATTGGAAATGATACTTTTGTTGCGTAAGAACACAGCGAAATTCTGAGAAATGTAAATCACGTTAGGACTAAACTTCCCGTTCGAATAGCGCGCGATCAAGTAATTCCAAGGTGTACAAGGTGTATGGGCTTACACTCTTTAAATCCTAATTTCGAACCCTTAATCTTTCAGACCATACCTTGTTGTCCTAAAACTCCTACAGCAAAGATCCTGACCCTTAAGCGCTCATACAATACCGCCTATAGGACTAGAACTCCTTAAGCCTAGATCCTAACTCTATTAATAGGGTCAGAAAAATTAAATCAGCACTTACAGTTCATTCCACAAACATGTCACTATGCGATACTTTCAAGATACGAAATAAAATGAAAGTCATGGGTCTCAACTACAAGGCCTAGGCTTTAATATTCTTTCATGAAGTTAGTTAACGTACTAGCAGGAATCATTTTAACGCGTCTAGCTGTTATTTAGGGATTTCACAGGACTAAATATCCAATGCATGCAAAGTTGGAACCAGCTGAATAAAAATCGTGGGCTTTTTCCATATTTTGTTTTGAGTTCACCCTCGCATTTCGGTCCATGTTTTATTCGGACTTACTTCAACGGGTTATCCCACTGTTTTTCCATAACCGATATTGTCATTCAGTTCTTAACAGGATATTTCAGATTAAGTCTTGTTTGAATGTTGAGCATCTTCATTTTATACTCACTTTACACTCGTTGTTGACAGCAACTATGTTCGTGACATAAAATAAGCGACAAACATGAAACGCTGTTTTGGTTGGGTGACTGATAAAAAAGAACCTGATTTTTTCGATTCTCTTGGATGAATTGTGCATACATACTGCTTTTGTGTGCTATTTGCTTTCCTTGTAGACGACCTATAAGCGTATACTTAGGAATGGTCCTAACACAGTAATGACTAACACCTACTGAGTGAGGTTTCTTCTTTATTGTCTCAAAGGGTTGCTAACTGCTTTTGCTTTTTATTTGTGATGTATCGCTTCATGTCAATAATTTTTCAGTGTATATCAACAACTAATAAGAGAATTATGTGAAACTGACCGTTTGAGACTTCTTTTGAGATGCATTTAATGTTTTGAATTTAATATTTTCGATAACTATGTAGGTTACTGATAGCTTTGTGTAGTTGGTTTCGAGCTACGCAGTTTTCTGTATGAACTAGTGGCTCTACCCTGATTCCTGGTCGAACTAAGTAAGGTGGATTGTAGCGGCTTAAACCATCTGCTCCTAGTTTCGACTCTTAGATTGTCTTAATCTCAGGCCTGTGTTATTACTGATTATTGCTTTTTGCAATTCATATTGAAGGTAAGTGCATTATGTGCACTTGCTAGGTTGTTGACTCGGGCTACTCTACATGCTCTCTTAGTACACAACGTGGTCTCAGCCTTGCCTCAGATCTACATTGTGTTTCGGAAAACATTGAAATAGTCTACGAAAACAGAAAATTTGACTTTAGTTTTCGAAGTTAAGGAGCCAGTCATTTGCAGATTGCTAAAACACACTGAACATTGCAACACTAAAATCATACGGTGCTTTTGAAGTTCTGGACATATACATGCATATTTGTATCAGGCTCTACATTGATCGGCCTATCGGGGCTCACTTGTCTGTAATGTGCACTTCCAACACTTTATCAGAAGGACATGTCAAATTTCTATTCTTAGCTCAATTTATGATGTCTATTTGAACCAGCACTTCTTTCTCCCATACCTTTCAAATAGTGATCGAAGCCTATCAGTAGATTCTGATGGTAGTTTTTGGACACTCGACAACATAGGTTTCCGTTGTTTATCAGGCCTAAATATCAGCTAGGAATTTTAAGAATCTCCGATGCGATACACATAGTATGAAGACTGTCAGGAATAGGCAGATATGCAACTCAGTAATTTATGTTGTTAGTTAGTCCAGTTGAGTGATCTGATGCTTCGAATTACATAGGTCCACTTAGTTACTTATTGACTTATATCAACACAGTGATCACCTAGATTCCAGCCAGGTATCCTAAACCCTTCGACGTGACTCAGTCCGGTTGTCAATGACTTCACAGCAGTATGCTACGCCTTGTTGTGTTGGACCTTAGCTTACTTTCAGTCTACTCTTGCACCAGATAACATCACTGACCGAGGTAGGTGGTGGTTAGGTATACGTAAAATGTGTCGCAACCACCTCAGTCGATGGAATTTCACTACCATCGATGGGTTTGCCATCTGACCTGGTAGCCTACACATAACCTCAAGATTGTTCAGTCGGTTATTTCAAAATACATGGGCGATACTTCAAAGACACCTATGGTCAAGTACTAGTAACCCAGAAATATCTTGTGATCTTAGTGACCATGTCTCACACCAATTAAGCAACACAATGGAGTGCTATGGGTTAATCTGGTCCTTAACTTACTTACTTACGCCTGTTACTCCCAATGGAGCATAGGCCGCCGACCAGCTTTCTCCAACCCACTCTGTCCTGGGCTTCCTTTCTAGTTCTATCCAGTTTTGTTCATTCTTCTCATGTCTATCTCTATTTCTCGGCGTAATGTGTTCTTTGGTCTTCCTCTTCTCCTTTGACCTTCAGGATTCCATGTGAGGGCTTGTCTTGTGACGCAATTAGCTGATTTCCTCAAGGTGTGCCCAATCCACTTCCAGCGCTTCTTCCTGATTTCTTCCTCCGCTGGAATCTGATTTGTTGTCTCCCACAGTAAATTGTTGCTGATAGTGTCTGGCCATCCGATCCGAAGTATCTTGCGTAGACAACTGTTAATAAACACTTGTATCTTCTGGATTATGGCTTTCGTAGTTCTCCACGTCTCCGTCCCATACAGTAGAACTGTCTTTACATTTGTATTGAAAATTCTAACCTTGGTGTTGGTTGACAATTGTTTTGAGCTCCAGATGTTTTTCAGTCGTAGGTATGCTGCTGTTGCTTTGCCGATCCGCGCCCTCACATCTGCATCTGATCCACCGTGTTCATCAATGATGCTGCCCAGGTATGTAAAGGTATCCAAAGCTTCTCCATCAAGTGTAATTTGATTGGTGCATATTGTATTGTATCGGAGAGTCTTGCTTTTCCCTTTGTTTATATTGAGACCTACTGCTGCTACACTGGTCGTTTTCTCCTGCATTTGTTGTTGCGTTTGTGATATAAGAGCCAGATCATCCGCGAAATCTAAATCGTCAAGCTGCATCCTGCCTGTCCACTGTATCCCGTGATTTCCTCCAGTCGTTGACGTCTTCATGATCCAGTCGATGACCAGGAGAAAGAGAAACGGTGAGAGTAAGCAACCTTGTCTAACACCGCTCTTTACCTCGAATGAATCGGCGAGTTGTCCTCCGTGGACGATTTGGCAGTTTAGTCCATCATAGGAGTTCCGTATGATACTGACTATCTTCTCAGGCACGCCGTAGTGTCGAAGAAGCCTCCACAGTGTCGTCCTGTCCACGCTATCGAATGCCTTCTCGTAATCGATGAAGTTGATGTAGAGTGATGAGTTCCATTCGATTGATTGTTCCACAATGATCCGCAGAGTTGCGATTTGATCTGTGCACGATTTATCCTTACGAAATCCAGCTTGTTGATCTCAAAGTTGGGCTTCCACGGAATCCTTCATCCTGTTTAACAATACTCTGTTGAAAACTTTTCCTAGTATTGAGAGAAGAGTGATGCCCCTGTAGTTGTCGCACTTGCTGAGATCGCCTTTCTTTGGTATCTTGATCAGAAGTCCTTTTTTCCAGTTTATGGGTACTTGTTCTTCGTCCCAAATCTTATTGAAGAGGATGTGGTCCTTAAGTTGGCAGATAAATATCCCGTCTAGGTGACAAGGGACTCAAATTGATTAGGACTAATGGAGGATTTTGAATCATTTAACATAGACACGACAGTCGAGCAATCAATGCAAATATTTATGAAACCCGTCTGCTTGCTGTATAAACTATGCATATGCTACATATTTGAAGGTGAATATAGATAATTTAATTTATGTTTCAGTTTTAGGAACAAATCCGAGGATGGATCAGTTGTACTCTTTTGTTTCCGTATGTTTCCTTTGTCCGTACACGTGGATTGTTGTTGCTGTTGGTGCATTGTATATTATCAAGAGAGAATACTTCGGTCATTGCGAGTGTACTCTTGAGGATCGTTTGGATGGTAAAACAGTTATTGTTACGGGATGCAATACTGGTATTGGATTAGAAACGGTCAATGAGTTGGCTCATCGTGTGGCCCGTGTTATAATGGCATGCAGAGACCTAAGGAAGTGCGAATCGGCTCGACAGGAGCTTCTGACTAGGACCTGTAATGAGAAGCCATCAGTACTCAGTTTTCATTTGGAACCAGATCAAGTATGTTACTTCTAATTGTTTTACCAACGTGATGTGTTTTTTCCATGGTTATCATGATCAGATGAAATTAGATGGAGCAAGATCCAGACCTGTTATGTATTGTCTGGAATGCGAGTACCTAAACCACTATTTCACCGCTCCACTACCATCTTCAGTGACTCGCTAGTTTTTATTTAGTCGATGTTATTTGTTGTTTAAAGTTGTTTGCTGAAAGATTGTGATTGAGACGTGAGTAACCTTTGTAATTATTATCTCGTTTTCAATAGCTTATCTGTGAAGAGTTGGATCTGGAGTCACCAAAATCTATTCGAGAGTTTGCGAATCGTATCATTAATAGAGAAAAGTCAATTCCCATCTTAATTAATAATGCTGGGGCAGATTTTCCGGAGAAGATTTACGATGAGCTTGGGACTGAGAAACATTTGAAAGTGAATCATCTGGGTCATTTTCTGCTTACTAAATTATTAAAGCCGTGTTTGAAAGCCTCTGATGGAGAACCTTGTCGTGTAATTATTCTCTCATCTTTGTCACATTGGTTTGCTAAATTACACCCGAATAGCGGGTTCTTGTCAGGTGTAGGCTCTGGTTATGCTATTAGCAAGCTGATAAATGTAATTCATGCACGTGAGATTTGCAAACGCTGGTCTGAGGATGGAATTATTTCAGTCAGCGTTCATCCAGGCTTAGTGAGAACATCCATTTTTCGTTCATGCAAATGGAAATATGTGAGTTGGTGTTTGTAGTATTTGTTAAATCCAGTGTTTTTCCTCTGGTTATAAAGCGAACTTTTAGTTTGTGCATACCGTGTATGTTTACCTGATGTCTGTCTTTTTGGTTATGTTGACCCAAATGTGTATTACACAAGTATTCCATATTTTACGGAAACAATCTTAACACAAACGCTCTTTTAAGGTGCAGTTAACTGATCGTTGCTACAAGGTGCACTCTGATTTTACGAAATCTGACGAAGACTATTACCGAACCGTTGATGATGACGTTGACTTCAACTCTGTCTGTGCAGTTATCATAGTAATAGTAAATAAATATAGTTACCCAAGAAGGGAAGTATGGCGAAATGATCACCACTAGAGAAGGATTAAGTAATGAGTTTGTAAGTGATATTTATACAGATTGAAGAGTTGTATCTGAATTATTTCGACTGATGTTTTACAAAAACCGTCGAATAGGAAGGGAATTATTACTTCTTTATGATTGTGAGTGTTTTCAGGAATTCTCAAAATTTGTGGTATAGACACTTTGATTGAGTTCAAGTTATTAACCTCCCTGTGAATCCAGAATGCTCGTGCAATTACAACCTAAGGAATCAGTTCCATCAAATTCTCCGTTTGTTGTGTGCATTGCTAGAAAATAGTAGTATTCCTAAATGATACGAAAAGCCATTTTATTTCATGTGAAGTCTGTTATTTCTTATGTTTGAGACAAAGCCCTATAGGTCTCATCAAACTTATCGACTATTGTGCATCATAAGTTCTAGAAGAAATGTTGTGGTGGTGCGATGATACCTCAACTATAAAAATCGCACTTAATCAGTTGACGACCAATGTTCTTAGGTACGACATGTGCGTGGGCCTTTTAGATCCGAAGTACTTTTGAAAGACTGACAGAAGCCTGTTCCCACACTTGCTGTTTGTAGTGAACTCTTAGAAGTGTTTGAAAAGTTCATGGTCGGTGTTTGGGTGTTGGTGGTAATGTGTCTGATGAGATCAATCTACGAATATTAGAACTCGAAGTGGTTTACGTCAATCTAGGCCGTCTTTGTGTTAAGAGGTCATCATATATGAGTCAAAAGAGACGTCAGCGGAGATCTTGCTATAATTTTCTTTTACACTTCAGAACGTGAGAGGAACCTTGTCACCTGAAATAATTCGTTCTAATTGTAGTTTGTTAAATTGATCCGTCTCTCCTATCATGATTTCTTCTTCTTCACTCCTATTTATTTGATTGGTCATACTTCCTTTCGTTTTTTTACTTCGCAATCTTATTTGTGTAACGCACATCTACTTTGGTGGTCATTTGTAACAATATTTATGTATTTGAATAAATAGTGACGTAAGTGGAGTTGTTGAAATGCATATACGTGGTTGATTTGTTTCTGCGTACTCGTGTGCATGCATCTACCAGATTATCGTAGAATGTAGGACGGTATTTCGGAACTGTTACAGTGAAGTCGTTTACGTCGATTTTACTGATTAATATTTGATGAAACGCATTTGTTTGAGCGGAGTTATACTGTATTGATGAGCATTTGTAAACTAGTCAGCTTTTACTGTTTGACTAAGATTTGTTTTAATTTTAGTTTTTAGTCTACTATTTATTTCGATGGTTGACAAAAACATCTCGTGAAGGTGCTCAGACCACAGTATTTTGTGCCCTTGATAAAAATCTGATTTCTGGTGCATTTTATTCTGAGTGTCGACCACGTAGGTGTAATTTTCAAGCATTAAATGACGAAATTTGCAATCATGTGTGGAAAACTTCGGAAGCGCTTATTGACGAGTGGGAATCATTTGGTCAGAAGTAGAATTTGAAAATATTTGTTATTACTAAGTGCTGTGTTAAATTAATGACATGTAAATGCCACTGAGCTCATAAATTTTCGTCTTGCTTATGTGAAACAATAAAACATTTTCTGGATTCTTTTTGTTCATTTTGCTTGAATGACTAACATTCCACAGTAATTTGTATAAGTCACTTTTGACTGTACACAGTTTTCGTTCCATACGCTATGAACTACTGTCGATGAAATCTCTTCTGTCGGAATGGAAATCTGTTTTTGATAGATGGACCGGAAGAACAGCATAGAGTGACTGTGAAAATAGTTTGTAGTGACCTGCTTTTCTCGACGAGAACGCGATTGGTATAATGGAAACGATTATTATAATAACCAATTGTACCAGTGATTGTTTTATCGTACTCGTTGTTGTTTAACTGTTTCAAAATGACTTCTCGTTCCGCTGTCCATCTTGTTCGTTCGAACATTCTTACGCTCTGCTTTTCTTGCCTGTAATCTTTGGCACTTCTCGGTATTCTTTCGATACCACGAGATCGCCAATAAATATACTTTATCTGGACTAATTACAGCCTTCTGGTTTACGAGCAATCAAAGGAACCAAGTCGATTTCGGGCCTGTTATCTTACAGTAGTGGTGATCATAGTCGTTCGAGACAAGTTCTTCTTTAGCTTTTGCGAAGGCATCTACTGGTGCGCGGTTTACATTTGTGAATAAATGTGAGGATCTCTACCATAGAATGGCAAATGGTATCATCTATCAAGGATCGAGCAGTCAGTCAGCTACAACGTAGGATCAGGCACATATATGTATCGGTCCAGGTTGCCATACATCATTAGCGCAACAAGATGAACACCGAATTCATAGAAGTATTTAATTCAATGGTGATAATATATAACAGAAAGGTTGCGTATCAGGATATAGTACAGGAAGAAAGAATTAGTTTGTAGAAAGAAAGATATAAAGCAATTTTTAATCTCATAGTTTAAAGGAAGACGGGGAGTTTATACACCTACGCCATTATGACCGATCATGAGACATGTCACTCTGATTCTCCAACCATTGGTTACGATAGTTCAGTATGGATTGTATATTAGATGTGCATTATAGACTATTCATAAATACCGTAGTCCCACTCGATTCAGTTGTTAATCTTCAAATGTTTAGACGATACTGTTGACGAAAGTGGTCTACTAATTTTCTGCTCCTCACTACAACCCCAATGAAATATTTTGTTACAGGTTTTATGGAACGAAAGGAAGAAAGAATCCAAATATTTATCATGTTGAATGTTGTATTTTCCAATCAGTTGATACGTAACAATTTTTGATATGAAATCGGTATGTCACTCTTGAGATCAGTTTTACTTGAGTGAGAAATGCTATTCGAAGGATGTGGTAGTGCTTGATCCGCGCTTAATTAGTTCAGTGTATCCCTCCTGAATTTTATGTGAACCCTAGTGTATATGTAAGACAGAAATTAAATTGTCATTTTGAATCCCAGATGCTTATCTGGACATGTTTAATCTTAAGCCTGACTGAATTCTTGACTGGATTTCACAAGTTAAAATGATGACATCAGAGTTTAGAGTGGTGATCAAAGTATACTGTAATGTGTTTTAGCTTACACATTTGCTTTATATATAAAAGTGTTTGGAGTAAACAGAACTCACATTTCCTGCTTGCTTATATCACTATATTTCACCGATACAAACCGAAATGCCGTCTAATGGACGCAAATTTTGATGACCTAACCAAATTCGAGTCGCTACAAAAGGACAAAACACACCGAGTGTTCCTGTGTTCAAGAGATGTTTAGTAATTGTGGTATTTAAAGTGGTTCTTTCTGTTGTTTGAAGGCTTTTTGTGACATGTTCAGAAAATCGGATGTATACCTTCTTTTCTTTTCGCACAATGTATCTGCTTTGACAGATCTTTTTTAATTTTTTGGACACAGTTGACGGTATCATGGAAAGGTTACTCGTCGACCTTAGATCAAGTTATTAAGCATAGCTTATACAGGATTACTAGCTTGACTTCAGGGTAAGTCCTTGCTAACTCGGTGATAAGTGTTGTGTTGAATGTGCTTGTGAAGTTTCATATTTGAAGTTAAGATTCATAAATATTATTTTTTTTAATGACTGTGACTTCGTCCGTCTTGTTGTTTTCGGGTTTTGTTTTACACTTTTAAGTGAATTTCTGTGGGTAGGAGTTGTCTTTCAAATATTTCTCAATGTTCCTCAATTCTTCCTTCAGTTTCTTAGTGGTACATAACCTTTCTACCCTACCAACTGATTGAACGAAATCTATTGAAATTCAAGTAAAGACGATTGCAAGTGCTTTTTCAATAAACCGAACGTTGAACTTTAATCCATGTATTTATTGGTTATTTATCTCCTGACAAATCTATTCGTTCAATCAAAGCGGCGATCACAGCCACTAGAACTTTTATCAGGGAACGTATTCACATAGCCACTATGAATTTGGAGTCACTACGTTCAAGGGTAAAGAATATCGATGAAATTCTGTCCGTTATCACACCTAAAGAAATAATATCTAATGTAAGTGAATTTTTCAAACTCAGAGAACAGTTTTATCATCAATCATCAAAACTACGACAGATTAGAAAGTTCGAAAAAATGTTGAAACATGCGTCAAACAGCAAAGTGAAACAAACTAGAGATAAATCGAACACAGTAGATATTAACAAAGTGTTAGTTAATTTATCTGATAGAATTCTCAACTCCCATGAAATTTCATTACTTAAAAAGGGTCTCAATTTCAATATAAATAGACCACATTTATCGTCTTTCAATATTATACCAGCAATCGAACCAACATTGAACATACTTCCTAATGAAACAGCGAATGAATTGAGGAATAAGATAATGTCCGTGTTATTACGTCAAAAATCTAATATGACTAAAAATGAGTTGCATGCATTAAAGCAACTAAGAAATGATAAGACAATTATCATTACAAAAGCAGATAAAGGTAACACTACAGTCATCATGAACAAATTGGACTACGAGAAAAAAGCAAAGGAACATCTACAAGAGGGACCATATGAACTAATCAAAGTTGAAAAAAGCAGAACTACGCTCAATAAACTTAAGGCGGAAACAAGTAAAATCTTACATTCGTTAAAGGTCAAGCTCGGAACGCCTTTATGGTTTATGCTAAATCCAAAAAGTTGTAACCCTTGTCGATTCTATGGACTCCCTAAGATTCACAAGGATAGTACTCCACTAAGACCAGTGGTCGATTTCACAAATTCACCGACTTACAACCTAGCGAAATACTTAGCTAGAATACTAAAACCGTATGAGAAATTGATTAATCATGGAATTAAAAACTCTGTGGAATTTAAAAATATTATTGATACCATCGACATAGAAGAAGTAATGGCAAGTTTTGATGTTTCTTCCTTATTTACTAACGTACCTATCAACAGAGCGTTGGATATTATTTATGCTTGTTTAGAATCTGATTTGGATTTACATTTACGTTGCCCGTTAGATCCATCTGAGTTTATCAAGTGTTTGGGACTATGTTTAAGGTCCACCTTATTCATATTTCGAGGAGATCTATACAGACAAAAAGAAGGTATAGCTATGGGTTCACCAGTTTCTCCGATTGTTGCGAATTTATTCATGCATTCACTCGAAACTAGTGCAATCGCAAGAAGTGTTTGTCCACCAAAGGTCTGGCTATGGTATGTAGATGACATTTTTGTTATCATTAAACAGGACTATTTGGAAGAATTGTTTGCAAATGTTAACAACATTTCGGAACAAATTAATCTAACGAAGGAAATAGAGTCTGATGACCACAAACTGGCATTTCTCGACTGTATGGTTGAACGAAGACTTAATAATAGGAAGTTGAAAATAAATGTTTTCAAAAAATCAACACATTCAGATAGATACTTAGATTTTGATTCGGCGCATGCTTTATGTACGAAAGTCACAGTTGTTAAAAATTTAATTAACAGAAGTCTGAAGCTTGTTACAGATAAAGAAGACCAACAATTTGAATTGAATAGGATTTTAGCTACACTTAGGGATAACAACTACCCAAAAGAGTTTTTAAAGAAGATTGTTAGAAAGGAAAGAAAAGCTAAACTGCAACATGTACAGAAAGATTGGAAGTCCACTGTAGTCATACCATACCGTAGCAAAACATCGGAGGAAATCAAACGGATTTTAAACAAACATGATATAAGAGTGTATTTTAGAACATGTGACACTATAAGATCGTCATTGTTGAAGGTTAAGGATAGGTTACCAAAGGAAGAACAACAAAATATTGTCTATGAGATCAATTGTCATGGTTGTAATGCGGCTTATATTGGAGAAACATCCAGACAATTGAAGGAACACAAACAGTGTTTAAAAAACGTTCCCAAAAACCTCGGTTGACTTAAAGGAACTTGAGAATAAGTCTGCAATAGCGTTACATGCGTTGGAAACGGGACACATGATTAATTTTGAAGGGGCCAAAATACTTCAGAAAGGTTTCAACACTCACAAAGAAAGATTGACAGCAGAAGCGCTGTATATATGGGCGAATAAGAACAGCCTAAACAGAAAGGATGGTATTCAGCTAGCTACCACTTGGCAAATATTCTTCAACAAGTAATTTGACCTTTTCTTTTATTCAACCTGTTTACTTCACATGAATCGTTATTATGACTGAAATCAATATGTTTAACATTACAATTATGTTCTCAGAAGGGGTTTTGTGGAGATTTTAGTATTTTTATAGAGTTGAGATCATGAGTCAATTGAAGCTAGACTACCATGGAAAACCTGGAAGCACTGGACGGCCGTTTCGTCCTATTATGGGACTCCTCAGCAGTGCGCGTCCACGAACCCACTCTCGCGGGATTCGAACCCAGGACCTACCAGTTTCGAGCCGAAGCCCTTAACCGATAGACCACTGAGCTGGCATCCAACGGTGTTAATTTCTAACTTCAACTGATTCACGAGGAGTCCCATAATAGGACGAAACGGCCGTCCAGTGCTTCCAGGTTTTCCATGGTAGTCTAGCTTCAATTGACTCATGATCTCAACTCTATAAAAATACTAAAATCTCCACAAAACCCCTTCTGATAATAATCAGGTGCTCACTAGTGACTGACTCCTTGAGGTATTTCCTGGAGTTCTAGTGAGAAGCAGTAACCGGTGGAGTTCAACCAGGTCTGTTGTGAGATAGGAACTCACTGATGACATTGGGGAATGGTTGCTCAATTTCGTGAATCAGTTGAAGTTAGAAATTAACACCGTTGGATGCCAGCTCAGTGGTCTATCGGTTAAGGGCTTCGGCTCGAAACTGGTAGGTCCTGGGTTCGAATCCCGCGAGAGTGGGTTCGTGGACGCGCACTGCTGAGGAGTCCCATAATAGGACGAAACGGCCGTCCAGTGCTTCCAGGTTTTCCATGGTAGTCTAGCTTCAATTGACTCATGATCTCAACTCTATTACAATTATGTACTTGATGATTCTCATTTTATTTGCAACTTCGATGATTCCGAAAGGAGAAAAACATTTCAACCTTCATTTTGCACTTTTATCCCTATTTTACTTCACATACAAACATTTCAACACTGAATATCATTCATTAATAACTCATCTTACACATACATACATACACACAATTCATGCAGTCTCGTTTAATTCACATCGTTGAACTTTTCACTTGATTCTCATTCAACTGACTCATATTATCCTGTTTACACGAAAAAATATTCGACATCTAAATATGATTGGATTAAAAAGTATTAGAGATTTTGATGATATGATTGTTAAAAAAACACTATGTATATTTCTTTGATGATTTTGATTATTTCCCTGAAGAAGTCCAGACAAGTTAGCTGGACGAAACGTTGGAATTACCGTTTAAATTTCAATCGCTGAGACTATTTCAAATATAATTTTTTCACATATAATGAATTCTCTATACTCGGCGCGCAATTATTGTCAAACTATTCGTTCTAATCTTGACGAATATTCGTATGAGTTTGTTTTGAATTCCATATGTTCTTCAGTTGTAGGAATGCTGCCCTTGATTTGCCAATCATTGTCTTTACATCTGGATCATATCCTCCTTGTTTATCGACGGGGGAGTTGAGGTTCCTATTCGTATAACAAATAAAACATAATAATAGTGATGTGGCTTTCCTAATGATTTTCTCCTTTAATCTCAACCATAGGCTGCATGGCTTATAGTGTAGATAATATCTAACGAGTTTGTGCAGTTGTACTGTTCGCTGAAAGCGGTAATTGCTTGCAAAACATTACATCACATTACCTCCACTGCATTGACAGTGTCCTACATTTTCCTCAGTTGGTTCAGTTATGGTTACTAGAGTAAATTTGAGAAGATTTGGGGAATTTCTGTTGCATAGACTGCACTTAATACTATTATTTTTTTCTAGAAATCCTTGGATTCATCCATGTTTTCGAAAAGTGGTCGTGTTTTCCTTTAGGAAACCTACGAAATTTCTGTTATTCCATCTAAATGAATGAGAATTAAAATGAATTTATTTTCCATAATCCATTTTTTGTAATAATGTAGTATATTTTTTGAACTGAATTAGTTAAATTACGTCAATCGACATGTTTGATCTAGTTAGTGAGAATAGATCTGTAGATAACTTTGATGGTTTTAGTGTTTGAATCTGTAAAGCTAATGGTGTAAAACATTTAAACATGACGTTATATGATTGTCTACAGTGTATTCAGAATGTTTTTATGGATAGCTGTGTGAGACCTGTGGTGGACCTCAGCAAAAGAGCTTAGTTGAAATATAACAATTCGCAACGTTACCAACAATATACCAAAAGAATTAACACTACGAACCTAAGCGTGTGTCTATGATTAACGCAAAAGGTAACAAATTACAGTTAAATTATAAAAAGGTATATTGAGCAACAAAATGGTAACAGTGTTGTGAAATGAATGTTACTTGTAAGCTGCTTTCTGAGATAACAACCACAAATAAGTTCACTTGGTTAACAAAGATTCCTCTGCACGTGATGGCACCAACAGCAAAATGGAGAAGATTAGATCCAGTAGTATTATTCAGTAATGATCCGGGCCAAAACACCAACGTAGTGTGGAATGGTCTAAAACGATGTTATAATACTATTATAATCTTCAATCAAAGGCCGTGGCCGTTAAAGCAGAAGAATAGACGGCGGATACAACGCTTATATATTTTAAGAAGCGCGGTAGTGAAGAAGTGTTATATATAACCAAACAAAAGTATTCGTTTCTTTACCATTGATACCGAAAAACAATAAATATCGAATATGAGTGTGATTACATAAAAAGTGTGACAACTAGGAAAAATATGTGACCTTTAATTTGTTGTTACAAAAAATCACTAGACATAAATGTCACTATAGACCTAATGAAGATATGAAAATATATGCTTTTATTGTGAGCCGACTGTTTCCATGATTCTGTGTAGCTACGTTTGATTTAATTACATGGTCTTGTTAGTTCAGTTATAAGTTTTCTAATGCAAAACTGCGTATCGTAAAATTCTATCGGTTTATTTTTTCCCGATCGATCCTATTGTCATTTAGGGTCAGATTTGCACCATATCTAAATACATGTTTTTTTACATCTTTTTACACATTGAGGCTCGTTTGCATGCCTACTGTCGTCGTTTCAGACAACGTTATGAGCCCAAACTTGATAAAAAACATTGATATATAACTAATCGAAATAATATCTTTAATTTTTTCTTGAATAAATATTACAGAACTGATGACTTCATAGAATTTACTAACTTCTGAGGAGTTTGATTTACGAGAATATAATATATAATTGTATTTAATTACGAATGTTCACTACACAAAACTAATTACTTAATGGTTGCTGCAAGTCCAATACTATTTTAGATTAAATAAACTATGCGTAATGTACTATTTGATGCCTTTCATTAGCATTAAGACTTTCATTGATTATAAACAGTAAATAGATTGAATAACGTACTTTAAACAACGTTGCTCGTTAAAAAGACGAAATTCTTTTGTAACAGAACATATAAACATTCCTTTTCTATATAGATTTGAAATTAAAAATTTTCAAGCAAAAGAATGCTATATGAATGCGTTGAAGAGTGTGTTTGGGGTTTTAATTACGAAGACCAGGGTATCTAACGGTTAGAGTAAATCAAATGAACTTGAAACGTGAAAATTAATAAATATATATCACTTAGTAAAATCTATGCCAGATCAACCACGGATCCTAATTTTAATACCTCCATGAATATATTTAGCATGAAAAGTCAAGTGCAAAAATCTCCGCGATCGGTATTATTAAATTATATCAACCCTCTGATAGTAATTTGCTTATGAAATGACTGATTTTGTATTTTCAGTTATTTATCTGAACAGATACACTCTAATTACATTACTATTCTTAAAGTAGTAATTAGTGTCTAATTCCTTTCAGTACAAGGAATGATGCATTATGTCATTTGTTAACTAATTGTAAGGTTATCTTCAAGTTCCTGTTCTGATACTAGATATGTAATAAAATTATGTATTACTAAGGATGGTATCATCTTTATTTCACTTGGGGAACATAGATTTTTGAAATAGTAGTTTGCTTTTGACTTGCTCATCACTCGTTTAGTGTACCCCTGAACTCATAACTATTTAAAAGTGAATTAGACATCTTTTTTCATCTGTTTAGCAACTTAGTATTCTATTAGAAAAGATGGTGGAATTTCTTATCGCTTTCAATTATAATGGTTAACACGGTAAAAAGAAACCATATTTATCATTTTGATAATCACTAGTTTCGATAGTTCATGACAAAGATGGGAGGTTTGTCTGTTGAATTTAGGAGTCATGCATATAATGCGGTTCAAATTTACGTGCCAAAGCACATTGGGAGGGCAGAGGCAAGAGACCATGTTCGCGTTTATGAGCACGTCACAAAGAACATGAGACTGGTAGGCTTAGTGGCTCTATTGAGTGTAATAGCTTGGCATTTACTTGATACTGGGGATACCACTGACATTGCACAAGCCTTTAAAATTATTAGCAGACGAAAAAACGCAGCGCCTTTTCGGTTTGCTGAAGCAATAGCAATGAAACTTAAACCAGATTTATGTTTCCAGAAAGAGACCAATAAGTTTGTCACTATCTTGGTGAATCATTTTTTATCGTTTCATTTTGTTTATATGGTCGTATTTCATGTACACCAAAACGATTGCTTCACTCATACGTTTTCACCCACTTAATTCTCAACTAATATAAACTCTTCAGATCATGTCTAGTCGTTACGTAACCCCTCTTATCGATTTTTTATTCCAGTAATCTTATGTAGACCTTTCATAACCTCTAAAATTATCACATAATCTATATTATCTTTCTCCTGACCTCATTTGATTGATGCATAACCCACCACTTATGTTTTTTGAATTCCAACTCCAAAATGATTAGCCTGTTCTTATATATATATATATATATATATATATATATATATATATATATATCACTGACTGTCGGCGAGACTATATTTTATGGACGACCTTTGAGCGAATCTGTGATGTTTAAATAAATCAATTACTTCTTTGTATTGATGACTGCTATGATTTTGAATTCCAAATACAACACATTCGTTTGTGTTCCTCTATTACTTCTTGATTAAATTGCGTTATTACTGGGATTACTAGTTTATACTACAATTCAAATACTTCTGATTATCATATTGGCGTCGCGATGGAGCCTGCGATACAACAGTTGGACATTCATTCAGCTTCTGAAGCTTTTGAGGATTATCTTGAAAGGTTTGAGATATGGAGCATGACCAAGAAAGATATGAAGGGTGACAAAATTGTGGCACATTTTCTTACATTCATCGGTCAAGAAGCCTACAGTTTACTAAAAACCTTGGCATATCGAGTTAAGCCGATCTCACTCCCATATACAACTCTCAAGGAATTACTATTAAATCATGTGAAGTGAACCAGTTTTGAATGTCGTGAGAGAGCAAAATTTCATAAGATTATTCGTCAGAATAACCAGAAGGTTAGGGACTTCATCCTTGAATTGCAAAGACACGCTGCCAAATGCAATTTCGGTGATCAACTTCATGTACAGCTGAGAGATTCTTTAATTGCAGGAATTAACATATCAGGTCTGGAAAAGAAGCTGTTAAGAATGCCGAACTGTTCCTTTCAAGATGCTAGAACGGCATTTATTAACTACGAAGCAGTGAATGAACTTGATATTCAATCGATGAAAATTTCTAACACTTTGCTTAGTCGTCATGATGAAAGACAAAACACGCGCGCTATTTAAAAAGGACAGTGGTATTTTTCCTCGTTGAGTAAATTCTATTGTTTTGATCGTTATTAACGTATCAAGACTACTGTTTTTATACTTTGAATTTCTTTCAGTTAAAGTGTTCTATTAGAGTATCATTTTTGGTATCATAAATAGTTTTATCGTCGGTACTCCAGAGTACCTTTGTTTTTCTATTGTGTCTGTTAGTACTTTGGTCCTAACTATTTATAGTTTTTTTTCTACTTGTAGTCAACACTCACTTTCTCATCCTAAAATGACTGGAAGATGCAACAAAAGCATTTGCCACCGCCCAGGATGTCGATATCCTGTTGATAGCGGCATGCAGTGCGATGAGTGCAAAGGTTGGTACCACGATGTTTGCACGAATCTAACACCTGCAGCTTTCAAGCGGTTCAGTAAAAATGGGTGCTTATGGCTATGTCAACAGTGCTGTTTGGATGCAAATAGCCTGTTAACCGAGGCCATCTCAATAGTAAATGCCGCAAAAAAGTGTCTCGGCAAGCGCGGTCGGGATACATCAGTCAGAACTCAATCTGTCGACACGCAGATTGACACAAGACAGGCCCAAATGAGTCCAAAAAGTGCCGACCCACACTCTACTAAGGAGGAAGAACATCCTCCAAAGAGGTCTGTCACAACCAGAAACTCGCGCAAAAAGGTCTCTTCTGTCCCTCGTATCAAAAATGGTACCCAGAAGGGAACTTCCGGAAGCCGAAACTGCAAGGTTCGATCGGTTTCCAGCGCGAAAGATGACTCAACCTCCCAAGTCGTCCTGAACCTCCCGGAATCCCACAGTACGCCTGACGCGACTGTGGTTACCACTCCAAAGAACGTTGGCGATTGCGTACGGATCGTAAGAAAAAAACGCCAAAATGACGTAATGGGAAATCATACCCCCACCAAAAGGGTCGACAAGCCGAGGTCTGATCACAGCGAAAGATCAGTCATTCTCCATAGAGTCAAGGAGAGTGACAGCTTAGAACCGGGAGCTCGTTTTGAGCATGATTTTGTGTTGATAAAACAACTACTCAACCAAGTTATGCCCAAAAACATCCCCGGAGTCACCTTGCTAAAGGTGTATAGACTAGGAAATCTAGCGCATCTGAAACCAAATCAGTCTTGACTACTCAAAGTCGTTTTCAAATCCCCAAACGAACGCGACTTAATCTTAGAAAATGGACACAAATTAAAGGGTTCAGGAGTTTTTCTCCCTAAGGACTTACCGTTGGCGGACCGTGTTAAAAGACGGGAAGCCGAAAAGGAACTACAGCTCAGATTAGACGTTGGCGAAAAAGACCTGAAAACTGTAAATTTTCGGGTTGTGAGGCTTCGACAGAGGATGATGCCGAAGCCACTCTGGGTGAAGCACGAGGCCACCTAAATAGGCTTCGGATCTGTTATACCAGTGCCCGAAGCTTACTAAATAAGCTACCGGAACTAGGTGTACAGATTGACTCAACTAGGCCAGACATGTTTCCAGTCAAAGCTCCGAAACGTTATGAATCATTTATTGAATGTCTAGAACTAGAACAGTGGACTCAATATGTTAGTAGCCCTACCAGACATCAAAATATCTTGGACTTAGTCTTTACCAGTGGCATCACCCCCAATACTGTGTATATTGGAAAAAAGTTTCCAGGTAGTGATCATAACACTGTCGTATGTAGCCCTAATATAAAAAACACAAACGGTAGGCGTAAAAATGTAACCCTTCGTAGAAACTATCGCAAGGTAGATTGGAATAATTTTCACAATTACCTAAGAAGCACTGACTGGGGAACATTCTTTACTGCAAACAATACCGACACACTAACCAATATATTTTATCACAACATCGAAAGTATCATGAACAAAATCGCACCTTTAGAGTACTGGAGGCCTAAGTTTTCCAAAGATGTGTTTATACCGGTCGGTACACGAAGACGTCTGCAGAGACATTGTACTCGCTTCCACAACTCTAATGACTTCTCTTTAGTAACGATGACAGAATTACTTGTCCAGACAGACACAATAAGTACACAAAAAGCAATCGAACAGGAAAAACGTGCTGTCGAACTTAGTAATAACTCCTTAGCACTCACCACACTCTTTCAAAATAAACTTAAACGTTCTAAGTCCAGAGGAAACATATTTATTAAAGACAAACAAGTATACGAAGATCCTAAACTTGTTACGGAACTATTTAATGAACACTTTTGTTCCTCATTAACTGATGAAAAACCACTTAATGATTCAGAACTTATCACAGCATCTGCCTGTGAGATTACTAACGTAGACTTCAATGTACAGAATATCTCTAAGGCAATTAGTACACTGAAACACTCCTACACTGATGGACCAGATGGTATTCCGGCTAGCATGCTAAAACGTGGAGGCGATGATAGGTGTTTTATTACTCAAACTATTTGCAATATCACTCTCTACAGCGCATTACCCTACTGCCTGGAAAACTACACACATCATTCCCAAAATTAAAACAAGACCTGAAGCAAATGTTGAAAATTACCGACCCATAAACATAACTTCAGTGGTGTCTAGAGTGATGGAGAAAGTAGTTAAGGCGGCGTTAGTCCAACATGCAATTACTAATAATCTCATCTCGGTCTCCCAACATGGATTTCTTAGGTCCAGATCATGTGATACATGCCTAGTGGACTACATGAATGATATAACTCTGAAACGAGACAATGGACTCCTTGTATGTCATATTTTTAGACTTTAAGAAAGATTTTGATAAGGTTCCACACAAACGGCTACTAACCAAACTACGGTCCTTCGGTATCAACAACCCACCCTATTCATGGTTTGTTTCATTCTTAAAGGGACGTAAACAAATGGTAAAGTACAACGACTGTCTCTCATTACCTAGACCAATAACTAGTGGCGTCATCCAGGGAAGTGTATTGAGCCCACTTTTGTTTCTCATGTATATAAACGAAATATGTAACATCATAAAATCTGGGAAACCATACTTATATGCTGATGATCTGAAAATAGTATACAGCTATAAGCCTGAGGTTCTAAGTGGAAGTGTACGCCTGATTCAAGATGATCTCAATAACCTAACTATCTGGAGCGAAAAGTGGCAATTACCATTTAACCTGCACAAATGCGGGATCATGCACTTTGGAAAGCACCCCTATGAACCCCAACTTTACTTTAATAAAAGTAAAGTCCAGACACTGAATTCAGTACACGATCTAGGAATAAATTACACAGGAAGCCTAAACTTTAAAGCACACGCCTCCTTTATTATTTCTAAAGCCAGACGTCTAATTGGCTTTATAACAAAAAATTTCTTCATGACAGATGCCAAGCTTACCCTCTACAAAATATGTGTACAACCTTCCTTATAATACTGCTTTTTTATCTTCTCCAATATGAATACCACTGACAAAATAAGAGTAGAAGATGTTAAAAGACGCTTTACACGCCAACTGCTAGGAAGTGACACCACTCTTGATTACACAAGTAGATGTAAGCACCTCTATTTAGAACCTTTATGGCACCGTAGGTTAAGGAACATTCTGATATTTCTCTACAAAGCAATAAATGGACTGTCATTTCTAACCTCCTGTCCAACTATGATCAATGACCCAGCCTATAGACTAAGAAACAATGAAAATATACTATATTTACCGAAAAACACCAAAAACAAATGCGTTGTAGGTTTTTTACAGTTCGGTATAGTTTATTGTGGAACAGGTTGCCAATACCTATCCGTAACTGTGACACCTTTACCAAATTTAAAAGGCTAATAACCCTGTTACTAAACTCTAAAGAACTTCACCAACTATTCCTTGAACCCCGCCTACCAATGAGGCACTTTATTATGGACCGCCCAATATCTAGACGGAACAAGAATATAACGAACTCCATTGTCATTAGTATGAATATAGCAAAACTAAAAAAACATACTTTATCCTTCCCCATTATTTATTGATTATTAACCATGGCCTTCCGCTCCTAACCCTCATTTCAGTTTCCGAATCTCTCTAATGGATAAATCCAAATTATTCTTCCCAAGTGTCATGTCCTTTTATTTTTCTCATTACAAGTAGACAGATAACTCACTAATCTTATGGATTCTGACCAACTAAGGCCGATCAAAAGAAGTTCATACGTCCTAAATTCTTGTGAGTTGTTCAATGTTTTATTTTTTCGTACCCTGAAAATTTTACAATATTTACTATCATATCCTCTGGTTTGCTATTAGCCATTACCATCTCTTAACCACATATAATCTGACTTGTCTCTTCTAACCTTTACCATTAGTTATCTTCATAGTAGTACGATATATTAAATGGATATCTAATCCATAACACAAATGCTATTACCATCTGATTTGCTTGTAACATGGAACTTGTAGAGACAGTGTATTCCAAATATGGTCCTTGATAAAAGCAATATTCATACCGACCACAAACGTAAGAGAGCCTAACATCATAAAAGGAGGGAGGGTTGCGTTACTGACCAGCAAACATGATGGTGGGGAGATAACTTCAATCCACCCGTGTCTGTGGGGCAGAACATATTAATTACGTCTCCTTATGTCTAGTGGAATGTTACGAACCAACGGTATTGATGCGAAATTATTCATGCAAAATACCACTTTGAATCATGTTAAAAGAAGCTAAATTGGTTCCACTTCCTACCAAGTAATCCTAATACAGCCCCCAAATGCCCTGGTACGGCCGAGAGTGGGGAGAGTCTACTCTCCCTCTCGAAATGCTCTCACATGGCCAGCGAATATATAGCCTCTGCCAGGGAAGTCCTACTCACTGCCTTCTCGTGGCGGGGGTGTTGTTTACGAAAGTGAGAGGACAAAAAGCGAATGTCCGGCGCTATAACCGGATTGGTGGACACGGAGGGTCCACCTAGGGGAGTTGGAAAACTCTGATTCCAAACCAATGGTGCACATGGGCTCCAGTATCCTGATGGAACGAATGGCGGAAGAACCTATCATTGGTCAACGGCTACCATGGGACTGCATCTCCTCACGATGCTCCACTGCCTTGTGGATCAGACCATTAGGTCAAAGGCTCGGGGTGTGGCTCCCTAAGAAAACTACCCGCTTCGGTTTGGGCAGCCGGGCAGTATCACAGCCCACACACAAATAAATGAAATGATGAACTCTATTGACGATAATATCCCTGCTCATACTAAAAGCAAGACAATTTACATTATTATTACCTTTATTATTATTATTATTATTATTATTATTATTATTATTATTATTATTTACCATATCGCTAACTCACTCCCTTTTATCCCCAATTTGTATAACCTTACTTTTCAACTTATGCAGCAGCTCGCCCATGGTGGAAAATCTGTCCTATCTAAACGATCTCCAGTCACTGTCTGGTTGAAAGTGAATGCTTCCACCGATAATGAATACTGAAGCAGTCTTTCTGAAACCACGTACGCCGTTCAAGCTGGCTTCCTTCAACGTTCGCACACTAATGCATATCAGACAACAGATAGGGCTGGCTATGTCTTTGGAAGGTCTTAATGTTGATGTTTGTTGTCTATCCGAGACCCGTATTCAAGACTCTAGTGCAGTACTACAAATCCGCTCTCCATCTGTCGCCTCGAAAAGCTTGTTCCACGTGCGCTTATCCGGGGACCCTGTGGCATCTTCGTCCGGTCTTGCTGGCGTTGGTGTCGCACTAAGCGCTAGGGCTGAGGCAGCACTAATCGATTGGATCCCCATTAACAGTCGGTTATGTGCTGTTAGATTAGAAATTCCATCAAAGTGAGAAGAAATCGGCGTGAGAAACGGTGTCTTTTCGTCATCTCCGCCTATGCCCCGACAGATTGCAGCCCGGATGCAATCAAGGATGAGTTTTACCACCAGTTAACAGTTCTTCTCCAGAAAGCGCGTTCGACAGATATTGTAGTATTAGCCGGAGACTTGAATGCACAGGTCGGGCGTCTATGCACAGAAGAGAGTTGTTTAGGTGGATGATGGGGACTTGTTGGTCGCCGGACAGATAACGGGGACCGTTTGCTGCAACTATGCACAGACCACAACCTGTTTCTGGTCAGCACTAACTTCCGGCGCAGTCACCGCCGGTGTGCCACCTGGCGTCCTCCCTCTGCATCCCAAGCCTGGACTCAGATTGATCACATCGCGATCAGCTACCGCTGGCGTGGTTGTGTACAAGACTGCCGCTCCTTTTGGAGTACCTATCTGGAATCTGATCATGCCCTGGTCTGCGCCAATCTCACCTTACTTTTCAGTGGCCGAAGGATTGACCACCACCAACGGATCGATGTTAGTAAACTGGCTGCAACTTCTGTTGCAGGTAGGTATCGAGCGGAGCTAGCTTCTAGACTAGCTACCATCCCACTGAAGAGTATAGATGAGCATTGGTTGCATCTTCACGACGCCATGAAAATGGCGAGTAAAGCCGCTTGCGGCTTCGCGAAACGTCCCGCTTACAAGCACTGGGTTTCTTCTGGCTCCTTACAACTGATGGAAGCCCGTCGGTCTACTCCGGGTGACCGTGAGTTTGACCACAAACGAAGGCTGTTACGTAATGAAATCGGGCAAAGCTTGCGTAAGGACCGGGAAGCCTGGTGGTCGGAGCGTGCTAATGAGATGGAAGCAGCAGCTGCATCTGGTAACTGCCGGAAGCTCTTCCAACTCATCCGAGCCACTGGCAGCAAGAAGTCTGGTGTGAGTGAAACAATCTACGAGGATGACGGGATGCCAATCACTAACATCTCTCGAGGTCTTGGACGATGGGCGGAATTTTTCGAAGGGCAGTTCAACCGGCCTGCTGCTCTGGCAACATCAACCAGCTTGTCCTGCCCCCATGGCCGGTGACGACTGATCCACCAAACGAGGCGGAAGTCCGCAAGGAACTCCAACTCTTGAAACGCTAAAAATCACCGGGCCCAGATGACTTACCTCCGGCTCTTTTTACAGATGGTGGTGACTTTCTGACGAAGGAATTGACTGTGTTGTTTGGAAAGGTTTGGGAGCAAGAAAGTGTTCCAACATCTTGGAATGAGTCAATAGTCGTCCCTATCTTTAAAAAGGGTTCACGTTGTTCCTGCAATAACTATCGGGGGATAAGTCTACTTTCGATTGCGTCAAAACTATTGGCTTCTATCATTCTTCGTAGGTTGTTTAAAACCCGAGAACGATTGACTCGCGAGGAGCAGACTGGTTTTCGTTCTGGTCGAGGATGCATTGATCACATCTTCACCCTCCGCCAAATGTTAGAACACCGTCATACTTAACGCAGGCCAACAATCGTAATGTTTATTGATATCAGGGCGGCCTTCGATTCGTTGGACAGGACTGTTCTCTGAGATTGTCTATTGAAGAAGGGTGTGCCTGAGAAGTTCATTAACATCTTAAAGGCCCTGTATACGAACACCTCAGGCAGAGTGAGGGCATACAACCACCTTTCTCCCTTGTTCCATTCGAGCAGTGGGGTTAGGCAGGGTTGCCCGATCTCACCATTCCTCTTCAACTTTGCCATCGACGACATCCTGGAAACAGCTCTGATGGATGTAAGTAATGGCGGTGTGGATATGTTGCCTGGAGAACGACTTCTCAACCTTGAGTATGCGGATGATATTGTCTTACTGTGCGATAATGCCCAAGGCATGCAATCAGCACTTAATCAGTTGGCAATCAGTGTCCGCAGGTACGGTATGTGCTTTGCACCCTCCAAGTGCAAGGTACTCCTACAAGACTGGCAGGATTCTCATCCTGTACTCACCCTGGATGGTGAGGAGATCGAAGTAGTTGAGAAGTTCGTGTATCTAGGTAGCTATATAAGTGCTGGTGGTGGCGTGAGTGATGAGATTGATGCACGTATAATGAAAGCCAGAGCGGCTTATGCCAATCTGGGCCATCTTTGGCGCCTTCGTGATGTTAGTCTGGCTGTAAAAGGTTGGATCTACAACGCGTCGGTGAGAGCAGTTTTGCTCTATGCTTGTGAAACCTGGCCTCCCCGAGTTGAGGATGTTAGACGTCTCTCTATGTTCGATCATCGTTGTCTCCGAAGGATTGCTGACATTCAGTGGCAACACCATGTTAGTAATGCAGAGGTTCGGCATCGTGTGTTCGGGCGCAGAGACGATAATTCAATTGGTGTCACCATCTTGAAACACCGACTTCGGTGGCTCGGACATGTTTTACGAATGTCGTCCCAGAGACTTCCACGTCGTGCATTATTTGCCGACCCTGGGACTGGTTGGAAAAAGCGGAAAGGAGGTCAGTGTATGACATGGTGTCGTGGCATGAAAGAAAGCTGCAAAGGGCTAGCTTCCGTTGGTCCTTCACGACTCCCTGGTTGGGGTCCGAGAGATGGTGCAACACAGTGGCTAGAGACGTTATCAGATATGGCTCAGAATAGAAGCCAGTGGTGATCCTGCTGCAACCTTCTTTTACTTTCTACATAAAGAGTGGTTCTAACTTTCCTAACTGAAAGAGTCTTCTGGTTGTACATTTCAGCCCGCCTTATCTTTTCATCCTTTATCTACCTACTTTCATTATTTTGTGTGGCGCATATGTACCTGGTGCCCTTTTGTACCAATATATATGTGTTTAAATAAATAAATAAATAAATAATCCTAATACAAGCAAACTAGACAATTGGCTAAAAACGAAGCCCACTCTATACCCTATAAAATCTGAAAACAAAAATAAGAGTTCAATCAGCTTCTAAAGTAAAGAGAGACAGTCATTTGTATCGGAATGCTGTTTACAGCACTTTATTTTATAATTGCACAATTCCATACTTCCTTCTAAACTACCTTCATTTATACAGTTCCTTACCCACTCATACCTTGCCCACACTTATTTTTCTTTAACACATTAGTATGTTCTTACCTAATAAATACTTCAGTAACAGACAAATAGACTAAATGGTTATACCTTAACTATTCCTCCATGAATATTGTGTGCTCTGCTTTTCGTCCTTCTTTTTTCTTACACCTTTTTCAGCCTCCTGCAGATACTCCACCGAAAACAGATATGGCACGGGTGACTTCGTCCTACACCGTTATTAATGCTTCCGATATTCTGGAGGGATATAAGTTCGAAAATTATAAAAGCCCCCAACTTCGCATGTATCTATTCTGGCAAGGTAAATAAGTCGGTGCGTTTTCAAACCTGCCAGGCGTTTCCTTTTTGCGACCTTGAACGGCCTGACACGAGGCGGTCATTCCGTATTTGATTTGTTGATGGTCGGTTGTCATCTGGGTTGCACGAATATCAGGTTTTCTTGTATTTGCGTCTTTTTTGGCTGTAGCAAATTCGAAAAATCAATGCCAAAGGCGTTTATTGTGCGTACTGTGTTTTGTAGTGTACAACTTGGCTCTTTTGTTGCTACGTAACTTGACCTGGGATACCAATTACCCTACTGAACCTCACTTTCCTTGTTTAGAATTCGTTGGGGTCCGCAAAACTGCGTATTCAGTATAAATTATCAGTTAAAGATACTATGAATTTGTGTGAATCCTTGTTTTCTGCAAGAATTAAGACGACATGACGAGTAACCCGTAATTCCTAAATGTTTGTAGTCCTTTCTTCAGTTACTGAAGTATTATCGCATGAAATAGCTGTTTTTCCACTAACTAACGAGTAATGTTTGTGGTGATTTATGTTCCAGAGACATTTCGGTCGACTTAAGTGAGGCGTTTCAACGCATAATACTGAGCAGGCGTTTTGGAAACTGGATTGAATTCTATGGTGTGTTTAAGGAGTTCCAAAAAGTATGGATGCATAATTCCATCCCTTTTCAGACCACCCGTACACATAACGTTCACGGCGAAAGTAAACTGCTGAAGGACGTGCGATTTAAATACATTTTTGTGGTGTTATGAACTAGATGCAGGCACTTGCGAGTGCAATTGTCGAACATTTATGGCTTGTCGATATCCTTGACGTCATATACTACTGGCATATGTAAAAAGACCAACTCTTACAGGTGAGCTTAATGGACTACGAAATAAACTAATTAGCTCATCACATACTTAGACCATGCAGCCGATGGAAGTTAAATAGCACGCATAACTTCCATTATAATACAACATCATTACCCAGACGGAGTGAAGAGTATATACGAATCCAAAGAAGCCAGGAAGTTCATAAACAACAGATAGTTTAAAAATATGGTGAACACTTCGCCATGGTGGTGGAGAAAAAAGTAGACAATTATCACTTAAAAATCAATAATTAGGTAAGACTGTCATTTTTCAAACATTTCTCTTCCTGCAGTCCTATTTACGATCAGTATATTCGGATGAATAATTGGAGTGGCATTGTTTCCTAATCACATGGTCTCCGGAATCAAGCATATAATAACTAAAAAGATGTAACACTTGGAGAAGATCTGAAGTGGTGAACGTGGAGATATTCATTCAATCGAATGGCATGAGTCAGTGTTGCAGACGCGCTCATTATGTTTAACTTATTTATATTCACATTAAATATATTATTCTATCCCAAGCATAAATGTGTTCTTCAGAAGTACTAAGTATTGTTATTTGTCGCGATACGATGGGTCAGTGTAGATAGTGATGCGATTTTCACTTAAGATCTTACAGACTAGGCAATCAAGCGATAAATTTACCGTTATCGGACAACGTCTATTATGAAAGTAGTATTAGTACCGAACCAGACTATACACATACTGGAAAGATTTAAAGTGCGAAAAACTACAGTTGTTATATTTAGATAACTTATTAGATGAATAAACGCGGTAGTGGTCAATACAAAATACAGTTATCGTCAATGTGTGAATTGTTTCTCCCATATTAAGAAATTCACCAAATTGTTCACCTGCATAGACTTGATTATTACAAAGATTTGAGCCTTTCAATTAGTTGACAGAAGTCATAAGTTGTATAACAAAATGTAAGGATAGCTTGCTCAATGCAATTCTGAAAAACAACAAATCAATCGTGAAAGAAAAGATTAAACTTCGTTATCAGTGTCAAATTCCATAAGTAAATGAAATAGCAATTGATGGGATGTACCTGTAAGTGTTTTACTTGCTGTAAACAGTGCTCTTCACTTTCTAACCTTCCTACAATTTCATCTAGTTATTCGGTATTAACAAACAAACGAAGGGACTCACAAACTTTAATTAGTTATATGAAGTTTGAGAAAAATCCAATTACAACGTTCATAATACTGTTTACATACAATAATGAAATAACTGGTAACCACTATTTAGCGATTACTCGTCAACATGCATTAACACTTTGTTTATGATTTAGTCAGTGATTTCGGATTCTGTTAACAGAAATTTATATTTTAACCCTATACGAGACATCGTAAAATAGTATTATCTACATGTTTTAGTTATCATGCTCATAACAAACACGCATCGCTTTACTTAAGAAGAGTATTTGGCTAACTTATGTGGCACTTACAGTAATGTTCTACACAATTTCTGTGTAAATTCAGAAAGCGGACAGAAAAATCTATCAACGTCAATTGTTACTAACATAATTTTTCTTTCTCACATTACGTAATAACATATCAGTCCAGTTAACAACGATGATACTTATCATGGATTAAACTGTTTACGGCTGTATATTAATAGTTCATATTGTAATGTAGCACGTTATATATTGACGTTCACTTTGAAGCAGGAGCGATCTGAAACAACAACACTACAGTGAGGACCGGTAAGTGCCGTCGAAGTAAGAACACAATGTACTGGTACAACAGATATATTTTTAAAATTGAAAGACACGGTTGAGTGCAAAAGGGGAAACCTTCTACAAAATAGTTTTATTCATTGTTCTGCTCGTTCAGATCGCGTAGGGCTTCTTCCTCTATTTAGAGTGCGTTTACTCTTTGTTGCCCTGCAATAGAAAAACAAACTCCCATTAGGAACATCGCATGGAATGATTATTATTGCCATTACAAGATTAATGAATAGTTTGACTCTCAATTACAATTTATAAACAACTACTGACACCCACGTTCATCCCCATACAACCAATAAAGGGGAAATAAAGCGAAATTTCCCCTTTCTGTCGCTCTGTTTTTCAAATGTCGCTAAATTGCCGACTTTTACCTTAAATATCCGACGAATTTCCGATTTTCACCCTAAATATCCGACGAATTGTCTACTTTTCTACTACATGCACACCGATGTAATTAAGCGCCCACTTTTAAAACGCTTTTGTATTTACCCCAACCGCCTCCTGTGTTCACCTTCATTCCCACAACACAGCACACGAATAATGTAATGTACGTAATATATGGTATAAGTTCCAAATTTTTATTGAAAACAAAAAGCTTATTATTGTACAACGTCATGAGCACTTGGCAGATGGTAGAGCATCAATGTTCCTGATGTAATTGCGATTGTCACGGACCAGATATTGTTTCTTTCCATCAGGCCTTTTGGACTATGGAGATTCAAATAATTCTTGTGAATTCTAAAATGTAATGAAGAAGAACGTTACTATATCTAGGAAACTTGTTTTGCACAACAAGGTACTTGAAGCTGAACTTACGGTTATATCCTTAAACACGGAAGACTCTACCTATAGATAACCGGAAAACAATAATCACTTTAAAGTCGAACGTACGTGTTCTTTCTTCCGTCGATGACGCTTCTGTACTTTGTCTCTCATGTCGTGAAAATAACTTTGTGTAGCCATGTCACATAGTTTCGCAAGGTCTTTCTCAGTGACAGATGACGACAGGGATCGATTAGTAAGTGCACCTGAAGTTTAAAAACCTTATTTATCTTACTTCGTACGCATCCATAAAACCGGCACTTCTGAATCGCTCGTTTTGATGAAGTAACAAGTAGCGTGAAATTAATGGCAACTTCAGGTTTCATGATGTAGGACAGAAGATATCGCATGGAGGTTTTAGGATCATCATTCATTAAACGCGTCAACATGGCCATCTGTAATAGGAACGAAGGATAAAAATCATGTTGTGTGCTTACAAATCTGTCCCTCACGTGCAGGCGAAAAAGCGACATTTCCCCTTTATTTACGCTTTCGTCCACTTTATTCCCCCTTTTTCGCTTTTATTTCCACTTTATTGGTTGTTTGGGTCACTACCATAATAAGGGAGGTAAGTCATATGTAAATTATTCTACAGCTTGTTTTTGCTTGAAACTATAATTTTGGTGTATTTTTGACTTGATGAATGGTGAATTTCACTTGCCTGAGTTTGCATTGTTACAAATTACCAAGTTAGGCTGAATAAACATTCATCCAGGTTGTCAGCTCCAAATACGTCAGGCAACCAATAGACTGCAATAAACGCCATGTAACACATAAATACTACAAAAATTAACATGTGACGGAAAAATACTGTGATTAGCCGACAAAGAAACGACGTTAGAAATCCGCGACAACATGTAACACATAAGCGAGAATCAATGACATGACTTTTCGACCATGCCATCTATTCTCGACCATCAGTTGTATGTTGCAACGCTACCTCCATAAAGTGCGCCAAGTGTGATATTGATATTGTCATGTTTCTTATGAAATCCATTTACATTCATATCTTATGAAATATCAACCCAGCTGAGTAATTTTCAACAGTGAAAATTGTAGCTTTTTTAACAATTTGATCTTGCCTGTAAACCGGCATGTCTCATGTAACAATCTGTTATTTGAGAATAAATTATTATTATTATTATTATTATTATTATCGCAGTCACAGAAACATGGCTGACGCCGTCTATAGATAGTAGGGAAATTGATTTCGAGGGTTTTACATTAGTAAGGGCCGATAGAACACAAACGCGTAAATGAAGGGGAGTAGCTCTATTCATTAGGAATGCTATTCCATTCACTAGTAGATTGGAAAATAGACCCAGAGTCATCAATCGAAACGGCTTGGGACGTATTCCGGAATTTATACTTATAAGAAATAATACTTCTTCATATGTACCTTGTGAATTTTTAGTTAGTAAAACAGGACTGTTCATATTGGGTTTAAAAAATCTGAAAAGGCTTAAGTGGAATTGTCTCTACTAGTTTTTACAGAGAATTCTGATGCTTTACTTAAAAATTTGATAGCTGTGTGTGCTAAGTGTAGTGGAGGTATGAAAATTCAGCCCATGAAACTTCAAGTACAGTGTGATCCATTCTTTCGTAAAAGACGAATAATTCCTTATGGTCTTCGAGAAGCAGTACATAAGTCACTGAATGATTTGTGTGGGAAAGGTATAGATAAACCAGTTCAGTCCTCGGCATGGGGTACTCCTATTGTTACGCCATTGAAGTCGAATGGCAAGACCCCCTAGAATATGTGGTGATTAAAGATTAACACTGGACTCCTGTTTGTTGAAGCAATCGTGCACGAAGATGGAGGCTGAATATATTCAAAATCGACTTCATGGTTCTAAAGTGTTCTCGAAAGTCTACTTGAAAGATGCTTCAGATCCCTTTAGATCAATCTTCATCTATCTTGACAACAATTAACACTCCTTTTGGTCTGTTCAAATACAACTTTCTTCCATTTGGTCTTAGTTGTTCTCCAGCCATATTTCAGGAAGTTATAAATGAGATTGTCAGCGATATTGAAGGTGTTGAAGTTTATCAAGATGATCTCATTGTTCATGGTGCTGATAAAGTAGTTCATGACCAGAGACTTATTGCTTTATTGCGTTTTTTAATTAAGAAGAATATTACAGTGAATCCAAATAAATGTTCATTTTGTGTATCTAGTTTTGAATACCTTGGATACCTAGTTGATGGTAATGATTTTAGACCAGATATGAAACGACTAGCCCCACTGACAAATGCACCGTCTCCAAAAAATATCACAGAATTACGTTCACTAACGGGTGCTCTTCAGTACTATTCTCGTTTTATTCCTCATTTTTCTTGTCGTGCCAACTGTTTATTTAATATTTTGACATCCAATTCATTCAAATGGGAAGAAGACCAAGAGTCATGCCTACGAAGTCTGCTAAAGTTTCTTCCAAGTGATGCTTTTCTTCGAACTTACTCACCCAGTGTACATTCTGTACTTATTACTGATATATCACCTGTGGGTATTGGTGAAGTTTTGGAACAGGAAGGTAGGCCAGTTATATGTGTTTCACGCAAACTTTCTGTTTCTAAACAAGGTTATTCACAAACGCAGCGAGAAGCATTAGCTGTGTTTTGGACTGTTAAAAGACTTCACAAATATTTATTTGGAAAGAAGTTTGCCTTTTTTACTGACCACGAAGCTTTAAAATTCATTTATCATCCTGACAAATCCTTAGCACGTTCCTCAGCTGCTATGGTTCAATGATGTAGTATTGCTTTGAGTGCTTATGACTATACAGTTCAGCACAGGAGTGCGAAACAAATTCAACACGTTGACTACATCTCTCGACAACCATTACACGATAGATCTGTTAATACTTCAGACTGTTTGTTAGTGCAACCTTTACCGGTGAGACGTCCAGATCTCATTAGAGAAACTCATAGATACTTTAGATGTATACTCAGTGCTATACGGAAGGTTGGAATGTCAATCTGAAACTTAGATTTCCTGTCTATTATTCAAAGCGGGACGAGTTATTTACTACCCCTGGCGGTATTTCGTGTCTAAATGATCATATTGTTATTCCTCATTCATTACGCAAACCTGTCCTTGATGATCTTCATATTGGATATCTAGGTGTTAAGAAAATGAAGTCCTTAGCAAGACTCACATATTGGTGGCCAGAGATAAATGCGGATATATGTCGTACAGCAAACAATTGTGAGAAATGTCATTAGCTAAAAAGTCAGCCTTCGAAGTGGACTCCATGGCCAGTATCATCTGAGGCCTGGCAGAGAATTCATGCAGACTACTGTGGTCCATTTCTTGGCAAATACTATGCATTTGCGCAATACATTTCGAACAATCTGATCACACATATACTTGTTAAGAACATTTATATCCAGAGTGATTAGGTGTCAAGTTGTTTTCACTTTATTTTATCATTATTATCCTTGTCTATTTCTTAACCTTATTACCAGTCTAGTTGACCTTTTATTTTTATATATAAATGTTCTTAACAAGTATATGTGTGATCAGATTGTTCGAAATGTATTGCGCTAATATATCACATAGTCCTGATAATCTTCGTCTTCTTATTACATTATCGAAATTTATCAAAGGGACTAATTGCTTTAAAATACTATGCACTTGTAGTTATTGATTCTTTTTCTAAGTGGCCTGAAGCTTTTTCACAACTTCATTGAATTCTGATTTCACAATTCAAGCATTAAGGAAGGTGTTTAGTTGAGGAGTTCCCATAGTGTTAGTGACTGATAATGACTCTCATTTCGCTGCGGGGCAGTCACTAATTGGTTGAATTGTATATAGTGCAGAAATCTGTTTACGGCTCCCAGGCACCCTTGTTCTAATGGTCAGGCAGACAATTTCGTAAGAACATTGAAAATTGCTATTGATTCTATTGCTGCTTCAACATTTAATGTACTGGAGAGGGGAGTAGATACATTTCTACTTCAATGTAGAAATGCCATGCATTCTGTGACGAAAGAGACTCCATCAAAGCCATTGAAAGGAAGAATTCTCCGTTTGAATATGAGGTGTTTGGAGTCTTTAGAGGTTACGTATTATCGAGGGAATGATCTTCGACCAGCCATGGGGATCGTGGTGAAGAATGTCGGAAAATCTATGGTGCGAATTCTGGATATCAGTGACTTGACTATACATGACCGACACGTTTGTCAAGTACAATACCAGAACTCAGGTGAGTCTATTCCAATTTCGGTTGTTAATTCTGATACTAATGAGTGCATTATAGATAATACAGAGTCTACATCCAATACACTGTCGGACAGATGTAAGATGAACTTGAGAATACGAACAATCGATTACAGACACTTACACTCCAATTTGAGCTGTGGAGGATGTGATGTTTCAATAAATCAATGACTTCTTTGTATTGATGACTGTTGTGATTTTGAATTCGGGTTCATCTAATAATTCTTGATTAAATTGTGTTATTCCTGGGATTACTAGTTTGTACTACAACTCAAATACTCCTGTTTATCACAAGGGGGTTTTGTGGAGATTTTAGTAATTTTATATAGTTAAGATAATCAGTCAGTTGAAGCTAGACCACTATGGAAAACCTGGAAGCACTGGACGGCCGTTTCGTCCTATCATGGGACTCCTCAGCAGTGAGCATCCACGATCCCTCTCTCGCGAGATTCGAATCCAGGACCTACCAATCTCGAGCCAGAGCCCTTAACCGATAGACCACTGATCCGGCATCCAACGGTGTTAATGTCTAACCTCAACGAATCCACGAAATTGCGCAGCCAACTTCCATTGTACTGAGGTAGATACCTGTCTCTAGCTGACATGGATTAGCTCCACTGGCCACGACTTCTCACTAGAACTCCAGGAATTACCTCATATGCTCACTAGTGAGCATCCAGGTTTTTGATGGTGGTCTAGCTTCAACCGACTCATGATCTTAACTATATAAAACTTCTGATTATCATTGAATCCTAAGTTGCCTTGAGAAATATCAGCCAATCAGGTAACAGCGTAGAGTAAAAATATATTATACAACACCAAAGAATTAGAGTGAATGCACTTCCTTTACATGGTCCAAAAACTTGTCAAGGTTAGAAAAAGGTTCTAAAATCGTGTAGCTGTAAATAAATCCTCAAAATCAATAGCTGTGTAAGCGTCCGACATTGTATGCTGACCACATTAGTTTTAGTGGACTCGTTTAGCTGAAGGCGCTCAGCCATGCATCCGTACCAGATCAAGTTACTGAACGGCGTGGAAAGCATCTCCTACAATCATTAGCCAGATTAGATCAGTCACTTCTCGATATATTGATAATCCATCAAGTATATATTTCGAACCTCCTCGCTTCTGACTTTTGATTTCACTAAGTGGGCGCGATTCGATTATAGGTGTTACTGGTAAAGTGTTGTCAAACTACAATACCGTTGATATCTTCAATCGTAATGTTTAAGGTAGAGGAACTCATCCATATTGCTCCGTAATACTCCGTCTATGGAGCTATGATAAAGTCACAAAACTCTCTCGTCCTCGACCACATAGTCCCAATTTTGTTTGCATGTATTCTGGTTGTGTAAGTTTATCATTTTTATTGCGCATATATCCCTACAGTACTCATAATTCTGAACAGCCAAAGCTCCAGTAACATCTTCGAATATTGTAGCCAATAATACTGGTGCTTTTATTATACAATTAGCAGCAATTATTATAATTCGCCTTATTTTATAACTGGATCGAAAAAAGTTCCTATTCCATCAGACTTCTTCCTCCATCATGTATTACATCGAAAGATAACATCATCAGGGTAGTCTGCACAAGGTCTACCGCAATTACAAATATAGGAACTTCTTAATAGTCCCGTTTATTGTAGCCGCCTAATTGTCATGTCTTCTCTAAAATCCTTTGTACAATAGCATCAGGTACTGACCTAGAAATCCTTCAAACGCTTCTGATTGGCTAGTCCATAAATTATAGTCTCGACCTTTGTCATTCTAATTCTTTTCGTTCATCTATGTCAATTGTTTGACATTATATCCTGGCTTAAATGCTAAATCTCATTACATATATGGTTGTAAGCAGCTGATGAGAAACTAAGAAAAAAATGAAATCATGTTATTCTGCAACAATGTTTGTCCTGGCTTTAATCAAATTCATTAAGGGAAACAATTTTGTGTAGTTGATGATTTCCTTAGTATGTTGCTCCGCGGCTGATTGAATGCTACATACAATTCACCTGGCTGTGTCTACTGTGTTTCCCATAACCTCGATTTTGGCTTATTACGGGGCTACTGGAATACGTATTTGGCCTTTCAGTACGAAGCATTAGCTGTATTTTGGGTCGTTGAATGTCTTCCGAGATACTTGGAAAAAATCCACTGCTGTTAAAGATCATGAAACCTTCAAGTTTATTTATCATCCTGAAAAGTCATTAGAATCTTCCACAGTCGCTATGGTTAAGCGATGGAGTATTGCTTTAAGTGCCAATCCACTATTTTGGGGATAACCGTATAACTTCTATGAAATACTTTAAGGCATACGTAAAGTACAGAATCGTACCCCACCCTATTACCAAAACACTACTAGCATTTCCGCCCAGAAGACGCCTAGACTTTTATAGTCAGTAAAACATCGCATAACCTTAGGTAAATAATTTATCAAGTTGAGTCTTGATCAAGTGAGATAAATCATATATGGAAGTATAACCGTCTACCAAGTTCCGCTAACTGGTGGGCAATTGCTGTGTAGTATGGCTTCGATGTACATAATGTAGTCATACAATCCCGGCCAGCTTATTTAAAAAATACCGACAAACTCAGAGCAGCAGAGTAGGAAACTGATAAAAACGCATAAACTTGGAGTGATTTAGCCTCCTGATGGCACTTGATACTTACAATTGCATGTATTCGAGAAATCGATTCATGTGGTATGTAGTGATCTGCTTTTTTCTACAAGAACGCGATTGGTATAATAGAAACATTATTATAACCAATTATACCAGTGATTGTTTTATCGTACTCGTTGTTGCTTAACTGTATCAAAGTCACTTTTCGTTCGGTCGTCCGCCTTGTTCACTCAAACTTTCTTACGCTCTGTTCTTATTGCCTGTTATTCTTGGTACGTCTCGGTATTTATTCGATACCATGAGATTGTCAATAAATATACTCTATCTGGAACATTTAGTCTTCTGGTTTGCGAGTTATTAAAGGGACCAAGTCGTTTCTGGGCGCGTAATCTCATTGTAGTGGTGATCATAGTCCATCAAGACTCGATGCCATCTACAGGTATATGTGTAACAGCTCAGGTTGTTTGGTTAAGAGTTGACCCCAAACAACCAAGCATATGCTAAAACAGTATTGTTTAAGTATTCATTCACTTCCTTATTTTTTGTAAGCTTTATATTCCCTATTATCTTATATCGAAAGTGGTGAGCCCTTTTTGAACACAAATTTAACCACATTTCTGTTATTAATTTTTTTTACTTAATCGTAAAAGTAGACCTGATTATCCGTAAACTAAGTTGAGTATATAACTAGTTTATTCCGTATTATCTTAAGTTATTCGCGTTATAGTAACCATTTTTCGTGCTAACTTTATTGCTATATTTGTCACATACCTCATGTCAGACTCAATAGAAACCCATAATCTGGAGGATTTGTCACCAGTGGAGATAGACACTGTTATGACTACGAAATCCCGACTTCCAGAATTTGATCGTAGTGATCCTGAGTTGTGGTTTGCTCAACTAGAGCATTATTTCACGAGACACAATATCAAATCTAAAGGGATCCGCTTTAGAGACTTGTGTTCTATCCTTCCTCCTTCAGTCGCCAAAGAAGTCCGTGACTTGATTTTAGATACACCATCACCACAACCATACACCATCTTGAGACGAGAGATAATGAACCGCTTATCATTATCAGATAGTCAAAGAATCCAAAGACTTTTTCAAGGTGAAACACTAGGTGATCGGTCGCCGTCACAGTTTTTGCGTCACCTCCAAGTGTTAATGGGTGATAACACAGTGGGTGAAGCAGTCTTAAAACAAGGATGGATACAAGCTCTCCCATGCTACGTCCAACACTCTTTGGATGCACAAGATCCTGAAACCCCATTATCTCATTCAGCGCGTATAGCCGATAGAATAATGGAGATAGGTCCTCCAACTGGCTCAGGCACTATAAAGTAGAATCAGCAAAAGATCCCGTCATAGAAGGACTCATTGCGAGTGTTAAGAGTCTCACTGAGGCTGTCACCAGAATGCAAATGGGTCATAGAAACAGGAGCAGGTCACCACAACGACAACGATCCAAGTCACAAATGTCCAGACAACCTGGGCAGTTTTGTTGGTACCACTGAAAGTTTGGTGTCAACTCAACCAAGTGCATGCAACCATGCGCATGGCCTAAGCATAATTCTAAGACAGCGGAGAAACGAGTAACCCCTCCCCAGGTCGCGACGACTGAGGAGGGGCGCCTAAACAGTCGCTTAAACTTAACCCTAGATTTGGGGTTCAGGAGGCAATTCCCTTGGGTTTTCACGTTAGCCGACTTAGATCTGGCAATACTGGGGATGGACGTTCTAGAGAGATACGAATTTCTAGTTGACACCAAGAAACGGCGATTAACACTAAAAAAACTTCGTATTACACAAAAAGCAAAGAAAGTCACATCAGCTTATAAGATCCAAACCTAGATTCCAATAGGTCTGGATGTGGCCGAATAACCGTTGAATAGTTAATAAACTCGTGCCCCAGTCGATATCAAAACAAGGTATTTTGGGTGACACGGTTCTGTAATTCATCATATATACAAATGTACAAATTTACCTAAACGAATATTATCACCCGGTTATTCAACCAACAATTGATACAAAAATATCCAATCTAAATTACAATAAATAACAAGGTGATAAGAAATATATGAAAAATTACCAAAGAACACCAAAGAATAAGCGTTATTCTATCATTTCTGGATAGATCAAGGGAGATTCCGTTTGAGCGGTTATTTTATAACACCAAGTGTTTCAATTTCTGGGAAAGTGCTCCAAATTACAACCAAAATGCACGATCCCAGTCAAAATCAACAGCACAATCAAATAGCGAGCAGCCAATATGGCAGATGCCAGAATAATAGCAATTAAAACAAAATAGATACAGCTCAGTAAGGAACATAGAGACTCAATAAAAAACAATAGTAAAACCAAGAAAATTGAACGTCACAGACTTAATTAGCATAAAAATGTTAACAGCATATACAAATAAAGAAAACGTAAGGAAGAAATCACAAGTGTATGCATGGAGGGATTTTCACTTGCAAAATGGATTCAACACAGCTCTCTTAACTTGATTCAAACTCCTCAGGTAACAACAGCGAAATTCCAAGATATACTCACGGAATTTCCAAACTTAACTAAATCAAACCTACAGCCTTCTAAAGACAAACTAAAAGTAAGTCACACTATCAAAACCGAAGGTGCATCGGTTTTTGCAAAACCCAGGAGACTAGCACCAGATAAGGTCAAAATCGCTAGGGCCGAGTTTGATTATATGCTACAACTGGGTATTATCCGTTCCTCTGATAGTCAATGGGCATCCCCTTTGCATATGGTCCCAAAGAAAAATGAAGGTGACTGGCGAACATGCGGGGATTACAGAGCCCTCAACCGTCAAACCGTACCAGATAGGTACCCAATACCGCATATCCAAGATTTCACAAACGGTTTACAGGGTACGAACATATTCACTAAAATTGACTTAGTCAGGGCATATCACAATATCCCAATGGCGGATGAAGATATCCCCAAGACAGCTATTACAACACCCTTTGGCTTATTCGAGTTTGTACGCATGCCATTCTGCCTGAGAAACACGGCACTTCCTCAGATATTCTTATTCCACATTCTCGCACTTTCTCTTGAAAGCACGCAGCAAACCGTCAGCGATAGTTGTAGAAAATATCACATGCTACAAAATAAGATGACAAGCTAGTAAATGAAGAGACATCCATGGACTATCATTGAAAACGTTAGTCGTAACTGATTGTAAGTCAAATAGTGAGCGAGTTGACAATTTCGCCTTGGGATGAGAAATAGAACTAAGGTGTTTTCGATAGATAGGTTAATCGAACCGACGTTCCTACGGAAGTCGATTCTAGGGGGAAGCTAATGTAACAGCTCAGGTTGGTTGGTTAAGAGTTGACCCCAAACAACCAAGCATATGCTAAAACAGTATTGTTCAAGTATTCATTCACTTCCTTGTTTTTTGTAAGCGTTATATTCCCTATTATCTTATATTGAATGTTGAGAGCCTTTGTTTGTCTGAACAGATAATCCCACGCTCCACTCTGGCTGCGCGAAGATCGAAATAAAGAACTATTCACTACTTCTCGGGTTTCTTCTATCAATAGCATGAGGGTTACCTATTGGCACGAAATATGTACTAACTGATAATTCCTTTGTACTTAAATACGCGATGATTACGAGTCCCATGTATAATGCGTTGATTTGTACTCACGCAGTTCTACCTGCCTTATACTATACCATTTAGAGAATTCTTAGTACATTGATTCGGATAATTCTAGTCCTCCTACAGTGTTGGCAATAGGGTAAAACCTTGGACAGTTGGATAACAATTGAAAGGGGAATGTCTTTGTAGATTATATAATGAGGTTTGAAATCTGGAGTATGACACAGAATAATATTAAAGATAGTGAGTTCGCAGATTACTTTCTGATATTCATTGGCAAAGAAGCTTGTAACCTGTTACTATATAAAACGTTTCCAGAAAAACCAATGTGACTGTCATATAGACCAATCTAGCAGTTACTACATAGTCAAGTGCCATGTGTAGTGGTACCTATGACATCCACACCCCGTCAAAAGTGGGTAGATCGTGCTTCACATCTCCTATAAACATCAGTCAACTTAGACTAATCACTTCTTGATATATCGATATTTTATCAAATATATTTTCGAACCTCTCCACTTTTGACTCTTGATTCGAATGGGTTGGTGATATGTCTTGCAGTTTTTCCCCGTCGCCACTGATATGTCTTGTGGGTTGAACGCTTATTCAGATCCTAAGCTATTCGGATAACCCCAGGACTAGCACTAATCAGCGACTTGAAGACCAGTAAGAGGACACGAGTAACGGGGAAGATGCTTTATTGCAAGGTTCAGTTTTGTACAGAAAAATCGTAAGTATTTATAGATGTTTGCTTAAGTTAAATCAACATCCTAATTCAGCCAATCCAATAAACGACATATATTGCTACTGACCAATGGTAGCATGCCACGTTGGAACTCCAGAATGTTCTGTCGTGCTCTGATTGGTTGGAGCTCTTTTTGAGCCTCTGGAGGCTCTGTTGGAGTTCTCTGGAAACCGACTTAACAGTTGGCACGTAGTTTTCCTGTAGTGGCGATCATAATCAACCGAGACTTGATGCCTACTACGCGTTGGCACTCATGACAGCCATCAGCATTCTTCTCGAAACTGTTACCAGATACCGAACCGAAGTATAGCATCTTCGACTGTGCCATACGGCACTTTCAACAATCTATTGAAGGTCGATAATTCACTCCTTCCACTGATCACAAACTTCTTGCTTTCTCTTTATGTTCATCTTCAGAAAAGTACTCTCCTCGAGAGTCTCGACAACTGGACTATATTTCTCAGTTTACTTCATATATAAAACACGTTTCTGGAGCAAAAAATGTAGTCACAGACGCTTTGTGTCGAACAAGTTCCTCGAACACTTTCCAGGGAATCGACCTTCTTAAACTCACTCAGCTTGAAAAAGAAAACATTGATCTTCAGCATAAGTTATCATCGACAACTCTTAGACTACGTATTAAGCAGATGGTAACAGGTAAGGAAACCTTACTATGTGACACATCTACAGATAGGAATCATCCCATCGTGCCGAAGCATTATCGACCTAACATCTTCCATACGTTGCACAAAATTTCTCATCCTGGTGTTCATGCAACCATCAAGTTCATAGCAGCACGATTTTGCTGGCCTGGTATGAGTAAAGACGTGAGGGATTCGGCACGCTTCTGTGTAGGCCGCCAGAAATCTAAGGTTGTGAGACACATTAACTGTCGCTTAGGTTCTTTCAAAACTCCCGATGCTCGTTTCGACCATGTCCATTTGAAATTGGTAGGACCCTTACCAGATCCAAACTATGGCTGCAAAAACACTTATTCTAACGTCATATCTTACCGCAATAATAAGTTATTTACTTATCAATTTATTTTATTTCATTTTATTTTTATTACTCATTTCGCGATACATACATAGTTGTTTATTAATGTTCTGCGTTCTACGTATCCTTCGTCTCCTTCATTTCTATTTCCTTAGTTTCTTCCTTTCCTTCTTCAAAATCAATTCAAAATTCTTGCCAATTACACAGAACCTGATTTATTATTACTATTCTATTATAAATATTTTATTTTCCTTTTCTTTCCTTTCTCAAACATGGCAAATGTAATGCTAACATTATCGAAACTTGTGTATTTTTGCATTTTTGAAGAAACCCGAAATGGTTTCTCCACAGTACTTATGTACCCATAAGATGTTTGTGAATAATAACAATAATTCAAATGGATACTCTTAACTCATAACTTGTGTAGATTGTTTGACACTAGGGCCTAGATCAGTACACTTCAAGGACATTAGTACTGAAGCGGTGGCCCGCACCTTCGTCGAACGATGGATAGCAAACTTCGAGTGTCCTTCAGCTATCATTACAGACTGTAGACGCCAGTTCGAATCTGGCCTTTTTATTGTTTGACAACACTAACAGGAATCACACGTTTCCGAACGACCGCCTACCACCTAGAAGCAAACGGGTTGCTAGAACTCTTTCGCTGGCAGCTAAAAGCTCCCCTATCAGCTGCAAACGTTTCGAAGTGGACCGAAACCCTTTCACCCGTCTTACTTGGTATACGCAATGCGGTGAAGGCTGATATTCGATACACCGTGGCACAGCTCGTTTATGGAACGACACTCCGGTTTTAAGGGGAATTCGTGGATCTTTCATCTACTTCAATGAACATGGATCTAATCTCCTACGCGGACAGGCTTACAAACGCGATGCGTTCAGTTAAAACTGTTTCCAATCGACCGCAGCCAACTGATGTTTCCGTTCAACCTGACTTATAATATAGCACACATGCCTTCGTACGTCGATACTCATTTCGAAGACCGTTCGAAATGGCGTACGAAGGACCCCTCAAAATTTTTCAGCGCGAACCTAAGTACTATAAAATCGATAACGGAACTAACGATAGCATCATCATCGATTGCTTCAAAGTCGCGTATTTAGAAGGAAACCCTACTAACGTCTATTTTCGTTCGGTACAATCGAAAGACACGAGTTCTACGTTTACGATACCTCATCCGATAGCCGACAATCACAGGGACACTTTGGAGACATCTGAAAACAGACTCAAAACAACGTGTTCTGGAAGGAGACTGAGGTGTCCAGAACACGTAAATGATTATTGCTTGTAAGACACTAACTAACATTTTGTTAGGTCTCTACTGTTTCTCGAATGATTGTATCAAAGAACAAAAACAAACTATTGGTAATATGTTGAAATATATATTTACTTTGATTTCGGAAAAAACAAAAGCCACTTTTTCTGTTGCTTGCTTATATGTGTATAACTTTATTTTTTCAGAAGAATACACAGAAAAAATTTAGCAAAAATCGTTTTCGCGTTATTGCATGTTTACGAAGCTCATGTATATAAGTTTTTTTCCTTTTTCGCTCTTTCTGCGTCTTAACGCGCGTGCGAGTGCGGTTTGGCACGCACTTACATATCTTTCTTCCTTTCCAGCATAGCTGGAGAAGATGAAAAAGAGACGAGGATTACAAAGGACCGAAATTTGGATTGTACCTGTTTTTCGTCACTACATTGTATCACATGGCCATTTTTTGTAAAAAAGGACCACCAGGTGCTGCTGAACTTAGAGAGCAATCAAAAGAGTGTTTGTAAAAGGCAAGCTCGTTTGGTTTAAACTTCTGACTGGCAACATCTTAGAGTCATCGCTATCCCACTGGCAGGAAAGTGATCTGTAGCGGTAAATAAATTCTAAAAATCAGTAGCTGTGTAAGTACTCTCCGTTTGATGCTGACCATATTAGTTTTAATGGACTTAACTAAATGAAGGCTATCAGTCACGCATCCACACCCCGTCAAAAGTGGGTAGGTCGTGCTTCACATCTCCTATAAACATCAGCCAACTTAGACTGATCACTTCTCGATATATCGATATTTTATCAAATATATTTTCGAACTTCTCCACTTTTGACTCTTGATTTGACTGGGTTGGTATATTTCGACAACAAAGGCATTACAGGTTAAGGCGTTATCAAATTCCGAATACTTATGGCTTCTTTAGTAGAAGTTGAAAGAAAAAATCAGCTGTCCCTAAGATGTCGCTTTTAGTCCTTTACCTTGATAACCGGATGTATTTAGAATGACGTCTACTAACTGCACGTTCCGTCGATATTTTTCAATTAAAATTTGGTCACTACATTACTTGAAATCACTATAACTTATATATATTCCAAATTTTGAGAGACTTCATTTTAAAATTCTTTGGCATTATTCAGGAGTTTTGTCTGTTTTTGAAGTTTGTTTTTATTGACTTTGCAAATACCTCCTAGTGTTTTATCGTTTTGTTTGTTTTATTCCTATAATTAACCTTGAAACCACTGCGTTGCCTATCTGTTTGTTTGTTAGTTGGAGATGGAGCTGACTATCCCGGTTGAACAGATTGGGTACGAACACCAGAAAATTCCGGTAGTGATAAACAGCCAATATGATTTTTGTTTCAGGCACTATTAGTTGGTATTGAAAAGACTGTGTGTACAATACGATATACTGCAAAGTAAGTAACTGATTTAAAATTTATTGAAAAAAGTGGTTTTGTACCGTCGTTACTGAAAGCAATAAACATTTAAACAAAGCATACGGGTATTTTTCTAAAGATTAGTTGTCCGAATAAATGAGTAGTTCGCTACTCATTTGTAAAGATGCTGCCCGCTTGACTGCCATGCTTCCTTGATCGTGGTTGATTGGTAAATCCATTGGTAGAAATATTACTTAGTATGTTAGTTCGATCAAGGTGGTTGATAAAATTTTTTCAGTACAAAAAGTGACCGTGTACAGCCACATATATAACCGTTTACTCTCCTTCCAACCACTAATCTCTATAATCTTGTCAGAATTTTTGTTGCTCTGTACAAGCACGAAATTTGCATTACGGCAGTAATTTCATTTTTCTGTTTTGAAAGATGAGGTGTCCTAATATCACTAATCTTCATACTTCCCTGTTAAGTTGCATAAACTGTAGCCACCACTTAAGATTACCAGAAAGTCAGCCCGTGCCGACCTGTCTTCATTCATCACTCGATACCTCAGTGAATTGACACCATCTAGTTTCCTCCGTACATATAACAGATGCTTATTAGAATTACAACTAGGGTAGATGACGGCTAAATCTGTGTAACATATGCCTTAACTACACCGTTAGGTGTGGTTTATAGGCTTGTCAGTCGATTTGGTGATTTCATAAAGTACCAAAAAAGTATCAAGAAGTACACCAAATCTCATTGCTGCTCATCAAGTGGTTCCACCATGTGCAACAAATTCTCTAAAAACACGAAAATACTGTCAGCTTACTTGTCTCACTTTTACGGTCCACATTTCACAGCCACAGGACATCACAACACCGAGTGCTTCATGTTTTATAATAGGCAGGCAAACATCGTTTTTACGATAAGTGGTGCATCTTTAAAACAATTTATAACCTTCTTGGTCTCACTAGCCACCAAACTTCCAAGACCAATGAGGCGTTCAAAACTAGTGGTGTGACCAGAGTGCCTAACCATCATACTGTGCTGGAAGCAGTAGACTTATTTAATAGTCGTCTATTTCTTTGGCCGGCTTAATGTCTTGTTCGGCCTAATAGATAGTTTAGACATTCGGATCTTCAATGTGTCTAGAGTATCTCTACATCAGCTCTTTGTAATAGTTGCTTAGTAAGATTAGAGTTGTTTATAAAATAGTGGAAATATGTAACGGTTAATCCAAAATCTCGGAATGGCCTTTGAACAGTTATCCACTCAGAAAGTTCCCGAAATCTGCTAGTTCTAGCCTTTTGATGTAGGATGATCGCATTTATTACTGTTTCCACAGCTGTTCGGATATGATGCTAAGCTTTTTCGGGATAAACTTTTTCTCCCTGACCAACTCAGTGCCTTGCCAATTCTTGACCTTTTCAAATTTACATCTTAAAAGATTTCCTGTTGTGATATAATGTCCAGTGACTCTAGTGGAAATAGATCCTTTAGCTAAAACATGGTCGTAGTCCAAACATGAAGTATAGAACGAGCGACAGTCTTCTTTTAGGTCTGTTGGAAGGCCGGTGATGGAATTATGATAAATATATATACATCCTGTTGGTTCTGAGGTTAGGCAGTGTCTCATTTCAAGTCTGCACTTGTAAGGAACAAACATTTGTAAAAGCGTGATTGCAGTAGATGGTCACCGTTATCTGTTCTTTGGGATAGAGCTGACAGAATATGCGCTTAAATGTTCCTCATTTTGACGTAGCCTATGTGCTTTAACTTTATAAGCACCTGATAGGATTGCTACGTTTGAGCGCCTTTCTTTTTGATGAAGGTTGAAGGTCTATCTGTAAAACCCATCTTTTACTTCAGTGAAGTCGGTGTGTTTTTTGGACCATATTCCAAGTTTTTAGTCTTGTTATCATTGACTGATCTCGATTGAGTCAGTAAGAATGTATGTAGGTACAGACAATAATAATAATCGCAAAGTAATTGTCATAGAGGTTTCATGTGATCTAAATGGACTTAGTTTCCGATTGTCAAAATCAGTGGTTAGGATACTGATCGATGGCTGAACACAATGATATAACTTGACTGATTAGAGACTACTTACGAAACCGTAATATTGATTTAGGCCTATAAATAATTAGAAACTGAAGACGAGATCACCGATGGATAGTTTTTTCGTGTAATAAAATAACGTGTTTGTATACAAAATATAAACATAAACTAAGTATAATAGATTGCCATATGCTACCGGAAGAAGTTAGATTTTAGATCATGGATCAATTAAAATCTGACCGTTAGGCCAAATCTTCGGACATTTTATCAGGAATCCGTTGACTTAAGTGTCTAAAAGTCTACCCCCAATAATAATCTGATGATTAGTTAAGGGTCACAGAAAACAAACCCTGGGAAGTCAGATCGGTTTCGGACTTGGGTGTAGACGTGTAGACTAAATATTAGACCTTTGTCATGTTCTGCATCACAGGCATACCTACTAACTCTCAACCGTAGTTATATCTCATGGTCTAAAGTGGGTATTCGATTTTATTGATTGATAACTCTCCTTTAGTGGAGTAACTGTTTAACGTTGTGGTTATACACGGGGTACTTAACAATCATAAAGTCTGTTGATTAGATTGCTAATCTTCATCAACGAAGGTGGCTTGGGTATTTGTTAAGTATGTCTAACCACCGCCTACATAGAGGGCTGATACAGCTAGGAGTGGCCAATTCGAAACGCGATGTCAGCCCACAACGTCTGATCGTTAAACTAAGTCGTGTAGGTAATTCCAGGCTACCTGGTAGTTCGCACAGCTATCGTAACCAGTGGTTAAATACTTTTCGTGAAATCGCCCAAAGTCATTCTCAATAACGCAGATGCATTCTCTAAGTAGATTTATATCCTAAGCACCTACATTGTATGGTTTTTCGCCACGAATCCATATTTTCTCAAACATCTCTTGGTGATCTTTCAGTTACCTCTAATAGTTACTACTCATACTACTATGGCACGTCTAGTAATATTGTGTGGCAACATAACCCAGTGTATGTACGCTCCAGTCTCTACGTTGCTTATAACCGAGTTCATCAAATTTGCAGTTAACTATAGGTATTTACTTAATGTGGTTTGGTAAAACATGTATCTCTACCATGATATTCCTTTATCAACTTTAGTCACTGTACAATTAAAGTCGGTCTTTCCGAGCTTCAATTGGCCCCAAATGCGTTTTCGAACAACGAGAAGCTGGATGTCCAGTCTGGTTCATCTGAAAATGAGGAAATGCCTCATAACTCAAATCATAACTTCTCACCCAGAGATCCTGTTGAGGTCTGGCTAGATTCTGGTTCAACTGCAAGGAAAAAAAGTACAACAGGTGTGGAAACAAGCGGCTCTATGGAATCTGTGTCTATTGCTCCACCCGGGGCGTGGTGGCCTGGTCGAGTTCTTACCATACAAGGCGGCTTCGCACATGTCGAGGTATATTCATTCACATTCTTGTGATTCTCACATCGTTTTGAAGCTATTATTTGGCATACATTTATTTTAACATCGCTATTACTGGCAAATCTTATTTGGTTATTAGCTAGACAACTTAGCAGCATCCTCTTTTTAGAAAGACGAATCTTAGGTCGAATCCTGTTTCCTTCTTAACGGTTATAACGTTGAACTTTGTAATCGTGTCTAACTATTGTCACATCTCAATCAATCATATTTAAGTATAATGTCGCACTTGGGATGTTTTTCAAGTGCGAATTGTGTTTGCAAGCTGCTATATGACTCATGTTTCAGAGGCTATTGATCATGCTTGCTCCTTGTACTTGTCAGGGTGAAGTCGCAGCGTATGAACTGTAATAACGACTGCATAATATAGCTGTAGCGGCTACGTTGTCTGGATTAATGTTAAGTATTATTTATCTGAGATGACATCCAGTGGGTGCACATGTTTATACAGTAGTTTTGCATTTCTTTGTACAATGTTTGTGTCTATATTGTACAGTTGCATGGTATTGCCCAGTATTTTGTAAAAAGTATAGTTAGTTCCTTTAAAAACAATGAATTTTCCCTTCCAGGTTGCTGCCCCATTACAGGAGTACACTGGTGTAGAAGATAAACCAACTGCACATGCCATTCCTCATTTGATAGGACTTGGTTCTGTAGTCTTGCCATATCGCTCAACTCTTGTCAAGGTGACGGAAACCCGAGTTCCATGGAATGGCAAGTTTTCGTGTGATCATACAGAGGATCGATCTCAAACGGGTACTTTGACATCAGGCTTCATTAAGGACAACGTAGTCGAATCAAATAATTTGTTAGTTCCAGGAATCCTTCATCGTCACAGTATTTGCATTCCGGCTTACTTGTATCGACTGTGAGTTCAGTGTGTTTTCATGAGCTACCTAGCACTTTAAATGGACATTTTTGTTTTCACATTCAATGTTCATTTTACATAGAATATCACAGTTCCCTGTTTCGTTAAATAGGAAGAATATATTTGTAAATTCTCAACGAATGAATTTTAAGTTTGGGCGCTGAGTTGATGTGAGACACTAAATAGGAAGAATATATTTGTAAAATCTCGGCGAATGAATTTGCGATTTTACAAATATATTCTTATTTAATGTCTCACATCAACTCGGCGCCCAAATACTGTGGAACTATTTGTTCTAATTTAGACGAAAGTTCTTATATCTCTGTTTCGTTGTTTACTTAAATTATGTTCATTCTATTGGGACTCGTTTAAGCAGAGATAATAAAATTAGTTGTGACTCTTGTATGCGAATCGTTTTCGTTTGTGCAACAATGCACAGATGCGATGGAGTAGTGATTAGTTATGCTATATGTAACGCCAGCGCTATCGACTAGAGTAGAATTACGATTAAAAAGGTTAACCAAATGAGTCCTCACAGTCTTCGTTAATCCTAAACTGAATTCAACAACGTCAATAATAGTAATGTTTGATAGAATTAATGTCAGTAATTTTTGATTACCAACCTAATTTTATTTTTCTGTGTAGGGCAGCCAATCCAGAATCGCATTCAACTTTAGCTAAATTTTGTGGTGCTCCCTGTCTTATCCAGTGTGATTCTGAACCGTTTCTCCCGGGGACTTTTGCAAAACTGATACTAGGAGATAAAGAGGGATCAAATGGATCTGGACGACACTCACCGGTTCATGCTGACTATGGATCAATGAGTCCTTCTTTGTGTCTGTCGACATATACATGGCCTTCGCCCTCTCTGATATCACAAGCAGCTATGATGAATGTTCCATATATCGCTGGAACACTGAGTCCAGCAGGGATTACGGACCCAAACATCCTTTTGACAGGTCTACCTGGAGCCAATGGACCTCTTGTACTGCTACATATCTGGTCTGGTTCGTCTGAAGCAATTCGACGCACAACTTTCTTAGAATTGGGTCACATTCGTTTGTTGGCTGTTAGGTTTCATTTGGTAAGTTTTTTGTTAATTGTTCCATCAAGATATAAAAATATCTTTAGTGTTAAATTCCTTTGTAGGTTAAAGCGATATCACTGGTGTTTTTATTTGTCTGAATTATTAATAAATGTTGTATACATTGGTCTAGTATGATTGTTTTTTTTTTTAGCTAAAGAACTTATCCAAGGGGGAGACTGGTGATCTGGAATTGTCCAATAGTGGTGAATTAGACGTTGAAGATGGAGATGCTCCTGCAATCCATTGTAAACCCATAAGTATACCAGCAACTGTGTCCAGTGACAAACAAGCGTCTGGTGGGATGATTATTGGTTATGAATGTCGTTTTCGGATTTTGCCACATTTGATTGGTCTTGCTATTGGGCATCGTGGTGCAACTATTCAAGAAGCTCGAGGAATACCTGGAGTTCGTGCGGTGGATCTTCTTTTCGATGGAATAGTCCATGTAGAAGCTGAGGTAATTTTTAATAATTAATTTCAGTATCTCAGTTATCGACCGTGCGAACTGCAGCATTTAAAGTAATATGAACTGAAATTATTTTTTTTGAACCAAAAATTTTAGGCAAGTTATAGTTTAATGCTGATCTCAAAAGTTTTGATCCACATGTCAGTTGGTGGACTTATAAATGAATTATTTTAATAAGCTAACACTAAGACACTCGTGAACCTCTTTTGAGTACAAATGTTTCTGGACACGATAAAATTTTAAGGTTTGTATTAGTTCTTAAGCTCTTACATCAAAATGTTTGTTTATGCGAACACCCATCTAAGTTTATATCAATAGCTTTTCGTCCTCTGTAGGCTTGTAAATAGCTTTTCAAACGGTTCCTCATGCCATTTTCTCTCTCTGCGTATACTCAAATGGAATTATGATACAATTTGCGGAATGAATATTGGTTAGAAATAAGGAGCTCAACCTTTAAGTAGGGTAATTAAACCTGCTATATCCTGAGATTTTCTGAAGTGTGTTGAGAAGATTAGTAGCTGCTTTATCGTCGTTAGTCTAAACAATAACGTTGACACTTAAATCCAGCCGCAGAGTTATATATATATATATATAGGGAGAAAATGGGAACATCAGCGGAGTATGATATATTCTCGGAGCCATGTTTAAGCGTATTATTAGGCTTTCTTTACTATCCCTTATTCTGACGAATATCAGACGTGAGTTTCAACAAATTATACTCAATCAACAATCTGACAGATACCACTACTACGGTACTAATTTACTCCATCTGTGCGATAATTGTCCGAACGGTCTGAAATGAATTTCCAACAAATCAGTTTTTTTCCTCATAAGCTTTATATTTGTATTGTCCTATCACCTTTTTGTTGTTCAGACTATTGAAGCATGTCATGCAGTGAGAAATCTTTTGGATTTCACTGAAGTTGAGATTCCAGTCCAACCACGATTAGCAAGTAGACTAATCGGATCAAAGGGCATGAATATTCGCAAATTAGCAGAAGCTGCAGGTGTTCGGAGAGCTAAGCTGCTTGATCCTTTCGCTAGAAAACGCAGACTAATGGCTCAACGTCAAGGCCATTGTCCAGTACGTGGAGGTTCTGTAACGGATGGCGATGCTCATGGAGATACATCAAACGGTGAAGAAACTGACAACGGGAACGAAAAGCTTTCTGTCAATCTGGATGGTTATTTGGCTGATAACAAGAACTCCGGTGGTATTGCCGACTTATCCCCTGCTTTCTCTCTTGTTGGTACACGTTCGTCTGTTGCGAAAATGCGTCTACTACTTGAATTCCAAGCGGATAATTGGAATGAACTAGATGAACTAGAAGTATGTGGTTTGTTGTATCAAGTTAATATTTTCATCCAAAATCAACATCTTGTCCTTTATTTGTCTTTTTGTTTACTACTTTAACAGGCTTTCCGTCATTTTATAAAATCATATACATATGAATTGCTTAAGTTATTCATCGCAATTGTATATCACCCCATTTTATTATTTACTCTACTGTAGGAGGCACGAAGATCGTTGTTTAGTCAGTTGCGTCAAACCAATCAACTCAATCACCAATCGGATTTTGTGTCACCTACGCGCATTTCGAATGGCAGGCCTAGTAGAGGTGGTGGGAATTTCGGGTTTGTATTTCAGAGGATTTTGTAATATATATTTTAAGTTTCTCCTGGTTTGTGACCGAACATATCCTTAACTTCATGAATAATGGCAATTTTTATTTACATACTTTGATTTCATTTAAATATTTACACTCACGACTATATTTCATCTTTCTAGACTGGTTTTCGTTCTGGTTGAGGATACATTGATCATATCTTCTCCCTCCGCCAAATGTTAAAACACCGTCATACTTATCGCAGGCCATCAATCGTAATGTTTATTGATATCAGGGCTGCCTTCGATTCATTGGACAGGACTGTTCTCTGGGATTGTCTATTGACGAAGGGTGTGCCTGAGAAGTTTATTAACATATTAAAAGCCCTGTATACAAACACCTCAGGCAGAATGAACGCATACAACCACCTTTCTCACTTGTTACATTCAAGCAGTGGGGTTAGACAGAGTTGCCCAATCTCACCATTCCTCTTCAACTTTGCTATCGACGACATTCTGAAAACAGCTCTGATGGATGTAAGTAATGGCGGTGTGGATCTGCTGCCTGGAGAAAGACTTCTCGACCTTGAGTATGCGGATGATATTGTCTTACTGTGCGATAATGCCCAAGGCATGCAATCCGCACTTAATCAGTTGGCAATCAGTGTCCGCAGTGCTTTCCACCCTCCAAGTGCAAAGTACTCCTACAAGACTGGCAGGATTCTCATCCTGTACTCACCCTGGATGGTGAGCAGATTGAAGTTGTTGAGAAGTTTGTGTATCTAGGTAGCTTTATAAGTGCTGTTGGAGGCGTGAGTGATGAGATCGATACACGTATAATGAAAGCCAGAGCGGCTTATGCCAATGTGTCAGTCAACTACAACGTAGGACCAGGCACATATATGCATCGGTCCAAGTTGCCATACCTCGTTAGCACAACAAGATGAACACCGGATTCATAGTAGTTAATTTAGTGTTGGTAGTAGTATAAAAATATAGGTTGTATATAAGGATATAGTACAGGAAGGAAGAGAGATATGAAGCAATTTTAGTCTCAAGGTTTAAAGGAAGACAAAGAGTGTATACACCTACGCCATTGTGATCGATTCTGAGCCATGTCACCTAGAGTCTCCAACCATTGGTTACGATAGTCACGCGGACCCCAACCAGGTAGTCTACATCTGCCAACATGGCTCAGACTAGAAGTTAGTGACTTCAAACACTGATGCCATGTTTTGGTTTGGCCGCCCCTAACTCTCTTCCAACCGTCCCCAATACTAGTCATCATAGCGCGTCGTGGTAATCGGTGTTCAGGCATACGTAACACATGGCCCAACCATCTCAGTCGATGAAGATTCATCACCTCAACTGATTTACCATCATTCCCTAATACCCTACCCGGTGATCCCAGCGAATGAGGGCAATATTTCTAAGGCATCTGTGGTCAAATACTAGTAACCTACGAGTATCTTCTACTCTTAATGGCCATGTTTCACAGCCGTAAAGTAGAACAGAGCGAACTGCTGCGCAGTATACTCGTCCTTTAATTGATAGACGGATATCTCGTATTCGCCATAGGTAACGTAAGCTGGCAAAAGCCAAACGAGCTTTTTGAATCCGTGCTGAGATTTCGTCAGACACCAACCCATTAGGGCTGATCAGACTTCCAAGATAAGTGAAGTTGTCGACGTGTTCGACTACTTCACTCCCTATCCTTAGTTCGGGTGTTGACGCAGGCCAGTCCTGGAGTAACAATTTACATTTGAATGGGGAGAAACGCATCCCAAACATCCTGGCATTATTACTGTGTTCCAACAGAAGACTCTGCATTTTGCCAGCGTCTTCACCAAACAGGACTATGTCATCTGCGTATTCTAAGTCGCTTAGTGGTCCCCCTGGTAGGAGATCAATTCCTGTAAATTCAGTCGAAGAGAGTATTATTTCCAGCAACAGGTCTATAATGAAGTTAAACAAGAATGGGGATAGTGGACAGCCTTGACGGACACCACTTGAGGTTGTAAAATCATATGACAGTTCGCCATAAGCTCTCACTCGACTGGTAGTGTTTGAGTAAACAGCCTTCACAAGGTTTATGTACTTCTCAGGTACACCTTTCAATGACAGACACTGCCACAGAACCTCTCGGTATACAGAGTCAAATGCTGCTTTCAAGTCAAGAAAAACTATCATTGTCGGACGCCGATAAGCATGTCTGTGCTCTAAAACTTGACGAATGGTGAATATGTGGTCGATACAGCCACGACCAGGTCTGAAGCCAGCCTGATTTTCTCGTGTTTGCAGTTCACGAGTCTTAGTTAGGCGCCTGATAATTATTGAGGCTAGTATTTTAAATGCTATGTTAGTCAGACTAATCCCTCTATGGTTATCACAGGATGATTTTGGCCCCTTCTTATATATTGGGACAATCAGAGATTGTGACCAGTCGGATGGGATTACGTCCGTCTCACAGATTTTAGCCAGAATATTAGTCAACCTAATCGCTAAAATTGAACCACCATATTTAAAGACCTCTGGAGCCAATCCATCTGGACCAGCTGCTCTTCCTCGTTTCAGATTACTTATAGCCTTTTGAACTTCAAGTAGGGTCGGGGGGCATACTTCAATGTTCAATTCAGGTTTTCTGGGAATAGTGGGTAGTTGTGCAGTAGCTGAAGGCCAGCTAAACTGCTCCTTAAAGTGTTCCGCCCATCGTTCTAAACATTTGGGTTGAGAGCAGATAAGGGTTCCATCTTTTTCCGAGATCGTCTCACTTACACTTGACTTCTTAATTCCGGTTTCTTTTATTAGTCTGAATAGTTGCCTGGTGTTGCCTACAGCCGCTGCCTTTTCCATCTCTTTTGCTTTCGTTGCCCACCACTGCTCACGATCGTTCCTTAGACTTCTAGTTAACCTAGATCTAATTTGTTTACGCTCTTCGTCGTGTTCAGAGCCTGATGGGATGAGTTTACGCGAATCCATCAGTGAAATAGACTTAGAAGAAATCTATTGGTTTTTTGGAGCCTTATGGTTTAAATAACTAATAGATGTTACTGCTGTTTCCACAGCTGTTCGTGTGTCTTTCCAAGCAGCATCTGCGTCAGTCTCGTTTACAGAACTGCCTAGATGTGAACTCAGTTGTCTCTGTAATTCGCATTTGGCTTTCTCGTCCTCCAGTTCAATCCTAATGGGTCTTCTTAGTGTACTTTTCCTGCGTCTATTGAGGCGCAGACAAATGCGCGCTCGTATTAAAGCGTGATCAGAGTCTAAACAAGTATTCCAATACGAGCGACAATCTTCTATTGAGCCTCTCCAACGATGACTGATGACAATATGGTCTATTTGAGTCCATCGTTGGTTTGGTGCAGGTGGTCTCCATGCTAGACGATGTCTCTCCTTCTGCTTAAAATTAGTGCTTGCTAAAAATAAACGATTGTCTGAGCATAGTTGCAACAGACGATCACCATTATCGGTTCGTTGAGCCGGAATACTAAAACACCCACCTAAATGTCTTTCTGTTTGATTCAAGCTGCCTACCTGGGCATTAAAGTCACCCGCTACGACTACTATGTCTGAGCGCTTAGCTTTCTGAAGAAGCTCAGAGAGTTTTCTGTAAAAGTCAGCTTTCACTTCATCTGGGCTGCAGTCAGTGGGAGCGTAGGCAGAAACGACAAAAAGGCAACGACGTGTGTCCCTATCCTTCCGAGTTCTTACGGAGCCATTTAGCCGGACAGCACACAGGCGACTGTTAACGGGGATCCATTCTAATAGTGCCTGTTCTGCCCTTGCACTTAGTGCTATGCCTACACCTGCAAGTCGACGAGAACTAGCCAACGGGTTGCCAGATACACGGAGAGTGTATTTCGTTGGCTGTCCGTTTTGGAAAATGGGGAGAGGTGGTCATGGTGTAAAACATTGCACTTTCATGGATAATACAGATTCATATTTTTTAGGTTTGACAATCCCGTCAGTTGCACTTCTGAATGGTGAATCCTTTTAAAATGCAGTTACTTTTATTGGTTTTTCAATCTATAATATACACTCTTCTCGATATTTATCGTTTAAGAGTTCGCATAAATAAAGTAATTTACACATGCTCGAGTGTACAATTTGTGTTAAATGTAGCCTACTTTACATCATAATTTTTTTGTTTCACTATGATTTTCAAAATTATCATTTATTTAGAATAAATTACATTTACTAAGTAAAATCAGTAGTCATAATTTCTCGTCGGCAGTACTTTTGAACGTAGAGCCCACGTTTTTGTTCGTTTATTTTAAATACGAGCCCATAGACTCCTTGTCTGATTTCATAAGTCATAGTTAACACAGTCTCATGTAAAGCATCTTTAGATTAAGGACATATTTATGCTATCACCTGATATAATGTAGTTAGCTCGATCCTGAACTGTGTCAGTAGATGCAGATTACTTCGTTGAGATGTGCGTGATCAGTGGTCGGAAACATTGGCTTAAATGACTCAGGTACGATCACAGTCGTGCAGATGCATTCATTTATGTTTTCCTATGTTTTGGGCTTCAATATTTTATTCGTACTCATTTTTTAAATTTATGTCTTTTCGAGCTGTATCAGCTAAACGTAGTCTTTCTCACTATCGTTAATAGCATTGGTGCTTCAACTCTTATGGTATTTAATAGATTAACTTTATCTCGATTTTTTTATGTGATTTTGCAACTTTGGCTGGTTGACATTTGTCCCAGGCTTTATACAGAGTATGATTGTAAGATTTTTCGTTATATTGTATATAGATATTTCTTATTCTTTGAAACTAAATCCGTTTCTCAGGAGGAATCGAACTGTGGGTCGCGGTCGTCGACAACCTGAGAGCTTTGTTCCTGATCAATCTTTGGATGATAAAGAAGTATCTCATCCACCTAATGCACATGGACAACACCTGCGTTGCAAAAATATCCACCAGTCAGATGTACCTAATAATAATATGAAAAATCATCAATCATCAGTCAACGATTCGTATTCTTGTTATTCTAACGGTATATTTAAGTTCACTGATGATGTTCATTATTAAATGCCCATAAGTTTAACTTAAGTTTATACTATATTGAGGTTGTATTTCGTACTTGAGATTTACTCTACAAATAGTATACTGAAAATCTTCATTATGTGTATCGATTAAAGTACATGGAAATCCTAGGCATTCGATTTGGCCTGTTTCTAATAAATGTTTAGAAATATAGAGCAACTCCCAGGTAATTCCACTGCACGAAATTCATGTCGAGTTCTATCCGGTGTTGAGAATTGTTGTTTAGATAGTTGCACACAATTTAAGGACTTATGGTTTCTGAGAGTTGTGCAACAAAGCTCCATATCCATATGTGCATCCTACTTGCTAATTAATTCTATGCTTTAGATTTAGAGACGAGTATAATAAATAAGACAAATCGACTCCTTGTGTATGATTTTTTTAAAACATATCTCATTTCAAATGATCGTTGGAGATAGAAACCATAAACAGCGTAAAATAACAAATATTCTGACAATAACAAGCTTTTTATGTAACCGAAAGTTTTCCATGACAAGATATTTTCGTTGGTTCATTGTCTTGTCATGAAAATGTATTTTGCCAACACCATAGGTAATTAGATGATAATATTACTCATACAGGGGTGCCGACTTTAATTTTTTTGATATTCATCATAGTACCCAATAAACCAATTTGGTATTTGATTGTCTTGTGTTCTTAAGTATCACATGTTTATCTTCCATATTTCCTTAAGGTGTAATGTCAACTGGTGATCATGAAAATACACAAGTCAACAATAAAGCCATTAAGAATGATAATGTGAGCGCAAATAATGTAAATGACGACCAAACATCAAAACAGAACAACGGTACCTCTAGACGTAGTCAAAACCGCAATAAGGCAAGAGCAAGTTAATATTCACGGTTTTATGATATTTCACCAAGATCGTATGGTGCCCTTTTACATACGTTGCCTTTTGTTCCAAAAGTTAACTATTTTTAGTTAAAGTGTGCTTTCTTTAAGTTATTAGGCTTATGTTTCCCGCAAAATGTTCATAATCTTATGCAGTGTAGATGTTCTTCCTCCTAGTATTCTGCATAAATGCTCTTTCATTTTCAGACTGTATCTCAATAATGACAGGACATCACGTGTTTGTTTAGATTTTCGCTTAGCCTTTTAAAGTGCATTTACACACGCGCCACCACTGTGTAATTAAACATGACTTTGTTTCTTTCACCAGTCTGTACCTTTTTACATTGCAACCTCAAATCGACTGAAAATTATATTTTAGCTTTTCTTTACCACCATCTATTGATAAATTTTGATCTTTGAAAATAAGGTTGTTGGTTTTGTGTATTATTTTTTCTGTAAGGAGGTGGGGTAAGTCATATCTTCAGTCAACAACACGATTGTTAACATTGTAAATCTGTCGCGTTTCTGCTTGAAAAATATAAAACATAAGTGTCCTGATAGGAAAATTTAGTTTAAATCAACACGTCCGGGCTTGAGTGTTTCGGAGATTACACATGGGTATATATACTCCATTCACTTTGCTCATTATATGATATTTCATCGACCTTGTTTTTTCTGTAGCTACTGTGACTTACGTCAAATATTTCAAAATACTATGGAAGCATTCGCATCACGGAATAAGTGATTTTGGTGCATTCAGACTGTTTATGTCCACATGAGTAAGTCAGTCAACTACAACGTAGGACCAGGCACATATATGCATCGGTCCAAGTTGCCATACCTCGTTAGCACAACAAGATGAACACCGGATTCATAGTAGTTAATTTAGTGTTGGTAGTAGTATAAAAATATAGGTTGTATATAAGGATATAGTACAGGAAGGAAGAGAGATATGAAGCAATTTTAGTCTCAAGGTTTAAAGGAAGACAAAGAGTGTATACACCTACGCCATTGTGATCGATTCTGAGCCATGTCACCTAGAGTCTCCAACCATTGGTTACGATAGTCACGCGGACCCCAACCAGGTAGTCTACATCTGCCAACATGGCTCAGACTAGAAGTTAGTGACTTCAAACACTGATGCCATGTTTTGGTTTGGCCGCCCCTAACTCTCTTCCAACCGTCCCCAATACTAGTCATCATAGCGCGTCGTGGTAATCGGTGTTCAGGCATACGTAACACATGGCCCAACCATCTCAGTCGATGAAGATTCATCACCTCAACTGATTTACCATCATTCCCTAATACCCTACCCGGTGATCCCAGCGAATGAGGGCAATATTTCTAAGGCATCTGTGGTCAAATACTAGTAACCTACGAGTATCTTCTACTCTTAATGGCCATGTTTCACAGCCGTAAAGTAGAACAGAGCGAACTGCTGCGCAGTATACTCGTCCTTTAATTGATAGACGGATATCTCGTATTCGCCATAGGTAACGTAAGCTGGCAAAAGCCAAACGAGCTTTTTGAATCCGTGCTGAGATTTCGTCAGACACCAACCCATTAGGGCTGATCAGACTTCCAAGATAAGTGAAGTTGTCAACGCGGTCGACTACTTCACTCCCTATCCTTAGTTCGGGTGTTGACGCAGGCCAGTCCTGGAGTAACAATTTACATTTGAATGGGGAGAAACGCATCCCAAACATCCTGGCATTATTACTGTGTTCCAACAGAAGACTCTGCATTTTGCCAGCGTCTTCACCAAACAGGACTATGTCATCTGCGTATTCTAAGTCGCTTAGTGGTCCCCCTGGTAGGAGATCAATTCCTGTAAATTCAGTCGAAGAGAGTATTATTTCCAGCAACAGGTCTATAATGAAGTTAAACAAGAATGGGGATAGTGGACAGCCTTGACGGACACCACTTGAGGTTGTAAAATCATATGACAGTTCGCCATAAGCTCTCACTCGACTGGTAGTGTTTGAGTAAACAGCCTTCACAAGGTTTATGTACTTCTCAGGTACACCTTTCAATGACAGACACTGCCACAGAACCTCTCGGTATACAGAGTCAAATGCTGCTTTCAAGTCAAGAAAAACTATCATTGTCGGACGCCGATAAGCATGTCTGTGCTCTAAAACTTGACGAATGGTGAATATGTGGTCGATACAGCCACGACCAGGTCTGAAGCCAGCCTGATTTTCTCGTGTTTGCAGTTCACGAGTCTTAGTTAGGCGCCTGATAATTATTGAGGCTAGTATTTTAAATGCTATGTTAGTCAGACTAATCCCTCTATGGTTATCACAGGATGATTTTGGCCCCTTCTTATATATTGGGACAATCAGAGATTGTGACCAGTCGGATGGGATTACGTCCGTCTCACAGATTTTAGCCAGAATATTAGTCAACCTAATCGCTAAAATTGAACCACCATATTTAAAGACCTCTGGAGCCAATCCATCTGGACCAGCTGCTCTTCCTCGTTTCAGATTACTTATAGCCTTTTGAACTTCAAGTAGGGTCGGGGGGCCTACTTCAATGTTCAATTCAGGTTTTCTGGGAATAGTGGGTAGTTGTGCAGTAGCTGAAGGCCAGCTAAACTGCTCCTTAAAGTGTTCCGCCCATCGTTCTAAACATTTGGGTTGAGAGCAGATAAGGGTTCCATCTTTTTCCGAGATCGTCTCACTTACACTTGACTTCTTAATTCCGGTTTCTTTTATTAGTCTGAATAGTTGCCTGGTGTTGCCTACAGCCGCTGCCTTTTCCATCTCTTTTGCTTTCGTTGCCCACCACTGCTCACGATCGTTCCTTAGACTTCTAGTTAACCTAGATCTAATTTGTTTACGCTCTTCGTCGTGTTCAGAGCCTGATGGGATGAGTTTACGCGAATCCATCAGTGAAATAGACTTAGAAGAAATCTATTGGTTTTTTGGAGCCTTATGGTTTAAATAACTAATAGATGTTACTGCTGTTTCCACAGCTGTTCGTGTGTCTTTCCAAGCAGCATCTGCGTCAGTCTCGTTTACAGAACTGCCTAGATGTGAACTCAGTTGTCTCTGTAATTCGCATTTGGCTTTCTCGTCCTCCAGTTCAATCCTAATGGGTCTTCTTAGTGTACTTTTCCTGCGTCTATTGAGGCGCAGACAAATGCGCGCTCGTATTAAAGCGTGATCAGAGTCTAAACAAGTATTCCAATACGAGCGACAATCTTCTATTGAGCCTCTCCAACGATGACTGATGACAATATGGTCTATTTGAGTCCATCGTTGGTTTGGTGCAGGTGGTCTCCATGCTAGACGATGTCTCTCCTTCTGCTTAAAATTAGTGCTTGCTAAAAATAAACGATTGTCTGAGCATAGTTGCAACAGACGATCACCATTATCGGTTCGTTGAGCCGGAATACTAAAACACCCACCTAAATGTCTTTCTGTTTGATTCAAGCTGCCTACCTGGGCATTAAAGTCACCCGCTACGACTACTATGTCTGAGCGCTTAGCTTTCTGAAGAAGCTCAGAGAGTTTTCTGTAAAAGTCAGCTTTCACTTCATCTGGGCTGCAGTCAGTGGGAGCGTAGGCAGAAACGACAAAAAGGCAACGACGTGTGTCCCTATCCTTCCGAGTTCTTACGGAGCCATTTAGCCGGACAGCACACAGGCGACTGTTAACGGGGATCCATTCTAATAGTGCCTGTTCTGCCCTTGCACTTAGTGCTATGCCTACACCTGCAAGTCGACGAGAACTAGCCAACGGGTTGCCAGATACACGGAGAGTGTATTTCGTTGGCTGTCCATTTTGGCGAGGTGAGGTCAAGTGAATGACCACACTAGGATCCTGTATGGGTGTTTCGGAGACACAGCATACATCAATGGTACGAGATTCTAGGGTTTTAGCTAAGGAGGCTTGTTGACCGATTTGGCATAGGGTACGTACGTTGAAGTCTCCAATGTGTAGTTTGGAGCGAGGTTTTAGTAGACCTGGGATAGCGTTTCGCCCACTAGAATCGTTGCCCCTGGTGACACTTGAGGAGGAAACCGAGAGAGGAAGTTTAGTGTTGAAAGTCAAGTTAGAAGGAATAGTAGGAATTGAAGGAGATTGATTATGAATACAGTGGTCTTGAGTGCTGTTAGAGGCATGAGGGCAGTTATCACTTCCCGGTTGCCCACACCGTGGAAGGATTCTTCTAGAGGTACCTGAAAAGGGAATTGGGTTAGAAGTGGTCTTAATGACCGGAGAGCGTGACCGCAGTGCCCAAGGGACAACTGCTTGAGGTCGGTCACACACGACCTTTTTGTGGGTAGTTTTTGTGTTAGCTCCGTTCTTCAAAAAAAACCTTACCGCCGGAGACGGATATCCGTGGGATAAGGCGAGGTGTTCATTTTTAGGGTCGACCTTTTCTAACCCCACCCCTCGTTGTGGGAAGGCAGCATCGCTGTCATGCTGGTTGTCTGAAGGAAACACCTTACTGCTGTCACACCTCTGTACAGTCAGCAGTACGACTTCGCCTTCGGACTTTGGGTTTGCTGCTTTTAGTCTCACCGCTCTTCAACCGACCTGTCTGGCATGGTAGGACCTCGAGGAACGATTGTTCCAGCCAGCATAGCTCGATTGCTTCATCACGATAGGTAAGCCCGACTACCACATCAAGGTAGCAGCAACGGTTGGGTGTCCACATGCGACATAATTACAAAGATTCTTTGATTTCACTGCTTTCGTAATGGTTGAACTGCTAGAGATGTAAACAACTTCAGGGGTTGTAATCTTGAAATCTTTCGGAGTATTTATTCGTCTTGTCCTTCGTTAGGACACAGTCCAACTCATCCGGTTAGGATACTGTGACTTACTAATGAGCCATATTACATCATTACAAGCCATTCTAGTGAGTATAAAATTTCGAGTCAAAAGTGTTTCGTGCATATTTGAGGTCTGGGTATGTATATGTGATGGTTTCACTTTGAAGATTCACTAGACTTTATATCAGTTTGTGGACACGCGGTTCTTCCGTGATCCGTAGTTATAAAATAATGCCCTTATCTTGTGAATTTGTGGATGTAGTAGGACCAAATCCTCTGTTTGTAATTATCTGAAATCTCAGGGGAAAGGGTCTCCATAAGAACATCTCATATTTGTAGGTTGGATACTATTTGAGGCATTCTAACATAGATAACCAAGTTTCAAAGTCGACACTGAGCTATTCAGTTCAAGTCCGACGTTTAATGCAGATTTATTTCATGTATGTTTAGTCATATGCTGCGACGCGATCACTGGTCCAAGTCACTGAACCTTGCGTGCACTATTGCAGTGCTAGATAAAGCCTGAATACTCCAGCAGTTACGTGGTTCCAAAATACAAAGTGAATTATCCTTGTTGTAAGACGCGCATCAGAAAGATGCCCCGAGCAATGTTTTATGTTGGTTGCTTCCAACTGCTTAAAATCAGGTAGTGCACAGGATGTCAAATTATTTAGGATGTTGGTCATATTGCAACGTGGTCGATGGAATTCGATCAACATTGAACACTGAGGCTATCTTAGTAATAGTACACTGTTAAAGTACTTTGCTACAAAAATAAACTTTGGTAAATGAATGTAGGGGTAGACCGCCTGCCTATCACTTATAGAGGATTTCCATTTAACACAGCAAAAAAGATATTTATCTCATTAAACGGACCTCATACTTTAAGGGCGGAAGGGAAGTAGCTAATTCTAATTACATGTGTAATTTTATGTTTTCAGAAAAATGTTTGATACAAAATGTTGCGTAATATAGTGGGAGACTAACTTTCTAGAACGGCTTTGACAAAATAAATTTCAAGTATGAAGTAAACAACCAGTATAGAGTTGTGGAGATTGTTGAGTTTAAATTGATATCGTGAATAAATCAAGATGAAATTTCTGGAGTTCTAGTAAGAAGCTGTGGCCAGTGGAGTTCAGCAGTGTCTGTTGCGTAGTAGTTACTTACTGAAGACAATAGTCGACGGTCGCGCGATATTGTAGATTCATTGAAGTTAGGTGTCAACACTGTTGGATACCGGCTCAGTGGTCTAAAGGTTAAGTATTCGCGCGCAAGACCGAAAATTCTAGGTTCGAATCCCGCGTACGGTATCGTAGATGCGCGCTTCTGAGCCCCATACTAGGATGAAGCCACCGTCCAGTGCTCCCAGGTTTTCCATGGTAGTCAAACATTGATCCATTCGTGATGTCAGTTTGAACTAATATCAAGTAGACATTGAGTTTATACTTGAAGAGATACTTGTGTCTTATGTAAGAATTTTTGTTTGCTGGCTTTACAGAAATGGTTATGAAACTAATAGCGTACATACTTAATCAGGGATATTATCGTACGGACGGTCCTAAATTGAATTAACGAAATTACCAACGTATTGAAGAACTAGACAACTGAGTTCAATACATATCTAAAAATGTTTCAACATCCTAACACCATGGATAGACCCAACTAATCGTGTATTTATGAATATTTATTCTTAGCAGGTTCCATGGACTCTTTCCGAAGCTATAATATGATATATATGTAATGCAACCCAAATGAGCTGCCGTTTGCTCAAAATACGTTTTTCCTATGCTTTACATTCAACCTTATAAAATCAACTGGAGTATATTATTTCTAGTATAAACAAATTACAGAAATAATCCAACTACAAGCAATAAGTGGATTTTGATTGTGATGTTCCGATTTGTCCAGTGACAGCGACTCCCATCAAAAATTCCTGCAAAAAAGAAAGGCAGCGAAGTGTGTACACTAAAACACTAAACGTTATATAATCATTAAGGGCAATTAGTTCTGTATCTACTATAACACAAGAAAGGTATAGTATTGCGTCCCTATTATCTGGGAAATTCGAAGTAAAGTACGGTAAAAATATTTAAAGTTTGCAAAAAATATATACTGACTGGGATGACTAGTTTTTGTCATGTCATAAATTTGGGGAAGATGTGCACTTTCCTACACATCCCAATCAGTAACTACATGTATGAGTGTGATTTTTTATTTTCATCAATCTTAGCTTTTCCTTCTTGCTAAATATTTTTCTGGCTAGCGATGTAAGTTGCTGTAAACGACTCACTGAATTATGTTATCTAAAATGTTTTGCACTTCTCGGGAATATTTAATGCGATTCAGATATGGGTATCAAATGAAATACTAAATAGAAATCTATACGGAAAGATTTGCTTTTTATTAGACTGAAACAAATAAGAAACATACTTATATTCTAATGCATTAATAGTCAGTGTCTGTGACAGCGGAAAGGAAATATTCCCCTTGAGGCCACAGAATCCCCAAATAAATGCTATCAATCACATTAAAAGCTTTGTATTAGCAGTTTATCGCGAAAACCTGTTGGGTTAAGTGTGTAAAAATTATTAGGCTTTGGTTACCGTTCAGCACTAATAAACTGTTACTGATTATTAATTCAAAGTAATATCTTGTTTGTATGTAACGGATTAAATTATTAATGGAATTAGTTACATTCAAAAAGAAGAACTTATTTAGATCTAATAGCTTATTATCAACTAATTTATTACTGCTAGATTTTAATGTTGATATAATCCGTTGTGTGGCTTCCTCATTACTACATACACACGTTGCTAACTAATGTCAGACAACATTAAAAGAAAAAACGATGCATGTCCATTAACTTGTAGCGCGTCTATATTTCAATGTTCGATTTGTGGGAGATTTTTTCGCCCACTTAGTGGACGAGTGGTGTATAAAGAAGGTGTTTGAGATGCGCTACCGTAGCGTGTCCATAGAAGATATTTGTAGATAGCTATAGACTAAATGAACAGATAAATGCTAATTAAACTATACCAACCAATTCACAAAACTAATGATATTGAGTCAAACCAAAGCGATAGCTGTACAGTATAGCATTAGATATTTTTAATGATTGAGTAAAAACAATCTATTAGAGTTATGTGAGTTTATTAATTTAATTAGGAATTTCGATATATTTGAATAAGATTTACCGAAAAGTTTCTACATTATTGTGCAGCAGTTTCATAGAAAGCACCACGTGAAGAAAAATATCAGGTGACTAAATGTTTAAAATTTGTAAGATTAGCGGTGGATGTATCTATGCCATAGTTATTCATAAATTTTATTTATGCCTGAGGCATTGACTTTGTAGGCAGTTTCTTAGCTCACAGAAATCTGTGTCTCAAAAGCACAGAGTGAGTAAATACACTGGAGACTTTATTTTCAATGTTGATTTAATTTGAAAATTGCAGCTATTTTTATGGTAACTGATGATCTTAAAGATCTAGGAGCTTTTGGCAGTTGTTCAGGTGACTGATTGACTAATTAGGTTAAAAATGAACAAAAATGTATAAACATTTTTTGTGTTAATTCTCAAAGCAATAATTAGATAAGAGTAAATTGGGGGTCAACTTTTCTCTACGACTAATTAACACTTCAAATTGAATTAGGAAGAAAGAATTCGTTAATATGTATATACAAAGTTGTTAATTATAAAATAATGACCCTATGAAATTAACTGACCTTTAATACTTGACTAGATTGAATAGTACTCATTCCAGTTCCACGAATATTTGTGATAAACTTATTTATTAAATATGATATTTGAGAATTATGGCAAATAGATGATTCATTGACATTTTGTTTACAATATACATCAGTAGAATATAATAAATTAATTAATTCTAATGTACCAGCTAATGGTACTATAATTCTTTGTCGTTCATTTGTATAATCTTTAAGATAAGCTAAACTTCCTGTAAACCCCACGTCAAAAAAAAGAAACAATTAAAAGGAATAACATTCATTCAAAGGAATGCAAAATGTTTACACTATACAAAATATACAGTTTATAAAGATTATAAATTGAAAATGGTAAAAGCAGTAGTTTTATGAACAACATGTTTGTGAAATTATCTTCATATAAATGAGCTTATTAAAAGTACAATGTAACTAAACCATACATTGACCTAACATCACATGAAAACCTTGTAAAAAAACAAATAAACATCCATATCCATTGTTTAGAACATTTTTTCAATCAAACACGTTTTATTATACAAGATCGAAATAGTGATGTCAGAGTTACAACGCATATAAAGAAATAAAAAGCTGACTATCGACTGCATTATGGATAATGTCAGTACGCAAAAGTACTTACTTACGCCTGTTACTCGCAATAGAGCATAGGCCGCCTACCAGCACTCTCCAGTACACGCAAAATATAACAAACTATTTTACAATAAGTTGGAGAGTGCTCATCCACTTTTGTGGACATGAACTAAAGGTAAAAAAAGTGCAAAGAAATATGAGGTGAAGTAACGTTTGATTGTAATGTGTGTCAGCGAGGGGACTCAAAATTAGACATTATTCTATTTTACGGGTTTATACATCTTTCAAGGCATTAACCGCCAAAAAAATTGACCATATATTTAGGCGTTTAAAAACAATTGATCAATTTACCGCCATATAATATCGCGGAATTTTTACAGAATAGTTAAATAGATTCATTTAAATTCAAACACACATATACTATTAAACTCAGCGGAGATTAGAATTATGGGTAATTCCTGAGATCTATTTCTAGACTAATATAACACATATTCTTATTGTATAACTGGATTGTATATATTTAGATTTCTTCATGTTATAAGTTTTATTTTGACCTATGGGCAATTATTATACGATTTGCTATTCTTAAGTTATGTCCAGTTTATTAATTATAGCCTCTCATAATCACAGTCACTTTTTAGCCTGATCCTTTATAATAGTTATTTTGTATTTTATGGTATGGTGTAGTCTGGTTTGCTTGTTATATAAATCCAGTATGTTTGAAATATATGCTTCTGTATTATTGGAACACAAGTATTGGTAAAAGGGGGGCACCAGATTTATATGCGCCACACAAAACAATGAGAATAGGAAAAGAAAGAGGGTAAGGTTCATATAAGAAAAAAGAAAAGGAAGGAACAATAACAACTATAGATTAGTGTATGTTACTGTAATAACAGGGATGTATAACCGGAAGAACTCTTTCAGTTAAGGGAAATATAAACACTCTTAATGAAGAAAGTAAAAGAAGGTTACAGCACGATCGCTACTGGCTTCTATTCTGATCCATATCTGATAACGTCTCTATCTTTTGTGCTGCACCATCTCTCGGGCCCCAGCCAGGGAGTCGGGAGGGACCAACAGAGGAGAGCCCCTTGCAGCTTTCTTTGATACCACGACACCATGTCATAAACTGACCATCTCTCCACATTTTCCAACCTGTCCCAGAGTCTGCAAATAATGCACGGCGACACCAACGCCAGCAAGACCAGACGAGTATGCCACAGGGTCCCCGAGTAAACGCATGTAAAACAAGCTTTTCGAAGTGACAGATGGAGGGCGAATTTGTAGTACATCACTAGAGTTTTGAATACGGGTCTCGGATAGACAACAAACGTCGATATTAAGACTTTCTAAAGACATAGCCAGTCCTATTTGTTGTCTGATCTGCATTACTGTGCGAACGTTGAAGGAAGCCAATTCGGATGTTGTACATGGTTTCAGATAGACTGGTTCAGTAGACGTATTCGGTGGAAGCATTGTTTAGATGGAACAGAGTTTCCACCATAGGCGAGCTGCTGCATAAGTTGAAGAATGAGAGTACATGAAGTGGGAATAGATGAAGATAAGTGACTTAGTATAAAAAATAATACTAGTAATAATAATAAAAGTGAGCGTCATCAAGTGAATGAGAAATGTCTGAATTCTAATTCGATTCCATGAAGTAATTTTCATCTCATAGGATTTGTGTGTGGGCTGTGATACTGTCCGGGTACCCAGACCGAAGAAGGTGATTTTCTTAGGGGGCCACATTCGGAGCCTTCAACCTAAAGGTCTGATCCACAAGGCAGTGGAGCATTGTGAGGAGATGCAGTCCCATGGCAGCCGGTGATTAACGATTGGTGTTCTGGACTCAAGTGTGAGGGCTAGGAGGAAAAAGGATCAATAAGGACGCTAGGCTGCTCATACTGGTCAATGTGTCATTGGCTTGGCACAGTGCTAAGATTGTATAGGTCTTATCCTGACTGGCGAATAAATCAGGTGATAACTAACCGGCTGAAAGTCACAACAAATACTTTATTGTCATGTAAGTGAAATTCAACGGTGTTTGGTTGAGGTTTCAGACAGGTGGATAAATAGACATGACTTGTAATATATAATTCACACTTTACTCGTACTTCCTCGGTGTTTTTAGGAAACAGGAGATAGTTATTTGGTTGGGGTTATAGTGCCAAACGAATGCGATACACTTGATGCATTAGGATCAATTCCTAACTGAACATCACAAAATTTATACATTTCCAGTTAATCAGTTTGACGTAAATTTGTCAAAACGAAATGAGTACAACTGTGAAATAGAACTCAGACAAACGATTTTGTTTTATGAATCAAGTATTAGTAATAATGGTTGTAACAATTGTCTCTTACCAATATTAGCTCCATGAAAAACAGTTTCTTCTAAATGTCTAACCAGTGAAACAACATCGCCGAAACCAAGATTAACACCTTGACCAGCAAGTGGTAGTATTCGATGAGCAGAATCACTGTATTAATGGTATATTTAAAAAAAACATTTGAAAAGAGGTGCAATTAATAAATAAATTCAAACATATCTTGAAATATTTTTTGATAAATACTATTTTAATCTTAAAAAAGCCTCCAGATAGTCCACACGATAGATTATAATTTCATTTGGAATGATCTCACCAAAATATATTCTAACAGCCAACAAAAGTTAGTATTTTTATTATAACCTGGTAAACAGTTTACTAGGGTCTGGACTATTGAACTGTAATTATTTGAATATGTAAATTAAAATGAGAGCGAGGTAGACAACCCGGTAATTGATATTCCAGTTTGAAAAAATATCTTGCCTCTGTTACGTGATAGTCACTTTGATTCTAGATGACTTCACAGCCCGCTTCCTCACATAAACTTGCAAATCTAACAAAAATAGGAAGGATAGGTAGTAGTTGCCATAATCAGTTACTATGAAGTGATGTAGTCGAAAAAGCAAGAGAAATACGGTTATGAGGATGGTTGAAATTAACTTAAACGCTCCACTTGTTGTTTGCTTATATATATATATATATATATATATATACCTCCTATTCAACTTTAAAACATTGTGAACACGATCATGAAACGAGACGTGGAACTTGAGTAACTTAAATATATGTAGCATTTGAAAACTAAAATAGTTTAACTAATCTTAAATTCCTTCAATATTCCGTTGTCATCACACACGCACTGAAGATCGTATACTATAATCGTTTTTACTACTGAGGATGTGTATACCATCTCATTAATGGCTGACTCAATTAGAAACGAACATAATAGATAACTATTGATTAATAAGTAGCGTTAAAAACTAATACATCAAAATCTTATTATCTTACAGTTTACGTCACGATCGAATGTAAAGCAATCACCTACCAATTGGATGATGACGTAATATCGAGAATTGAAGTTAGGCATGTAAACAACCGGATGATGGCTTAGTAGTCTAAAAGTTGAGAGCTCGCCCTAAGCCCGGAAAGCAGTGTGCTTGATACTGGGTGGGGTCATAGATGATTACTGTTGAGAAATCCGATACTAAGACGAAGCGGCCATCCAATGCTTTTAGGTTTTCAGTGGTTATCTAACTAAGGTCAATGGCTATAATGCAAGCCATAAAATTCAATAAACTCATGCATTATTATCACTGATATTATTATTTGAATAGGTATTTAGATGATGAACATACCCCACTAGTGCTACACGAGTAGCTGAACAAAATGTTGCATGTTGAAAACCTAGAGGGAAACAAGCCCTTTTCGTATTTGGTTGGATTGATGCTACTGATGGTGTTGAAAATGAGCTGGATTCACTTTCATTGTCTGTAGATTTTATTTGATTACCAAAGTAATCAACAACACTAGCAAAACATTGTCCCACGTTACTGAGAACTGTACCAATTTGTGACATCGATTCACTAGGTTTAGTCTAACAAATGAAGAAAACAATACATGTTTCTTGAAAGAAAAAAATATCGGAAGGAAGTGGGATATAATTTGGCAAAGATAAACAAATGTGACAGAACTATTGAATATCTTAACACTTAACGACTGTAACATTAGCATTGTAGCTTTAATATACCAAACTGAATGAAATATTCTAAACGCAGAGATTTTAACATTGGACCTTGAAAACAAGTTAGATTCTAGAAACAATGTGTTGTTTGGAGAATTGCATCAGGTTTAATAAATTGTCCGTGAACTTACTACAAATAAATTTCCCATACAATCATTGAAGTTTAGGTACATATAAAAGCATGAATCAAAGGATTTCACAACTTACCAAACAGTCATTCAACTCTTGAATAAAATATGAATCTTTTAAATTCATGAGACGATCAGCTTCGGACGAAGTTGTACTCCATACCAATGATGTATATTCTTTCGATAACTTTTAGATAAATGACAAGGAAAGAAGTATAATATAATATATACCTTGTTACAATTTCGCACAATTTCAAAACTAATCGTACATAAGTTATTAATAACTCATCTAAGATTTAATAATTACACTAAAAATTAATTCATAAAGATGATAATTATCTTCAATGATTATCAAGATTGTGAGAAGAAAAAAAATATTTGTTAGATGCTTTCATAGCTATGAAGACAATAGATCTTCCATAAGAAAATTCATTAGACAAATAAATCTAAATGTACAACGTTACAATAAGAGACGTTTATTATGAATATATATATATATATCTCCTTTAAATGAACTGTGTGACTAAATGATATAAATTAATTCATTTTGTATCTATCAATTTCTAAAAGAAATTAACTACAATACTACTAAGAGTAATAGACCTATAAATTTTGGAGAATAATTGACCAGTATGAACAAACATTTCAATCACAACAACTATTTATAAAAGCTTTTTTCTTAAAAAAAGATGTATTTCAAGAGCATTAACATTGACTGATTAAGAAAATTCTATATTAGTATGGAGATTGTAATATTTTAACGGTTGAATTTACTAGTCAATCTAGACTAGTCAGTCAGTCAGCTACAACGTAGGAGCAGGCACATATATGCATCGGTCCAAGTTGCCATACCTCTTTAGCACATCAAGATGAACACCGGATTCATAGAAGCAATTAATTTAGTGGTGGTAGTATATAAAGAAAGATTGTATAGAAGGATATAGTATAGGAAGAAAAAAAGTTATGAAGCAATTTTAATCTCAAGGTTTAAGGGAAGATAAAGAGTGTATACACCTACGCCATTGTGATCGATTCTGAGCCATGTCACCTAGAGTCTCCAACCATTTATTACGATAGTCACGCGGACCCCAACCAGGTAGTCTGCATCTGCCAACATGGCTCAGGCTAGAAGTTAGTGACTTCAAACACTGATGCCATGTTTTGGTTTGGCCGCCCCTAACTCTCTTCCAACCGTCCCCAATACTAGTCATCATAGCGCGTCGTGGTAATCGGTGTTCAGGCATACGTAACACATGGCCCAACCATCTCAGTCGATGAAGATTCATGACCTCATCAACTGATTTACCATCGTTACCTAATACCCTGCGTCTAACCTCACTATTACTTACTCGGTGATCCCAGCAGATGCGAGCAATATTTCTAAGACATCTGTGGTCAAATACTAGTAACCTACGAGTATCTTCTACTCTTAATGGCCATGTTTCGCAGCCGTAAAGTAGAACAGAACGAACTGCTGCGCAGTATACTCGTCCCTTAATTGATAGACGGATATCTCGTCTTCGCCATAGGTGACGTAAGTTGGCAAAAGCCAAACGAGCTTTTTGAATCCGTGCTGAGATTTCGTCAGACACTAACCCATTAGGGCTGATCAGACTTCCAAGATAAGTGAAGTTGTCAACGCGGTCGACTACTTCACTCCCTATCCTTAGTTCGAGTGTTGACGCAGGCCAGTCCTGGAGTAACAATTTACATTTGGATGGGGAGAAACGCATCCCAAACATCCTGGCATTATTACTCAGTTCCAACAGAAGACTCTGCATTTTGTCAGCGTCTTCACCAAACAGGACTATGTCATCTGCGTATTCTAAGTCGCTTAGTGGTCCCCCTGGTAGGAGATCAATTCCTGTAAATTCAGTCGAAGAGAGTATTATTTCCAGCAACAGGTCTATAATGAAGTTAAACAAAAAGGGGGATAGTGGACAGCCTTGACGGACACCACTTGAGGTTGTAAAATCATATGACAGTTCGCCATAAGCTCTCACTCGACTGATAGTGTTCGAGTAAAGAGCCTTCACAAGGTTTATGTACTTCTCAGGTACACCTTTCAATGACAGACACTGCCACAGAACCTCTCGGTCTACAGAGTCAAATGCTGCTTTCAAGTCAAGAAAAACTATCATTGTCGGACGCCGATAAGCGTGTCTGTGCTCTAAAACTTGACGAATGGTGAATATGTGGTCGATACAGCCACGACCAGGTCTGAAGCCAGCCTGATTTTCTCGTGTTTGCAGTTCACGAGTTTTAGTTAGGCGCCTGATAATTATTGAGGCTAGTATTTTAGATACTATGTTAGTCAGACTAATCCCTCTATGGTTATCGCAGGATGATTTTGACCCCTTTTTATATATTGGGACAATCAGTGATTGTGACCAGTCGGATGGGATTACATCCGTCTCCCAGATTTTAGCCAGAATATTAGTCAACCTAATCGCTAAAATTGGACCACCATATTTAAAGTGCTCTGGAGCCAATCCATCAGGACCAGCTGCTCTTCCTCGTTTCAGATTACTTATAGCCTTTTGAACTTCAAGTAGGGTCGGGGGGCCTACTTCAATGTTCCATTCAGGTTTTCTAGGAATAGTGGGTAGTTGTGCAGTAGCTGAAGGCCAGCTAAACTGCTCCTTAAAGTGTTCCGCCCATCGTTCTAAACGTTTGGGTAGAGAGCAGATAAGGGTTCCATCTTTTTCCGAGATCGTCTCACTTACACTTGACTTCTTAATTCCAGTTTCTTTTATTAGTCTGAATAGTTGCCTGGTGTTGCCTACAGCCGCTGCCTTTTCCATCTCTTTTGCTTTCGTTGCCCACCACTGCTCACGATCGTTCCTTAGACTTTTAGTTAACCTATATCTAATTTCTTTACGCTCTTCGTCATGTTCAGAGCCTGATGGTATGAGTTTACGCGAATCCATCAGTGAAATAGACTTAGAAGAAATCCACTGGTTTTTTGGAGCCCTATGGTTTAAATGACTAATAGATGTTACTGCTGTCTCCACAGCTGTTCGTATGCCTTTCCAAGCAGCATCTGGGTCAGTCTCGTTTACAGAACTGCCTAGATGTGAACTCAGTTGTCTCTGGAATTCACATTTGGCTTTCTCGTCCTCCAGTTCAATCCTAACGGGTCTTCTTAGTTTACTTTTCCTGCGTCCTTTGAGGCGCAGACAAATGCGTGCTCGTATTAAAGCGTGATCAGAGTCTAAACAAGTATTCCAATACGAGCGACAATCTTCTATTGAGCCTCTCCAACGATGACTGATGACAATATGGTCTATTTGAGTCCATCGTTGGTTTGGTGCAGGTGGTCGCCATGTTAGACGATGTCTCTCCTTATGTTTAAAATTAGTGCTTGCCAAAAATAAACGATTGTCTGAGCATAGTTGCAACAGACGATCACCATTATCGGTTCGTTGAGCCGGAATACTAAAACACCCACCTAGATGTCTTTCTGTTTGATTTAAGCTGCCTACCTGGGCATTAAAGTCACCCGCTACGACTACTATGTCTGAGCGCTTAGCTTTTTGAAGAAGCTCAGAGAGCTTTCTGTAAAAGTCATCTTTCACCTCATCATGGCTGCAGTCAGTGGGAGCGTAGGCAGAAACGACGAAAAGGCAACGACGTGTGTCCCTATCCTTCCGAGTTCTTACGGAGCCATTTAGCCGGACAGCACACAGGCGACTGTTAACGGGGATCCATTCTAATAGTGCCTGTTCTGCCCTTGTACTTAGTGCTATACCTACACCTGCAAGTCGACGAGAACTAGCCAACGGGTTGCCAGATACACGGAGGGTGTATTTCGTTGGCTGTCCATTTTGGCGAGGTGAGGTCAAGTGAATGACCACACTAGGATCCTGTATGGGTGTTTCGGAGACACAGCATACATCAATGGTACGCGACTCTAAGGTTTTAGCTAAGGAGGCCTGTTGACCGATTTGACTTAAAGTACGTACGTTGAAGGCTCCAATGTGTAGTTTGGAGCGAGGTTTTAGTAGACCTGGGACAGCGTTTCGCGCACTAGAATCGTTGGCCATGGTGACACTTGAGGAGGAAACCGAGAGAGGAAGTTTAGTGTTGAAAGTCAAGGTAGCAGGAATTGAAGAAGGAGATTGATTATGAATACAGTGGTCTTGAGTGTTGTTAGAGGTATGAGGGCAGTTATCACTTCCCGGTTGCCCACACCGTGGAAGGATTCTTCTAGAGGTACCTGAAAAGGGAATTGGGTTAGAAGTGGTCTTAATGACCGGAGAGCGTGACCGCAGTGCCCAAGGGACAACTGCTTGAGGTCGGTCACACACGACCTTTTTGTGGGTAGTTTTTGTGTTAGCTCCGTTCTTCAAAAAAAACCTTACCGCCGGAGACGGATATCCGTGGGATAAGGCGAGGTGTGCATTTTTAGGGTCGACCTTTTCTAACCCCACCCCTCCTTGTGGGAAGGCAGCATCGCTGTCATGCTGGTTGTCTGAAGGAAACACCTTACTGCTGTCACACCTCTGTACAGTCAGCAGTACGACTTCGCCTTCGGACCTTGGGTTTGCTGCTTTTAGTCTCACCGCTCTTCAATCGACCTGTCTGGCATGGTAGGACCTCGAGGAACGATTGTTCCAGCCAGCATAGCTCGATTGGATCATCACGATAGGCAAGCCCGACCACCACGTCAAGGTAGCAGCAACGGTCGGGAATCTAGACTAGACCACCATTAAAAACCTGGAAGCACTGGATGGACGTTTTGTTCGAGTATGGGACTCTTCAGCAGTGCAGATCCCCAACCCTGCACACCGGACACGAGCCAACGACCTTTGGTCTCGCGCGGGGAATCGTTGGTGCGAATGGCTGAAGAGTCCCATACTCGAACGAAACGTCCGTCCAGTGTTTCCATGTTTTTAATGGTGGTCTAGCTTAGATTGGCTAGTAAATTCAACTGTTCAAATTTCAAAGTTGTTTAAAGTAATTGAGAAAGCAGATAAGATCTAATTTCTGATATTATTCAATAAGATGGCTGTTATCAAAAATTCTGTAAACTGATTGTATCAATTCATTAAAAATCTATTCAGCAGTTTTGCAATGTTTTTTTTTGGTTATTATGACATTTGTTGTTTATTTGAAATTTAATTAAATAACATCATCCAACAGTAAAAATTAGTGTAATTCGGAATAAGAAATCGATTTGCAACTTCTTCACATAGACACACACACAAATAAATAAAATGATCATTTGCTAAACATGAAGGTTTTTTGAGAAAAAGAAAAAAAACCCTTAACCCTTGATGTGAAACAAATTAATCGATTTGGCCAAAAAAACAGTTGACAACAATGAAAACACTTTTATTGTATGCTGATAAAAATAAGTTAGACATTAACACCGTTGGATGCCAGCTCAGTGGTCTATCGGTTAAGGTCTCTGGCTTGAGACTGGTAGGTCCTGGGTTCGAATCTCGCGAGTGCGGGTACGTGGATGCGCACTGCTGAGGAGTCCCATAATAGGACGAAACGGCCGTCCAGTGTTTCCAGGTTTTCTGTGGTGGTCTAGCTTCAATTGACTCATGCTTTCAACTATGAAACATACTAAATCTCCATAAAACCCCTTCTGATAATAAAAATATGCACACTGCATATTTTGCACTTACAATATCATATTCTTAATGGGTTTTTTAATTTATTATCTTGTATAAATAGGTCCAACTTTTACAAAGCTTATGTAACTGATTATGTAATATTTCCATTTCTAAAATATGTTTATTTATATTTGAGTAAACACACAATTGTCATAGATATTTTAAAATCTAATTAATAATTATGAGAGTAAACATTCGAAAATTATTTAATTGATTAAATTCTTATAACATTTGAAGGTTACTTTGTTTCTATGTTAACTAGTCTATCAAACTGAAAGATTTATATGATGTGCAAAAGCTATTCAATATCGATATGGTTTATACATGAAGACTGTGTACACTTAACAATCAAGACCAAACTGATAGACGAAAAAAAAACAGTATCCTTTGTTTGATCATAGCTCAGTTAGATAAATCTTATCAAGTAGAATTTATATAAACACTAGAACAGAATGGATTAAATATCCGTCTATACAGAAATGTTTCAAATGATCTTGAGAACATTATATTCTTAAAATATATGTATATTAATGTAACTCAGTGGTCTGAAGGTTGAGAGCCTCCTATCAAGCTCAACTGTTCTTGGTTTGATGGCCAGTAGTTTTGTGGGTGGGAACTACGACAAAACAGTTGTTCAATGTATTATAGTTTTCAGTGATTGTCTAACCAAGTTCACTCCATGATGTGACATTTCAAATATATTGAAATTCCTAGTCAATCGATTATTGGTTTCGAATTTTTTCAGAAACTAATCGATTAGGGATTGAAGTTACATTTAGTGTCTAAATCCTCAGTTCAACCATCTTATCTATTTCAACATATTGCCTAATCAAATGATTTCTTATAACACTACGTTTATACCATTTGAAACTCTTGAGTTTTAAAGTTTTTCGGCCAATATCAGTTTTCTGAAAAGAGAAAGATTTCCAAGTTGACATAATCTCCACAAAATATTGGGTTAAAGAACAGAATACATAAATTTAAATAAATTAAGACTATTCAGCAAAGAAAGATTTCCTATTGATTACATTATTTATTATAGCTGTACAATTATATTTATATTTAATTGGGAAAATGTGAATTCAAGGATAATAATACTTAGAAGTATAAGAGACCTATCATTATCACTATTATTATTATTGTTATCGTTAGTTTACAAGACTAAGGCACAACGAACACATTGGGTATACTACTTTTCAAAACAAACAGATCAGGAGCGACGGGAAAGATTATCAATGGGCAAGTTGCTATCAAACCATTCCACCTTTTCGACATTTGTGTTTATGCTAACATAAGATTACCTTTTGTATGCGAACGACAACTCTACAACTGATAGATTTATTTCGATTGTAGTATGTATACAGTCAATAATCCTGTACTGTAAAATTAATTCATCTGTTCATGTGTATTTAGCATAAATTTCATACCTTACATTGTAGCCAACTTTGTTATAAATGCTGAATTTAAACTGAGTTGAAAAATACACTTTTCCGGAAATTGTACACTCACATTGTTGTCACATAGTCATTTGTATTAATTGAAATAATTTGATGTTTCCTATAAAGACATCGTCTTTTGATGCCACTGAGGTAGTCACAAATATTGAACCTTTTACAAATTATCATTTAACAACTAGATACTTAGTAAAAAATCTATTGAAGATTTTTTTACAAAAGATTGATTCTCACTATTTGTTATATCCTGAAGAGAATTATGAATTGTACCTTTTGAGAACTATTTATGGAACATTATGATACATATATTCTTATTGTACAATTGTTGACTAACTAAACTATTCATATTCATGCCCCTCTTATTATAAGCTTTGGTTTGATCCATAGACTATTATTATACGATTTACCGTTATTGAGTTATCCCCAGTCTATCAATTACTACCCCCCTTATTCACAGTCACATTAGGTTAAATCTCGTACAAATGTTGTTTCCTATTTTATGGTACGATGTGGTCAGTTTGTTTGGTATATAAACCCAGTATGCTTGAGAATAATGATTCATATTTCAGTGGCTGTTATTGGTGTTCTGGACTTAATAGACTGGGCTAGGCGGGAAGCAAGACCGAAAAGGACTGTAGACTGCTCGTACGGGTTTTGTGTGTCATTGGTTTGGCTGATAAATCAGTGCTCTCTAATTGGCGGTATTATCACGTTATACATTGACAGGGTACAAGATATAACAATGGGCGACGAGGGTGGGATTCGAACTCACGAGGATATATAACACTATTGACTCAAAAGTACTTATATGAATGAGAAAAATGGGGCTTTTATGAAACCCAATAATTACTTTAAAAGAAATAGTGAAAGTTAGTTTTAGACAATAATTAACAAATTAAAGATATAAACTATAAGAAGAATATTATATATATATATATATATATATATATATATATATATATATATATATATAACATATTCAGAGTCGGTTATTTCATAGATGAGTATTGTGCTGTGGGGTGAATTATTTTGAAAATTTTCTAAACTTCTGTGTATACCAGAATGGCATACCGAAGATGAAGTAATATACATATAATAAACATGGTTCCACTCTACACACTGAGGATACCTACGACTGACTTTTAGTAACTAAGTCATAAAACCATTAGGATCACAAAATGGAATACTGTGCAAGACTGCTAACAACCAGCAATCATCCTGACAAGTTTTTTCCGAGCTACAGCTCAACTGAAAATTTAGTGACATAATAATCGAAAGAATGTTAATTGTCTTTCAATCAGTTATGATGTTTATAAATATAACTAAATTTGTAAAATTACCATGACTTGATAATATTATAGCTATTCATAAACAATGTAAGGACGTGGATAATTTTGTTTCAGAAGGTTACCACAGTTCCCTTCAGGACAGCACAAGCGGTGACATTAACAATATAACAAGTAAATAAGGTGAGATAATAATAATAACTGTAAATTTAATTATGATGGGTACACTAAACATAAACATAAGTACAGTTTATTAAGAACAGTTTGAAATATAATGCTACACAATTATGAACCAAAATAAAACTCAATGAGAATAACAACCTACTGGGAGTAATGCAATTGGGCCTGTTGGTAGAAACCTTTGCCAAGCGATAGACTCATTATTAGCCTGATGATATGAATATAAAAAGAGGATTAAAATTTATCAGTTAATTAGTCATATACATAACTGGAATAGATGTATAATATAAAAAACTTGAAACATGAACATTCTGTTTGGGCGCCCAGGCAGTATTCTAGCCCTTACACAAATCAAATAACAAAGTGTGGCGCACATATATTTGGCAATTCCTTGTACCAATATTTGTGTTTCAATAAATAAATCTTAGGATAACAATAATATTCATTCCGTGTAATTGACTTTAGAGGCACAAGTATGAAGAAATGCTAACTGGATATAGTCCATTTAATTAGTTTGAACCCATAACATGAAAATCTAGTACATAGATTATGCAGTCAAACATCTAGTTTTATGCAGGAAACAACATCAGAACCATTGAATTCTGCAAAATACATATATTACTTACCTTGAAATAATCATTAATCAAAAGTAAGTATATAATTTTACAAAAACCAACATCTAACTCTGAATATTGTAATAAAGACAATTGATAACCTATCAATATATATAGCCAAGTAAATACAAAGAAAGCTTCTTTACTTATCGTAAATTTAACGCAGTCAATAATGAGAGAGTTTACTTAGCAGGTTGGGGAGCCTTATTATTGATTTTCTGACTATAGTACTCCATTGATTAAAAATGTATGAGTTATATAGTGGGATTCAACCGAACGAATATATATGACTAGCAGAACACTTCTAGAGTAACATGCATTCTTAAATGCGATTAAATGCAATCTCGAAAAAATAAATACATCTCATAATAAAAATTTACCATATTATTAAATTATATCAATCGTACAACCATGGCATAAAAATCACGGTGACAGACACACTCTGATGACAGAATGTAATGAAAAAACACAGTAAAAAGAGCCATAAGATAAAAATGACTTCCTATTTAATAGATTAATATGTCAAATTTATTTAATTTGAAGGAATCTGAAATTGTATATTTTCTAACTCTGTATAGTTAGCCTTATTGCATAACTATTAAAAAATAATAAACTTTATTAGTTTGCTTTTACAATTTAAATGTAACCGGATCAATAATCATGTTGGTAGGCTAGAAAATAAAAACACGGTATACTTCAAAGCATCAAATGATAGAAAGGTACTGAATATGGAGATGGTCTGCAGAAAACTAAGGATTTGGGTTCTGCAATAGTTGGCACTTGTCAGAAGGCGATTATTGCGATTTTGAGGAAACGGATGCTCTCTGTCGGATTTGAACATGTCACCCAGTTATATAATCTGAAAATTCATTTCTAAGCTGTTTGGGTCACGACTGCATGAAATAGATTCGAATCCCATAGGGAGCAACAGTATCCTCAAGACTGAAGGTACCGCCTTGGCAACAAGCACCGACTAGCATAAAACAAATGTTCATGGTATCTTGACAACCACCCTACACATCGACATAGTGAATGCGATGTCGTGTCACTTAGACCAGTGATGATATTGTAACTTGGTGGACAGGATTAGATCAGCGTTGAGAGACTGAACAAACATGACAATGATCAATACTACTCAGTGGTCAGTCAATTATAGGTATTGAGTACATCTAAACTAATAAACAAAGAATATTACTGATTGAATATAAAAACCTAGGGAATAAGGAAATTAATTGAATTGGAAAATCAATGAACTTATAACATCGCTTCATCATTAGACAAAATTATGAAATCGTTAACAATGATGAATTATCAGATAGGATTTTTGGTTCCTTCATCCTTAAACAAAAAGTTATGATGATCCCATCGAAAATTTAAAAATCAAAGAAATATATATATATATATATATATTTGTTTATAATGGGCATCAACACCAAGGCTTACTCAAGATAACGATTGGATCTAATAATATTGATTAATATATATATATATATATATATATATATATATCAAATGCAACAGTAGTGTACACCATGGTCCATCCTCTGTGGGGGCGGCTCCCAGTGAACTCAAGGAAGCTCTGAAAGAGCCTAAGACATTCTATCATATCATCGTTTGGAGGAATATTCCAGGATCTCGGTATGTAGCTTCCTGAATAGGCAAATGCTAAAAACTGATATCTGTGAATTGGATGTTTGTAATGATGATTTTTTTTACTAAAAACTATAAATGCCCGAGTGTTTTATATCATATTTGATACTGGTTGGAATAAGATTTCTTTCCATTCGTATTCTGCCTTCTAACTTGCGACCTGGAGGGTTCGAGTGTTCAAGTTGTACGCGGTAGAGAAAAATTCAAGTTCTAGATATAACATCCTCTAATATAAAAGCAAACAATTTTCTGTGTTATAACTAATCTCACTATTTAATTCAATTTGAAATGGATTACATTATCCTGTTGTTGATATTTGATATCTCATACTCGTTGCATAGGTGAGTGGCTATCTGGATTCAGTAGCTAAGTGGATGATGTTTGGAGCAAACAGTACTGGGTTTGAGTCTCGAAATGAAAATCAACTCTGGGATGGAGGTGTATACAGCTAACGAGTCCCAAATGGGACGAAATGAGCATCCTAGATTCCAGTGCTAGCCTCATTCCATCTATTCTGCATTAATTTCACAACTATTTATTCATGTATTTATTGCTGCATCATATTAGAAATACTAAATACATTAAACCTCAATGTACAATTTCCCGGTTCATTAGTATAAATTCATTTTATCCGTTTCACTAATCACAAAAATTTACCTGTTCCAATTTTAAAGTTGCTACAATTGCTTTTTGATTATGATTCCAACCAATTGTATGAATATTAGCTGTTTTACGGACAAGTGAATTGAACCCATCAGCACCAACCTACGATTGAAACACATAAAACCAAATATTATTATTTATGAATTAATCAAAACAAAAATTCATCAATTTGTTTTTTTAAGACATAAAATGTAGTGTAGACGTCCCCTAATTGTTTTAGTAGAAGTAACTGTTTATCTATAATTATTAAATTCACTGTTTGAAGTATTTAAGTATTGTTTCTTGTGATAATTGTTACATTTAACATAAAACAACAATTATTTTCAAATACTTACAATTCATAAAATTGGTTATTTTCCAAGTTGAGATAATGAGTCAATTGAAGCTAGAGCACCATCGAAAACCTGGAAGCACTGGTCAGCCGTTTCGTCCCATCGTGGGACTCATCAGCAGTGCGCATCCACGACCTCGCCTCGCGAGACTTTTGGCTCCTGGGTTCGAGTCTCACAAGGCGAGGTCGTGGATGTGCACTGCTGATGAGTCCCACGATAGGACGAAACGGCTGACCAGTGCTTCCAGGTTTTCGATGTTGGTCTAGCTTCAATTGACTCATTATCTCAACTATATAAAATTACTAAAATCTTTACAAAACCCCATTCTGATATTTTCTAGGTATCAAAGCTGTGATAATAAAGATTGTTTGATATTTTAAAATCCAATAAGTCAATCAAGAACGAAAGTATATAAGCCTATCAACAAGGTTTATTTAAATAAATGAGACGTTTACACTAAAATGTATAAATAAAGTTCAGGAAAGTGTTTGTTAAAACAAATTAATAGTGACGGTTAGAACTTTGTTTGATTTAAGAGGGACTAGTGGATTAGAATAGATGAAGCACATAAACCAATATTGACAGTGAATTCTGACACAGTATCGTGTTTGTGTATGAAATAAACGAAGGTACAAACAAAGGGTTAGGGAAAGGTAAGCTTGAGAGCCTACTATGTATATTTCGTATGCTGTGACAAAAGCATTCAAATTGATTTATCAGGATATCCTGTCGTTTCTTTAAAAAATAAACCAGAAGTTTTAAAAGCTAGGTGAGAAGTCTAATGTGGTAAATATATAACCCTGTAAACAGGACAATACAATATCCACAAGAATGCACACAGAAAATGTATATGAAATGCATATATTATTCTAGCACATTTTGTAAAAAAACATAAACGATCTAAAAGACTGTCGTCTGTGCCTTTTTATATCTTGGAGATTTTACACTTTCATGATCTATGTCTGAAGTATATCATATTAGAAAATATGACCAGAAAATGAATTGATCTCAAAGTACTGGATAAAAGAACATCACTGTCATATTGAACTTAATGATGACAATATAGATTTCAACGATGTCAAGTGATATGAATAGAATATTAAAAGTTAAATGAAAACTTATGAAACTTTGAAACCGCCTACAGATCAATACTATAAATTACCATGAAAATTGAGAAACGGTAGAACTACTCGAATAATAAAATAAATTTCTTGAAGTGGATTTCAAACATCGAACTGTTTATTTTAAATTCAGGTTCCTATAATAACATGGCATAACTTCGATATGTAAATTACTGCATCAAGTTCAAATTACAAACCAAGGTTATGATCTATATTTTAGAAAGAGTAGCGTTTATGAACTATGAATCTTCTATTTTGCAGATTAGCGCTCATAACAAAATGTTGAGCTCATTAAAAATCAAACATGTAATTTAAAAAGTGTTTAAGTTTGTATGGGCAGTTACGTAATCACCTCCTGGATCATTCTACGGAAGAGATTTGATACAAAATTGAAGTATGAAAACTTTCAAGGATGGGTTTCTTGTGTTAATACAAGTTGTATTTATTCAGATCAACTACTAAAAACACTGAATATAGGAGAAAACATGAATTTATTTTGCAATTATATTTCAGAAATAATGCCGATTTCTGGATTTGAACAAAATAATCGAATTAAGTAAATGATTACTTTTAGGAATTAGTGATAGTTATTTTAGACATATATAATACAATAATGTAGATACCAGGTACGAATCCACATTAGTTAAAAGTAATAAGTCAACTTGTGCTTAAGTCGAATATTATTTTCTTGTTTAATAATATTACTCAAAAAGCCTTCAGATTTTACTTGAGTAACCATTCAACGATTTAGTTATATTTTGAGCAGATTGTAGCAGCCTTGGTTGGCTGGTCGACAAGTTGTCTTTTGGATGAATGTCATATGGTTATTTGGCGTTTCTTCATCTACCCTGAACATCTGGATGGTGAGACTTTTAAAAAATATTAAAATTACTAGCATACTGAACAGCAGCCCGCTGTGGCAAATTACATCTGGTAGAATTGGTCATTAAAAGCAGATGTATTTATTATACGAATTTGATAACAAGTTTTCAAAGTACTCGTACGTAGTGAAACCAATAAGTGAAAGACAGCAAGGTTAGGTTCAGATGTTCTAGGGAATGAAAATGGGTTGTGAATCCACACCTATTGAAGTACCGAATCAACGTCTGAACTAACAATCAATACTAGTTAATGTAGAATCACAATGGGAAAGATCTTGAAGTATTTATATAAAGATGTCGCAACAGTCTGTTAGATATTTGACCAGCAATACGAGTCACATACCGGAATATAGACTTCCATAGTGGGATCCTCAGAGTAACAAAGTTCAATAGCTAGATATCCCGAACGACATCGCTAAAGACGGATCATAATGAAGATATATGTTATATCCAATGGGTGCGTACCCTGTTTAGTATATGAAGTGTTGTTTCCTGCCAACCAGAGAGAAGTGGATTATCGATCAGAGCAATGATACACGAAAACCGAATTAGCAGTCTTGAGCACTTATCAGTCCTGCTTTCTGCCTAGTCCAGCCAGTTAAGTACGGAACACTAATAACAGCCACTGCAATATAAATCATTATTCTCAAACATACTGGGTTTATATACCAAAAGAACTGACCACATCGTACCATAAAATAGATTTAGCCAAATGTGGCTGTGAATGGGGGGTACAGTAATTAATGGACTAGGGATAACCCAAGAATGGTAAATCGTACAGTATTAGTCTATGGGTCAAAATAAAAATTATAATAAGAGGGATATGAATATGAATAGTTTAGTTACTTAACAATTATACAATAGGAAATAAACATATCATATTGGTCCATAAATAGTTCTCTAATTTCATAAATCTCCACGGGATATAACAATGTATTTTTTGTGTATTAGTCCGCAATTTACCTAGTCTCTTAAGATTCACTTTGAATTAGTAGCATCTTCAAGAGTCCTTATTTCGAACTGGAAAATATGCAAATTATTAAATTTACCATTTGTAACTTATTTCGGTATCCTGACATACATTTTTGTTGTTTATCTTCGAATGCGTAGATTTTTATAGTTATTAGGCACACTAGGAATATTTATTCTTACTCCATGAATATTGTAAGGAATTAAAAAGGATATATTTAGAGTACTAATTTTGGAATTAATTTTATACACAAATAATACTGTTCCTCTAGAAAGTCAATGAATAAGCAACATACAAGTAGATCTGTTTCAACAGTTTCCCGTTTATTCTGTGTCCTTTGTTGAACGTCTAATCGAACTAAATGTTCTGGTTGGTCTCGAGAAGGTAGTTGAATGTTTTCAGCTTGTGCTTCATATACTATTGTCACATTTGAAGAATTACTAATCGATTCCAGATGATTACGAAGTGACTCAATAACCAAATCATTTTCTACTATATATGCCAAGGGATCACGTTGAAATGTTAAGTAAAGGTTTGACTTTGTTTCCCATACCTAGATGTATGTACCAAATGAATAAGTATATGATAATCAATCGTCTAAAATGAGACAAAATTAATAGTAAGAGTTGATAGATTATGTAAATTATGTGAACTTCGGTCTTTTAGAATGACAAACAAGATGGCTCATGATAGAAATTGCTGAAGTCACGTAGATTCCGTACGTTAATTAGAAACTGTTCAACTTAGTCTAATAATATAAAGACACGATAAAAAAAAGTCTAATCATCTTTCTAAAGAACGGGGCTGATGGAATTTGGTAGTTTAGAAGATAAGGCCCAATAGTTTGAAATACTAAGCGTTTATTTCAAGTTCATATGAAAGATATTTACAAGTAAAAGATGGACGAGAGTCTCCTACGAAAATTGACAACCATTGATTGATAAAAGATACGCGTCAAATATTTGGGAAGAATGAGCTGCCCATATATTTGAATTGCTACAACAGGTCAGTTTTAATTACTATTTGTCAACATGTCAGGTGAAAATATGTAGTTAAGGTAAGGCATGGGAGAAGTCAGAATTTTTCGCTTGCCTAGATTTACTATGTACGTACCTTTTGAATAGAGCACACGGATAAGAATAACTCAGTATTCCTTACTGTTTTCCATAAAAATCAATAACATCTAAGTATGCAAATATTCGAGTTCCAATTATGCTAACAATCCCCTGCTTAACAGTTATGATAAATATTGTATTTGGGAGTCGGTGTTGAAGACGCAGGATGAGCACTGTTAACAAAAGACGGCTTCAACCAATAAAACCACTGAATGTTCACCTAATTCATGGAGATGCATAGTGCACCTGGTTAGGGTCTGTAAAATAACTCCGATAGATGGTAAGAGACTTTAGGTAGCATGTGTCATATTTGGTACCACTAAAGTAGAGAGATTTCTCTTTGGATCTTCATGCAAAACTTGGAAACCAGCCACGATCTATCTAACTTTATCGAATTATAACACTTTATTAAAACTTTCTTTTATTTTTGTTAACTTATTTGCGAGGTACATATTAGATTAATTAGCTTCCAGTCACAGACTAATCGTTAGGACTAGTTGCCTAAACTGAAGCAGGTGGAGCAGAGTTTGAATCTACGACTTAGTAGCTAAAGGTCGAAAGCCCTAACCACTAAGTCACACACTTACTTTTAGTCGGGCTGAGAGCATATTATCTCGAGTCCGTCAAATTCAGATCACCTAGTGGATCCAGACGAGATGAACGCGTAAAGAACGCTCATGAGGTTTCTAGACTACTTTGTAATAGACACACAGGGTGACATTTGAGTAGTCATCTGTTTCTTAATATTCAAATGAATTTTACGAAAGATATTGGACATGCTATAGTAGAAGAAGGAATCTATATTTATTGTGAGAAGTTATTAAGGATTTAAATAATACTTATGCATAGCCTTCAATCATCTATGTGCATATTTCAGTGTGTTCCGCAATCTAAACTGTCCTCTCGTCTTGTCTTCAAGTATTCTGCCTAAGCTGTGCTTTAGCTGTACTGAAAATCTCCTCATCTGACGACTGTTTCAACGTCAACACCAGGTACCACTACATACTAATTACGAACAATCTTGTGAGCAGAACCCACTACACTATAACTACATGTACTCACTGCCTTCTCGTGGCGGGTGCTGTTTACGAAATTGAGAGGACAAAAAGCGAATGTCCGGCGCTTTAACAGGGTTGATGGACACGGAAAGTCCACCTAGGGGAGTTGGAAAACCCTGATTCCAAACCAATGGTGCACATGGGCTCCAGAATCTTGAGCGAACAAATAACGTATGAATAAATCGTTGGTCATGGGCTACCATGGGACTGCATCTCCTCACGATGCTCCACTGCCTTGTGGATCAGATCTTTAGGTCAAAGGCTCCAGGTGTGGCCCCCCAAAAAAACCACCTGCTTCAGTTTGGACACCTGGGCAGTATGACAGCGCTCACACAAATCAAATGCGATTTGTGCGGCGCATATGTATCTGGTGCTTCCTTGTACCAATATTTATGTGTTTAAATAATAAATAAACATATACCACGTGCAAAGAAGAAAATCAGTTGTAATTTTGCTAATCTATTTAAGTTGATCCTCCTTTAGACTTGAATTCTAAGTGAATCCGTGAGCCTACTTTTTAAAACCCAAAGTGTTGACAAGCCATTGGACTCCAACTTCGTTTTTTATTGCGAAAAAACTGTGCGTGAACGGTGTGAAAGATTCTGGATACAGAATTTGATTCTTGTCATAATCACGAATATTTAGGAAGATGTTCTTATTTAATCACGGAGAGAATGCTTTGAAGTGTAGATTTTATCGTTTATAAACCTCACTTAGTCTGATAAAATAAAACCGTTCAAGAGCCAAAAAATATTATGGTAGAAAACTGTGATAATTCACATACTTTCATTTTATTTACAGGCTGAGAACGGAATGACTGAATAAATTCCCAAACACCAATATCTAAAAGGAGTACGGTTACGCGAATGCTGAGGCTTGTATATAAAATGTACTTTTCAGCATGTTTACCGAAAGGTCGTTAAGAGCAACAACACGATTTTCATATTCTTCTTTACGTTGATACGTTTTTTTACCAGAACTTTCTAGTAATAAAATATTTTTCTTGCCGAGAAATTTGGAGGCCGCTACATAATACAAATAATATCAATGACGAAATACCCTGATTTACCTGCAACGGCAGCCAAACCAAATCCAACCATCCCACCACCGACAATTACTATATCGTACCTCGGAAGCAGTTTCTTGGCATTGTAATTACGGAAACTCGTAGTGAGGAATTTATGATAGTTGAGGAACATCATTGATTGAATAGCTGGATACGTACAACATGATAAAAACAAATAATTAGTTATGACAAAGTCAGTGAACTGAGATGACAGGAAAAAACCAAATCACACAAAAGTAAAAAATTCTGTTTCTTAAATAATTTTGGTTATTAGGAATAGAAATTGAGCAAATGGAGTGTGGTAAACGGATAGAGAAGAGTTCCGTATGCATATTTTCACTACTTTTTACTTACCAAACTGATATATGAAATAATGATAAGATCAGTGGATAAAACAGAATATTGTAGAGAGTTTACATCTGACTGACGATTGGTAAATGATCAACGTCAGAGGAAAATCAATTTAGGTTGATTAATAACTTTTCCTGTCACAACTTAAATACTCGGGTTTTATGGTTGAATTCCATCATGCTAATACTAATAGATAAGTGCAGGTCATTTATTTAGTTCACAATCAATTTCAAGATGTTCCCATGCCTAGATGAATTTTTTCTACCGTGATATCAATGACAAAGCATAAAATCAGTTAATATAGCCACTGACTATTAGTCTGACGTGCGTAGAAGGATATAATGCTTTGATGTCGGGTGGGCTCCGTGGAGCTCGTTTACTCAAGAGTTCCTCAAAGTATTCTACCCATCTGTTCCTCTCTTCTTGAATTCCAGTGATTGGCTTTCTTTACTTGTATTTGACCGGTCTCTCTGGCTTACTACAATTCCATGCCATTTTCTTCGTTTTGTCATACAGTTATTTCATATTTCGTTTTCTTGCAGCTTTTTCCGCTGTTGTTGCTAGATCTCCCACATATTTCAGTTTTTAAAATCTCATGTTCTTCTTCACTTGCTTGTTTGCTTTTGTGTATTCAGCTTGCGCCTTGACTTCCTCTGCTCTTGTCAAACTATTGTTAATTGCTGGCTCCCTGTTCTTTCGTCCTTGGATCTTGTCCAGAATTTTGATAGAGGTCTATTCCTAACGATGATGCTTCTTGTGGCACAGAACCTCCTGACACGTTAAAGTTAATGCTTCTTTGATCCTTTGCCAATCGACCTCTATATTGATTTTCCCTTTTTTGAGTAGATCTCGTAAGGCTCGGGACCTGTTGTTGAGTTTGTCAGTATGTCGAAGTAAGGCCGTATTGAACCTTTGTACTGCTGTTTCCCCAGATGTCCAGTGTTTTTCTGCTGCATTTTAATCTTCGCCACAACCAAGTGACGATGTCAAGCTATGACAGCTCTTCTTTTAGTTCTCACGTCTTCCATTGTCCTTTTGAATTTTTCATTGATACAAATATGATCTATTTGGTTCTCCGTGGTGTGATCCATGTAGCTTTGTGGGAGAATACTGTTCGCCTATAACCATTTTTTAATAATGGACAAGGAGGCTCACTTATTGACTTAGAATACGCCGACGACTGATATAGCATCCGATCATCATTTGCTGATCGCCAAGATGAAACTAAAACTCAAGAAGCACTGGACAACGGCGCGGACAACATCACAAAAGTTTAACACGGCCTTTCTTCGAGATGCTGACAAACTCAACAAATTCAACATAACCCTCAGCAACAGGTTCCAGGCCTTTCATGATCTACTCAATGGAGAGGGAACTACCATGGAGAGCAACTCGAAAGGTATCAAGGAGGCAATCGTTTCAACATGTCAGGAGGTTCTGGGCCAAAAGAAGCACCATCACAAGGAATGGATTACTGTTGGTACAATGGATAAAATTGAAGAAAGGAGGAACAAGAAGGTAGCAATCAATATCAGCCGAACAAGAGCGGAAAAAGCCAAGGCACAAGCCGAATACACAGAGGCAAACAAGCAAGTGAAGAGGAGCATCAGAACCGACAAACGTAAATATGTGGAAGATTTAGCGATAACAGCGGAAAAGGCTGCAAGAGAGGGAAACAAGAGACAACTGTATGATACAACAAAGAAACTTGCTGGAAATTACCGTAAGCCAGAAAGACCAGTGAAAAGCAAGGAAGGCAAAGTAATCACCGACATTGAAGAACAACGAAACAGGTGGATAGAACACTTCAAAGAACTCTTGAATCGACCAGCTCCACTGAACCCACCCAACATCGAAGCAGCACCCACAGACCTCCCAATCGATGTTGGCCCACCAACAATTGAAGAGATCAGCATGGCCATTAGACAAATCAAGAGCGGCAAAGCAACGGGACCAGACAACATCCCGGCGGAGGCACTGGAAGCAAATGTAGCAGCAACTGCCAATATACTCCACATCCTCTTCAGTAAGATTTGGGACGAAGAACAAGTACCAACAGACTGGAAAAAAAGACTTCTGATCAAGATACCAAAGAAAGGCGATCTTAGCAAGTGCGACAACTACAGGGGCATCACTCTCCTCATAATACCAGGAAAAGTCTTCAACAGAGTATTGTTAAACAGGATGAAGGATTCTGTGGACGCCCAATTTCGAGATCAACAAGCTGGATTTCGTAAGGATAAATCGTGCACAGATCAAATCGCAACTCTACGTATCATTGTGGAACAATCAATCGAATGGAATTCATCACTCTACATCAACTTCATCGACTACGAGAAGGCATTTGATAGCGTGGACAGGACGACACTATGGAAGCTTCTTCGACACTACGGCGTGCCTGAGAAGATAGTCAATATCATACGGAACTCCTATGATGGACTAAACCACCAAATCGTCCACGGAGGACAACTCACCGACTCGTTCGAAGTAAAGACCGGTGTTAGGCAAGGTTGCTTATTCTCACTCTTTCTCTTTCTCCTGGTCATCGACTGGATCATGAAGACGTCAACATCTGGAGGAAAGCACGGAATACAGTGGACAGGCAGGACGCAGCTTGACGATTTAGACTTCGCGGATGATCTGGCTCTTATATCACAAACGCAACAACAAATGCAGGAGAAAACGACCAGTGTAGCAGCAGTAGGTCTCAATATAAACAAAGGAAAAGCAAGACTCTCCGATACAATACAATATGCACCAATCAAATTACACTTGATAGAGAAACTTTGGATACCTTTACATACCTGGGCAGCATCATTGATGAACACGGTGGATCAGATGCAGATGTGAGGGCGCGGATCGGCAAAGCAAGAGCAGCATACTTACAATTGAAAAACATCTGGAGCTCAAAACAATTGTCAACCAACACCAAGGTTAGAATTTTCAATACAAATGTCAAGACAGTTCTTCTGTATGGGGCGGAGACGTGGAGAACTACGAAAGCCATTATACAGAAGATACGAGTGTTTATTAACAGCTGTCTACGCAAGATACTTCGGATCCGATGGTCAGACACTATCAGCAACAAGTTACTGTAGAAGACAACAAACCAAATTCCAGCAGAGGAAGAAATCAGGGGGAAGCGCTGGAAGTGGATTGGGCATACTATGAGGAAATCACCCAATCGTCACAAGACAGGCCCTCACATGAAATCCTGAAGGCCAAAGAACACATTACGCCGAGAAATAGAGACAGACATGAGAAGAATGAACGAGAACTGGATAGAACTAGAATAGAAGGCCCAGGACAGAGTGGGTAGGAGAAAGGTGGTCGGTGGCCTATGCTTCATTGGGAGTAACAGGCGAAAGTAAGTAATAGTTCTATTTGGTGAAGACGCTGACAAAATGCAGAGTCTTCTGACCACTATAAGCAACTACGCACGCATGTTCGGGATGCCATTCTCCCTCCAAAATGCAAAATTTTTCTTCAGGATTGGTGTTAGTGGGATATAGATTGGATTAAGCATGTTTTATGCATGTTGGTGTCGCTGCGCGCTGATTGGTTAATTTTTAAACCGATCAGCCCGGGCATATTATTACAGAAAAATCTATAAGCTTCTTATGTATATACTATAAATATATGAACATTATTTAAACTATTGATTGCTGTTCACATACCATTGTTATTTCGAATACAATTTCATTCCTGTTCAACGTGTTCTGATTTTGGGGTCTTGTCGAGTGTCATCGTATAAGAATACTAAGCAATAGGAATAGCTGGGTCGTTTATATAGCAAAAATACAATTATAACAATTGGGTTGCATCGACACCTGAACTGATGATAGGGAGTGAAGTAGTTGAGCATTTCGACCGCTTCACTTATCTTGGGAGTTTCATCAAGCCTTGTTGTCTGGTGTGTGGCGATATCTCAGCACGGATACAGAAGGTTCGTCTAGCTTTCGCCAACTTGCGTCATTTATGGCGTAGGCGAGATATCCGCCTACCAAACAAAGGACAGGTTTAATACGCAACAGTTTGTTCCGTCCTACTTTATGGCAGTGAAACATGGCCGGTAAGGATAGAGGATATTCGTAGACTACTAGTATTCGATCATAGGTGTCTTCAAAGCATTGCTCGTATATCCTGGGACCATCGAGTAAGTAATGTAGTTGTTAGGAGACGGGTACTAGGTAAAGATAGCAAATCGATTGATGAAGTAGTGAAACTTCATTAGTTGAGATGGCGGGGACACGTTTTACGTATGCCCAACAACCGACTGCCTCGACGCGCAATGTTTTATGGCGTAGAAGTAGGTTGGAAGAAAGCTAGGGGTGACTAGAGCAAAACGTGGCACAAATCCATGAAGTCGCTGACAAGTGAACTGAGTCATATTGGTAGGTGTAGACTACCTGGTTGGGATCCACGAGGTGATAGCAATCGATGGTTAGAGACCTTGAATGACATGGCTCAAAATCGTTTTTAATGGTGAAGGTGCATCCACTCTTCGTGTTCTTTCAAATTCTAATCTTCTGAATTCTTCATGTTCCTTACTTTTTTTCTTCCCAAACTTATTTCACTGGATTATACTCCTTGAATAAAATCTTCAAACCGTAATCTTTCGGATTACTGCTTATACTCCTACTACCTCTACCACTATGGGATTTGAATCGACAACTGCATCTCTGTGCTAATGTGGTATGGCAATTCGAACTGATGTACGTACGTACGAAGTTCTAATTTGTGACTGACTGCTACAAAGGCATAAAAACACTCCACCATACAATTATGTAAAACGAACATGATTTTCAATTTTTTTACTCGGTTGTCGAGTATTTTGATATAAGCGATTTACATTTGACTAAATACACAACACAATATGCCAACTGCTTATACTATGAGCCAGCATTAAATGAAGACATGGCGTTAAAAGCAACAAGGATGTCGCTATCAGGGAAATCTGATTATTTTACGCTCACGGTCAAGTACTTTAGCTAGTTTCAATCTATCGTTAAAAGTGAAGTGCTGGTTTGTTACTGATAACCTTAAGTAAATAAATGACACAGTCAACAATCACGTGTAAAAAGCGAGTACGTAAAGTCAAACGCCCAAACATGGGACTAGATGTTGCTTGCTTTCCTGGCCCCTACTTTGACTGCTCAAAAGTTTACATAAAGTTCGGGGCTGTGTGATTGCTAGCAAGACAAAATAGACACACCATTCAATACTTTAGGAATTTTCGAAGGGAAATAAAGGATATTTGATGGGCAGACATTTTACATTGAAGTTATGACAAGTAATGCAGAAAATGTGTCTAACATGGAACATGATGTAGCAGCTTCGCGTAGTATACTGTGAAGTTTGAAGCATTTAAAGTTTTGGTTGTATGCACCATGAGTGAATGAGAATACTGATTCATTAAGTTGTTGATTCGCTTGTGATTGGCATTCGGATTCAAACTTCATTTGTTCAAGTATAATTTCTGACCACATCATGTCAGTCTTTTATTGTTGCGAACCGATACCGTTGCTTAATCGATGTCTAGGTAAAGGCATACGTACGTGTGGAGGTTATATAATTACTCTCGAAGCCAGAAATGCAAAAAGCCAAAACCCAACGATGAATATCGTTTATGAGAATCGAGATATCAACAAATCGACGAGAATTATTATTCGTTATTTGTGGTGAAAAGTAATTCGATAATGACTCATTCTCCCAAATTGTGAGTTTCCCCCAAAGTCCAATGACAATTTGTAGTTTTGCGAAATCAACAAAATTCTGGGAAGCAATGAAGATTTCCTACCAACAAGTCCGAGAATTTTGAATACCTGAGGAAATTTCAGGAGTTTTTATTCCTTTAAACCTTCCTCAAAGATTTTCTGACGGCTTACCCAAAATGGACAAAATTCTACTTAAAAAAGGGAGATATCTCCCTATAGGGAGATAAGTTGAGGTATCCTAAAACAGACTGAAACTACAGCCAAAAACGTCCACGTGTGTGTAACCTTTTATGTATTTGTGTTGAAAAATTCATACTGAAATAAACATATAAATTTGAATAAGACCACTAATAAAGTTTAGGATCTGTAAGTTTTCACTATTCAAGGTAACCCCAACTTCTCATGAATTATAAGAAGGTTCATACGTACTGAGTTACTGGGAGCGATAATATTACACATTTCTACAACTAGAACAATATAGCTGGGTACACGAAATAAATTAACCTTGAAGCACCGTCCCATTCCAAACACTCCGCCTCGAAAAGTTCAAAGAGTTTAAATGGGTCTGAACAGCATAGAAAAAGCCTTCGCTTGTCGTACTTCCGTGTTTAGTAGCCGTGGATCACTCATGCTTTGAGGTAAGAACCTAGGCACATTAACGATAAAAGAATAAAAAGAAAAAGTTGGTAAATCATGGTAAGATACTGTGCTTAGTCCTTAAGAATATGTTGAGTTTTCTCTTAAATGAATAGTGGTCAGTCTTTTAGGCTAGCTCAGCCGGTGGCGAAGTCCAACATTGAACAACTCTTAAGGAGTGACAGGCGTACCTACAGTCCGTTCTGCTGTGTTGAGTCATTGATTGGAGGCTATCTTCATAACACTTGAATTCGGTTCCTCAAACTGATTTCGTAGCTCGCCGTTGGATACGTTCAAGAGTATCCTAATCCTTTTGAAGCGTGAGAGAAAGTACGATGTTTCTACACAGGTAACAGGAACGAGTAAAACTGCTGAAAATTGTGTGGAAAGTTCTTCCATCGAAATGGCGGAAAACGTGCTTCCACGTTACCAGGGCAGGATTTGTTCGGAAGACGTTTTTGTCACAGTTGGCGTAAAACTCTGGGTCGTAGGGTACCAACATCCCAAGATCTTTTTAACTTGGAATACTCCTATAGAGGAGTTACTTAAGTCGAAGTCGTAGCCCGCAACATGTCTCCGTTGGACTACTTTACACTTTGAAGTGTTAATGGTAAGTCCGTTATTGTCTGCTCAAGTTTGAAATTAACTCAGATCCTCCTGAAGTGCTGGTTTATCCTCTTGTTTTCAACCTCTTATCAGAGTTTCATGTGAGCGAAACGTGATAAATCCGACTATAAATGCTATGGAAGATCGTTTATATAAGTGAAGGAAAGAAGTGGTCCTAATACTGAACCCTGTGGAATTCCACTACAACATTCCGTAGCATGAGAGAAATCCATGTTAACAAAGACCTTAGAATGTTGATGTTTTAGATATAAGGCGAGTCAACCAATTAGAGATGATTTGATACCTGTGTAGAATCCAAACAAAGGTTTGGCTGAAGAACAACTGTTTCGGTAGTTTAGACGCTAACTATTACCACTTTGAAATCAGAGCAAGGTGATTGGGTAAATAACGGTTCTAAATTTAATCATAAATACAAATGTACATTATTACCGAAAGAAATATTACCGCTCAGTTATTTAACCAGTAATTGATCGCTCTGTAATTGATCTAAATTACGATAAATAAACAAGTTGATATAGAATGTAAGAAAATTACCGAACGCACCGAAATATAAGTTTTATTCTATCATTTCTGGATAAATAAAGTAAAAATCTGTTCAACAGATAACAATTTGTTGCTTTACAACACAAAGTGTTTCCGATTCCGGAAAAGTGTTTCAATTCACAATCAAAATTCATAATCCCAGCCAACTGAAGCAACATTGTCAAAGAGGCAACAATCAATATTGCTGCAGCCAAGATTAAGTATCAACTAAAACAACATTGATACAGTTCAGGAAGAAACCTAGAAAATCACTGTAGGCAAAAATAAAAATGGGAAGACTATGATGAAATAAAATAATATAATCTCAAACGTGACCTTTTCCGATAGCGGGCTCTTTCGATGAATGGAATTTTATGGATAGTATGTGGTCGTTTATATTATCGATTATCAGGGACTCCATGTATTTCTTCGACACGAAAATACTTGTTCATAGTTGAGAAATACAGTTCATCATTTAAGATCAGATATAATTAACGATCCTCAAAATGTGAATTGTAACGATCATGTAAATTGATTTCACGAGATAACGCTACATTTGTTTTACTGGGTTGGAATCCATTCCACATGTCCTAGAATAAACGCACATTGACGTCAAAAATAGTATGACATAATTGCTTCTTCTACATAGTTCAGTAGAACACTTTGGATTTGATAAATACATGGTGTTGAATGTAAAATATTGTCTCCTAGCTGATCGATTTCGCTTTTTGCAACATTTCAACTGCGAACAACCAAAAAATAATTCATCATTCATTATATTGCCGGATTTTGAAGCGACCCTAATAAAGATTACGTTCCAGTACATCATCTCTTGTACCGTTTTGGACGAACGACGATGACTGCTGAGCAGATCATAAGAACGATATATCTGTAGTACAGACTATTGATACCTAACTCTTGGACTCATTTGCTGCAGAAACTTTTCATTACGACTTTCGTAACTGCTTGTCACTGCCGAAACGAACATATTTAAGTCTTCTCTCTATATGAATTACTTAACCTGTAAATTTTCTAGACTGAAATAATCTATCACAAACTATCAGTACGATAAAATCTCTCCTATTGTTTATTCGCTTCATTGATACATACTGCTCTTCTGAAAATCCAATAAATTTTCTAACGTCTGTAAGTGTATCTTGCTCCACAAGTGAGATTATAGAAACTTTAAATGTTTAACCACTTACATGCTGTCAATTTATATTAACAATGACCTTAGCAACCGTAAGTTATTTGAATAATAACTAACAAGAACAGCGGTAAACCTAACCGATATATTTTGGCTATCACAGCTTTGTTGTTGTGCTCTCTGTTTTAACTTTACTTTCTCTAGTTGTAGATAATTATCAATAATTCGTCCTGGCACTGGAAATAACCTTAAAAAACACCGTTAATAGATCATCAGGCTATCTTTTTAAGAAAAAATTTAAGGTTCACTGCTGATGCGTTTGATCACCGTGATACATGTCATATGGAAATACTTAACGATTACTGAGCAAACTTAAAGCAATCTTATATCGCATATTTGTCCTCCACATCTAAAGTTGCTATTTATATCAGATAGATTATGCCTGCAAACTGGTGTGAATCATGTAATAATTATTTTTTTCAGAATATATATATTCTTATTAATGACAGAAGTTTGATTTAAAGAAAATCGGGGCTCAATCTGATGTGAAGACAATTATCGGTGTCATGTTAATCACCTCTAAACAGGTATTTGTTCAACTTGGGTTATAGACCATTTTGTCGAATGATCACCGAAAAACCTCTGGAATACTAAACATGCAAGTGTTCCTAGTACTTTCTACACGCTTCGGGTTGTCGTGAAAGTCTCTCTGATCAGTGACACCAAAATAAAAGTGAGTTGTTGGCCAGAGTATATGCGTCTCAATCATCACCATAAAAATTACTTCTAGTTACTCAGAGACAAAATTCGATTATCGGGAGACAATGTTAGGAAATGCTAACAAGTTTGATACCGGTAATATTCAGTGGCGTTGTATCCTAACCACAATCCTCAAAGCTGAACCATGATAACTTGGAAAATAGACTTTAAACATGTATCACTAGGAAAAGTTGATTAACGATGGACACAGTAACATTAATACAGTCGCAACTCAATTCATCGGACGGCATGGCACAGCCTTGTAGGTGTGGTCATTCTTTTGTGTAGTTCTATCGCTATTATTTATATGAAATATATTGTTCTCTTCCCAGCCTAAATGTGTTCTCCGTCATATATTGTCACGGTAAGATGCGTCAGTATCGACAATGATGTGACTTCCACGGAAGATCATATAGATTAGGTAGTCACATCATGACAAATCTACAATCTTAGGATTATATCCATCATAAGAGCAGTACTAATAAAGAACTAGACCATAATTCCACAAATACATAGCTGACCACACTGTGGTTTCATAAAATTTAAAATCTGTACTTACATTGTCATTTATGCCGTTGTCGATGCTTGAGATTTTCCATTTCAGTTTCTTTGATCTCGGATAGTCTACCATAAATGTCTTCTATAACAAAAGGGACTGTTGGGGTATCAAAGTTATTGGTCTTGTGCGTTTATACCGAAACTGCTTTCTGACTTTCAATAACTCAATTTCTTCCAAAATATAGGAGTCGGATCCTGTTGATCAATAGGTTCGAGTATGGTGGTGAGGAATGAGCGAAGGAGGAAATGAAAAGTAAAGTCATTGGCACTGTTCCGGACCGTTAGTAACCTTGAGGGATTATAATACAACTTTTATCTACTGAATACAATAGCTGAGGTTGATCAATTTTCTTCAAACTTAGTCGTCCGTTATCACTATTCAAGAGCAATTTACTTGTTTCTAGTTCATTTTTCATTTCATTGGTCGATAGAAAATTTGTTCAAGCCTTATTTTGAACCGGGCTTTAGTGAACAACGACGACAAGAGTAATATGAAGCAGAGCTACTCAAACAGTCAGTTTAGCAATGAACATAGGATTGTCTTAAAATTTTCATCTGTTTGCGGACTTTAAACTATGACTATAGTGACGAAATTACTTGAAAACAGATGAAGATAGCCAATGTATATTTTCATTTCATCGTACAACTCCTCCACTTAAATCTGCCGACAAACTATTGAATTGTTTTCTACAACCGCTCTACTACCAAAATTAAATTCTTCATATCTGTCTGCAGAAAAGCTCTCCTGAATTGGTTTGATTATACCAGTTTCTGCACTATCCAGGAAAATATTATTTTAGTATTCTGGATCAGCAGTGTAGGTTATCTGTGTCAACCATTGCTACTTACTCGAGTGAGCTGTAATGGTTTGAAATCATAGTTTATGTTGAAGACACTTTGTGGTTCATTCTAAACGTACACTATGCAATCGTAATAATAAGGCATGTCTACTCAAATTAATGGGTTCTAATAAATACTCTCAACAGACACGAGCATTTTTTAGTATTTATAGGCTGCAGAAGTACAAGTTAAAATCACTGTCGTATACGATTGATTGGTTGGCGTTGTGTGACCTTAACCTCGTAGTACATCGGCAATCTTCGATTCTCGTTGACCTGTGTTCTGGACGGTTTCGCGATAGGCCACTGACCATACAGTATTTATTTACAAGAGCCTGTTATTAGATGTATAAATTGACTTAAGTACTCAAAAAATGTTATTGTCATCGGTTTTGTTATTTTCTTGGGAGATTGAAATATAGGGAATGACAAGAAATATGTGGGTCAATTTTGAGCTTAAAAGTGACCTACAGGAATTAAATGAATGATATCGAATTTAGCATTCACTGATAAATACTTCCGAGTTTATTGCGATGCCTATTGGTCACCAAGATACAGATACATACAGGGTGAGTGACGTTGCTATGTATGTTGTCCAGACACACGGTGACTTTGAAGTCATGTTTAACCAAGATTGAAAACACTGTAAATTGCATTGTGATATCTCCCATAGGTCTATGACTCTCCCGATCAATACATAGAGCCTTCAGCCATGTAAATATGGGGATTTTTTCACTTTGCATGTAGCGTTTACACATCCTAAACCTGAGTATTGAGTGTGATCAAATAATTCTTGCCCAGAAATGACAGTAAGGAGTTGGAATGGGCTCAAATATACGCAACTAATTAGAATTCTGCGTTGATAAAACTGCTGTGCACATAAAAGGTTTCTTAACTCAAGCCATTTCTCTTCGTCATTTAACGGAACTAGAGGTGTATGAATATCAGATTTTAAGTTACTGACGACTTAGTATTTGAATAAAACCACTTCTCTTAAAAAACATTTACGAAGGTACTCATGAAAATTAACAAGCCTAGAAAAAATTGCCTTTAAGCTGAATCAATTCATTCTTTATTTGGAACTTTACAATGTATTTGTTTTACACGTTCGAACACTTACTGTCGTCGTCACGACACCTCCGCGAATTTTCGAACGTGTTAGAACTCACGGATTAAAGTATGTTGTACGACGTTTGAAATCTCACACCCATAACTTCTTGTTTCGATTATTAGATTGTCTTGATCTCATGGTCTTGTTGTTGCTTATCAGTGCTCGTTTCTTATGTAATGAATGTAAGTGTCCCCAAAAAGCGGTAGTGTCTTGGTCTGATTGCAGGACGTAGGTGGGTTTCCGCAAAAACGTCGAAAAAGCTTTGAAAATATCTGGTAAACACGCGAAAGTTTGTGAGAAGATTGAGGAAATGCTCACAATTTTTGTTAGTTTCTTCACATCTGGGGAATTTTCGGGACCTTTGTGCCATTTTCTCAAATCGTTTAAATAGGCTTTCTCAAAATTTCTCTAAAAAGGACATTTTATCGACTCATGTTTTGTTTTATTTCCTCGTTTTTACTTCTCCCTCACACTACTCTGTGTGCTTCCTTGATTTATCTGGAACATTCTGGCTCGTGGTATATATCAATATAAAAACGAACTTGCATTTAGAAATTATTGATTAATTCATTGGTTGTTTCGTTACTTTAGTTTATCGAGTGCAGTTAGGTGGATGTTGGTGAAGCAACAAATCCATATGCATTTCACCATGTGATTCACTCTTTCGGCAATGTTGAGACTTTGGTCGAGATTCGCGCTACAAAGACGGTCGGTAGCCATTGAGTTGCCCTAAATGTTATTCAGGATTTTCTAATCATATGCTTTAAGGTTGTATTATATTGGAGAAGGGCAATTATAGCTATTTCGAAAGGGCTACCTGTTAGTGGGATATATATTGGATTAAGCATGTTTTATGCATGTTGGTGTCGCTGCGCGCTGATTGTTTAATTTTTAAACCGATCAGCCCGGGCATATTATTACAGAAAAATCTATAAGCTTCTTATGTATATACTATAAATATATGAACATTATTTAAACTATTGATTGCTGTTCACATACAATTGTTATTTCGAATACAATTTCATTCCTGTTCAACGTGTTCTGATTTTGGGGTCTTGTCGAGTGTCATCGTATAAGAATATTAAGCAATAGGAATAGCTGGGTCGTTTATATAGCAAAAATAAAATCATAACAGTGGCGACGAGGAAAAAGGAAAATTCATTCAATATGCCTATATCAGATGACCAGCTTAGCCGAATACTACAACAACAGCAAGCACAACTTGATGCACAAATGCGGTTGTTGGAGACTCTGATGCATCCAAAACTCTGAAGCATCCAAAACTCGAGTTCACATGCTGTTTCAAGTACTTCTTGTGATGCAGTTGCTAGCAGCATCCCAGAATTCATCTATGATCCCACAAGTGGAAATACTTTTCTCACGTGCTTCAAGCGTTGGGAAGACACATTCAGAATAGAATTCTTTCAACAAGATGACGCATGGAAGACTCGGTTGTTGATGCGTAAGTTGGGAAGCAATGAGCATGCACGTTATGCTGATCATATATTACCAAAGTTACCTCGAGAGCTCAGTTTCGAGGAGACAGTAAAGCAATTGTCAGAGATATTCGGCGAATCTTCCTCATTGTTTAGTATTCGTTACCAGTGTCTTAATTTGGTGAAACGAGAAGCCGATGAATATGGTGTTCTAGCAGACATCGTCAACAGAGAATGTGAAAAGTTCAAGTTACGCTCGTTGACAGAAGATCAATTTAAATGCCTTATATTCATCAAAGCTCTGCAGTCATCACAAGATGCTGAGATTAGAACCAGACTTCTAACTCGTTTGGATCAAGATCCTAACATCACACAGAACGTTAACAGATGAGTGTAAGCGGCTACAGAACATCAGACACGACAACCAGTTGATTGAACAGGTAAATCCTAATTTAACCTGCAGTAGTGTCAATGCTATTACGAGGTTAAAAGTTCAGGAACCGAAAACAAGTGGTAGCAAACCAACGACTGTATATTGGTTATGTGGTGATTGGCATTATGTACGATTCTGCCCATTCAAGAAACATAAATGTCAGATGTGTAACAAACGTGGGCATAAAGAAGGTCATTGTCCTCCAAATCGTACGTCCCAGCCTAAGCAGAAGCACAAACGTCCTCGACACATAAAGTCAGACGAATCTAAATCACTTTCTCTGGTAGCAGCTTTTCAAACAGACTATGACATTCGAAGAAAGTATGTTACGATCCAGATTAATGGTATAGCGGTTCGTCTTCAAATTGACACAGCATCCGATATTACTCTAGTGTCTAGAGAGACTTATAACTTGCTGGGAAAACCGCTAATGAAGCCATCCAAGAAAACGGCTAAAAACGTATCTGGAGGTGTACTGAAGCTAGTTGATGAATTACAATGTGAATTTTCCTTCAATGTAAATAGCTGTAAAGGAGTATGCTATCTAACAGAACGACCAAACCTTGATCTACTTGGTCTAGATATGTTAGAAAAGCTTGGATTAATGGATATACCCATCAACAGCGTGTGTAACGTGTCGTGTCCATCATTAGACACCACTTCATATGCAAAAAAGACAGGTAAAAAGGTTCCAGAAATACGGAGTGTAGCAGCAGCGGCAATTCGAAACACTCCAGTGTCGTCAGGTGAAGTCAGAAAAGAATTTTCAGAATTTTGTCAGCAGAACGGAATCAGGCACATTCGAACACCTCCATTCCATCCGCAATCGAATGGCCAGGTAGAACGTTTTGTTGGTACGTTCAAAAATGCTCTAAAAAAATCAAGAGGGTAGGGGGACACCGAAGAGATCTTAGAGATGTTCTTGTTTATCTACCGTTCGACACCGAACCCTCAGACAACAAATGGAGTCTCCCCAGCGGAAGCGTTACTTGGCAGAAAAATACGTACACATTTTGACAGCATTCGTCCGACTCCAGCTCTTAAGCCGCAACGAAACGTGATGATGGAGAAACAGTACAATAGTCATCATGGGGCACAAAAACGATTGTTCAGTGTGGGTCAAAAGGTACTTGCTATGGACTATCGAGAAAAACATCCTACATGGATAGCTGATTGGATCGTGCAAAAGAAAGGAAATGTGGTTTACGAGGTGTCCGTTGGTTCAGAAATCTGGGTGCGTCATGCTAACCAACTGAAATCAACCTCGATTTCCAACAACGAAACGCAGCATAGATTCCCTCTTGATGTTCTGCTAGACACCTTTGAGATCAAAACACCTGAAACAGACAGGACAGTCAAGGTTCAAACGAAGGATGATACAACGTCCTTATTACCTAGAAGGTGGACTAACCGAAAGCACAAACCAGTAAAGCGGTTGCAGTTGGACTCTAACACCAGATACTACGAATCTGCTCAAGGGGGAGGTGTTAGTGGGATATATATTGGATTAAGCATGTTTTATGCATGTTGGTGTCGCTGCGCGCTGATTGGTTAATTTTTAAACCGATCAGCCCGGGCATATTATTACAGAAAAATCTATAAGCTTCTTATGTATATACTATAAATATATGAACATTATTTAAACTATTGATTGCTGTTCACATACAATTGTTATTTCGAATACAATTTCATTCCTGTTCAACGTGTTCTGATTTTGGGGTCTTGTCGAGTGTCATCGTATAAGAATACTAAGCAATAGGAATAGCTGGGTCGTTTCGATAGCAAAACACAAATATAACACTACCTTACTGTCCCTCCATTACGTAATAATATTGTGTGAATTTATTGTTTGTTACCATCGCCCCTTTAGGCACAGGTGTTATAAATACCGATTGATCGGAAATTTGAAACATCCAAGCATCCACCAGTTTACGTACGTGTGCTCTCGTCGTTCTATAAACACTTTTTCGGTTTACCTATTTAGACACTAAACTCTTTATGTCTAAAACTCGTCCTTCAAAATATTGAACGACCGAACATTTGTCAACTTTATTTGAGTGTGCACTCACTACAGATTTTAGAAGTAAGTATTTCCGCCCCTTTGTGTTTGTTAAGGTTAAATATACAGTTTAGTTCATTCATTCTAGCCAATTAAGTCTTCAAACAGCACATTTTAATTCACTTTGCTTCAGTAATGGAATTAGTGTAACTTATAGGTACGTTATTGATTTATTTGTCAACAGGATAATAACCATGACATGCGTGTCTAATTTAGTGCACCCACTTTAAAGTGCTATGCTGAATTCAGGTTTGCGTGTCTAGGTACGTACGAAACAACCAATTTTTTACCGATGACATTGTTACCACTTGTTCATGTAGAGCGTTTTAGTCGCAGTCAACTTGATGAGAAAAGTTAAATGTTATCCTTTGTTTAATTGTCGCTTCAATTTTTTATCATAGTCTAGAGGGATATTCTGTTACTGAGTAAATAAAAGGACGGGAATGTTAGCCCAAAATCATTATTTGCAGTACCACAAGCAAGTTTAGGATTGAATCATTTTTAACGAGAGGTCACCGTTTTAGTCAATCTACTTGGAAATGATAACTTGATACTTACCTACTAATAATGCTAGATAGTGCTGTTAGGATATAGGCCGTTTGAATACATGCTACGTCTAAAACAAAATGCCGTAATTTGTGCTTTCATACCGAAAGTATTAAAACATATTTTGTGTCACATGTTTTGTTTAAAAAATCTATTAAACTGAGGAATTAACCTGTGTTTACAGGTAATGATGACTGGTAAAAGTTTAAAGATCTATTAGTTCCATGATACAGTTAACGCCTCTGTGTCATTATACTCCCTTGTTTAGCTATGTAGGGTCAAAAAGTTTATAAAACTTATTTAATTTGTCTGGGTACATTATTTGTACAAACATGGTAGTTTAAACAAAATATAAGATACTATGAAGCCGACTTCATGTCAAAGTGTATGACAATAAATATATTATGGTTTGTACTACTTGTACAGACAGATGTAAGTAGCATGAGCTAGGAATTAAAAGAAGAATTGCTATGGACAGAAGTGGAGAATGAAGAGGAGAAAACGGAAAATAGAAAGCAATTAAAATAACAACAGTGACAAAACAAGGAAGGAGGTTGTAGCGGACAATTGAGGGAAGATAGGCAAATAGTGTATTTAGTATATTAACTTTATGCATTACAGATACAGCGAATACAGTTAATTGGTTTGCACAATCAATTCTTCGTTAATTACTACACGATATTTGTCAGACCTTATCTTGTACTTATAAGAAAAAGCCTTTGTACTTTATTGTACTCACTTGACGAAAAGTGTTGCATGGTATGCCATCCAGTTATTGCTTCTCCCCCAGATTTATCCGTTCTTTACATCAATAAACAATACTGTTACAAACGATCGACCAGTTGATTTTCAACAACAGGCATTGAATGTTGCAAAATCCACAATACTTAATAAATTATGATTGACTCTAGGGTTTAAAGGACAACAAAGGTAAAAATTAATGTACAAAAGCCCTGGTCATCACTTTAATTCAGTACGTCTAAAGTTTCAAATATTTAGTAACCCGTAACTAATAGAATATCTAGTGAGCACTGAAGTTCTTACTGACTCATAACTGCTACGTAAAAATAAAAAATCTTTATTTTCCATGATATAACAAACTGACATTATAGTAAAAGAAAACTTGGAGGCGATAACCAGTTTATTTTTCGAGGCATAATTACGGCTTTCTTCGGAAAAATATGAAAACCAGGCATTAAATACATAGTTTGCACATCTTTCATTAGTTGTTATTTACAAGCCTCGTGATTCTTTTAATTCTGTTATCAGAATAGCCTTCTATTTCCATTTCTGTTTTCTTCAATTAAATATTCTCAATCTTCTGCTGCCATGCATTCAACTTCCGACTAGTGCTACATACCTGTCAATATTAGTAGCATACACCACAGTACTACATACAACAAGCAATTATCAATCCAGTTTTTTATTTGTTGTTCTGATCTGTCGAACGATAGCAACATACTCTTAGATCCTAATAAGTCTATATACATTCTAGGTTTATTTGATTTAGGCTATTCAAGATTACACAACCATCGTAGTTTGCTTTACATCATGTTGTACCTAATAGTTTCATGGTTAGTATTTCCAGACTTCTATGATCATTGTAAAGTTTACAACATAAAATTTATTTCTAAGTGCTCAATACACGCGAAAAGTGATCACGTTGTGTGTCTGGCCCAAAAAAGGTTCATTAAAGACGTCGTCTTAATTATCTTGTATAAAATGAACCATATTAAATCTCAATATAATATCACGTTTCATTTTTCCCAACATTTAACATTTGTGTTGCAGGTTATTCAAGTAAATGTGTGCTTTGTTTGCACATTAAAAAGTTTCTTCTTTTTTCATTATAGGTTCTTGGAATTATTGAATAGAGATTTATTGGTTCTGTTAACACCTTATCGACGCAATTTTGTTTAGAGTGTGAACGACAGTTGGTCAAATGTAGATAATAGTAAATAAGTTATGGAGAGTTCTACTGCTTTTTCACTTTGCGTCATTTTACGTGATGCAGTAAAAGAGTTCAAAATATTAGCAAATGTTGTTGACATTATGCGAAAAAAGGTCAGATAATCGATCAGTTATTAAGTAATCAAATCTAAATTTAGAAACAGAGAAACAATTTAAATTATTCAGAAGCCGAAGAATTTGTCGTTAAACAGATGAATAAAATACTGGAAAAATACTCGTTTAAATACAGTACTTTGAAGTTAATTATTGAAGCGTAGGTGCCAGTTTTCAAGATATGCATGCGGAGGTGCTCAAAGAATTACAGAAAAGTCCAAAAATTACGGAGTATCCATCGACTGCAACAGTCATTGAAGACTCATTTTTTTCCACAAAATATATGGAGAAATTAATGAAGGAAATGTAGGTATTCATCATTTTTTGAATTAACAGATTTTGTTTGATTGGTGTTTTTGAAAAATTGGCAGAAGAAATTCAAAATACGGGGTCGTATGATACATTGCAACAATCAGTTGACAAAGAAGAATCAGAATTCAAAGAGATAGAACATATCCTGGAAAGGTAGGTCATAAATGTCTCTTAACAAAAATCAAGCATGAATCCGTTTCCATAAAATCTGTAGTCTTTTTACTAATTTAGTATACCTTAGCTGCCATACGGAAATACATTTTAATCGTTTAACTATATTATCACGATTTTATTTATTGGTTCTCAATTTATAAAACCCACGTCATTTTTTAGCACAGCTTGATTCCTTATCTTAATTGTCAACTTGATTTTATATTGTATAATAATTTGTGTCACCAGGACTAAAATATCATTCTGATCATACGTTAGGAGCTTAAGGTAAGTGTTTTGGGCTGTTGGGTCAGTTTACACGGTTAAAACAATAACAATGAAACAATTCAAAAAATTGGGAAGTACTGTGTGAAATAAAAGGTTTCGTTATAATACGCCTCAATAATAAGTAGTAAATTAGTTGCCAGTCTCTTTTTAACGATGGATTGGATAATCTGAAGAATCTACTTGCGAATAATTTACATGTTTCCGCATCTTTTAAATTGTAAGTAAAAGTGAGAATATATAAATCTTCGTCTTTCAACAGTAATGCAGTTGTCTTTTCGTGGTTTAAATTTAAAAATCGGTTAGGTGTTTAAACTAACACTGATAATCATGCTGTAGTGAACAGAACACTGGCTGGGGACAATCGAATGTATTTAGGTAAAAATTACATACTATCTCACTAAATTCTAATAACCATACAATGAACAGTTAATTTGCAAATTAGAACCGATTGTCTCAATCTTCACTGTTTATTCTCTAATTCCATTGTTCATGCATTCTCTTACAGTTTGCGCTTCATTCCAGTTCTTTCCTCATCGGTCTTCTGCCAAAATACCTTCTATGTCTGACCAACACCATATTCTACTTATATGGATATAAGTAGACCACACCACAATACTATTGTGACTTTGATCTGCCAACTTGTTCCGCTGTAAAATATGTACGGGAATTAGTCTCTGAACTAGCTAACGGACCTGGTGTGCCAGGTTACCTGATATGACCTTGATAATGTCGATTCATAAGTTCGACTTGTGACTATTAGCCTTGAGAGCAGAAGACTATCTTATTCGCTGACTAATGATCTGTTAAGAAAGCACTTATTATTTAACAAGGAAATAGAAGACTGTTGCCACCAATTCTGTATTTAGTTATATCTTATTCAAAAGAGTACATCACTGAATGTGTAAATAATTCAACCAGAACGCGTATTAAGTGATAATTTTCAGTGTATTTCGAGTAAATAAGTTGAAATCCTGTTCTTAAATGTTGACAAAACGTTTTATCTCTAACGTTATACTTGATGCACATACTAAAAAAACTGAATTTGAACAGTAAAATTTTAACTCACTGGTCTAGAATTATGATGCTTTCAATGCTCAAGTGACGTTTCAGGACTCGATTTTAGTCAGGTTGTGGATATGCTCTATGGATGAGCTTTAAGTTAGAATGAAACAACTATCTTGGGTTTCTTAAAGATTTCCCAGGTTATATTGTAGTGTAGGTTACTACGTTAGGGCCACATAACTTATTCTAGCTTCTGGACAGGCCAATTTATCCATTCTTCTTGAGTAGTCACGTTTTGATCTTGTTAATTATTAAGTTATCAACCCTGACTGTTTTTATATGGACGTATATGTGTGTACACTTAACCTATTCATCATATTGCCTGTAACTTATTTTATCTGGCTATAAATGGTGGTGGCTCACACGCCTTCTCCATTGCGCGCCATCTCTTTTCGTTCTCTTTTCTTCGCTTCATTGTCTGTCCAGATCAGTGAGTGTACAAAATATATGTATTGAAAAATCTATTCTCGTATTTGACTTATTTAATTCGGTGATTCATTAGCGCGAGTTAGTAGATTATTTTATACGAGAATAATCAGGATATATATTTTAACAATCAATCATGCTATCCAAGAGCAGTCAGATTTAGGGTCACTAAAATATTATTATATGATATTCTCTCACTATCTCTCCACAAAAGTTTTCTAATCAAAAGAAAAATACAATTTACATTTACTGTTTAAAATAGAGAACGTAAAGCACGTGAAAAAATCAAGGAACTAAAACATAAGATTCAAGAAAAGAATGAAGAAGGTATAAAAATTATTGAACAAGGCAAAGAAACTATAGCAGATTTAAAAGATCAAGTTCAAGTAAATCTTATCTTTAGTTGTTTTTCTTTTGAGATTTAATTTTGGAGGCATCTGTTTGAAACCTTAATTTAAAACAAAGCATACTTTTTGTAAGAGATTAGAAAATATATAATACTTTTAATTATATACAATTTTATTCGGTTATTAGCTTAAAATAATATTGCTACATTATAATTGATTGAACTGTCACTAAATATTCCACAATGTTAAGATCTAAAAGCTAATTTTGATAATTCCGATTACCTTTAAGATAATTTTGTATAAGAAACATAAATTGCAATTTGCCTGCAATGAAATAATAGTCAAATTGTAGTGTGGTCTACTTATATCCATATAAGTAGTATATGGCGATGGTCTGACATGGAATGTATTTTGGCAGAAGATCGTTAAGGAAAGAACTGAAATGAAGCGCTATTGGTAATAAATGCATGGAAAATAGAATTAGAGAGGATGAACTGATATTTACAGAAGGAACAGTGAAGATTGAGACAATTGGTTGTTATTTTGCAAATTAACTGTTTGCAGTATGGTTATCAGAATTTAGTGAGACAGTCTCTAATTTGTACTTATATACATTCGATTGTCCCCAACCGGTTTTTTGCTCACTAACAAATTACTTGTTATCAGTGCTTCGATAATACTTATAATTTAATAACTTCAACCTACAAATATCCAGTGTTTTTAAAGTCTTTGTTTTATAACGATAAATAGATTTTATAGACTGCTGCTTAATGTAACTTTATTTTGATAGGTGGATAAACATTTTGTGTTCACAATAAGTGATGAAACTTAGGTGGGGTTAAAGGAGGTTTTTCTTTAAGGGTCGAGATTTTGTTAGTTGTCAACGCAATAGGTTTAATAGGACTTTCAAGATAAATGAATTGGTCACTGGGCTTATCTGCTACACTCTGTGTAATTAGACTTGACAGTGACTTATATTATTCTTGAAACAATTTGTGTTTTAAGAGTAGGATAAAAATTTTCTCAAAAACTATAATTTAATGACCAGTATAACTATTTCCTTCTTCCGATCAGCATGTAACGGCTAACATTTAAACAATGGAAATAATCAGGCTTTAGTATCTAAGTCTTTGATAGTGAGAAATTTAGACTTTATAAATAATAGATTCAATCTTTTTTATAACCAACTTCTTGCTAATCAATGTTAACAAGTATAAAATATAAGTTCATTGCTATTTAACAATTATTTACATCAGGCTGAAAATTGATTATCGCGTTACTCATTACATTCATTAAGTAGACAATTTACAAAACAAACTTATTATTATTGCTTTTATCCTATAACTCAAGGAAATGAAAGCTAAAATAATTATGGAAGAAAAATATATAACACGTTATTCTGCCGTAAAATTGGAAGAATTCCAAAGTCAGTGTGATCAAAAAGAAAATGAAATCAAACATCAAATGTATTTCGTTCAATCAAATCGTAGCACAGAAGAACGAGTTCATGCGGAGATTACATCTTACTTAAATGATCGTATATCATACTTAAGAAAGGTATCTATCAATATATATATATATATATATATATATATATACGCATAGAAAGATGTTAGGATGAATGAAATGCATTTAGATACAAATGTGGTGTTGTCTACTTATATCTATATATGTAGTATATGGTGTGGGTCAGACATAGAATGTATTTTGGCAGAAGACCGATGAGGAAAGAACTGAAATGAAGCGCAATCGTTTGGAAAATGCATGAGCAATGGAATAAGAGAAGAAACAGTGAAGATTGAAACAAATTGTTGTTAATTTGCAAATTGACTGTTCATTGTTTGGTAATCAGAATTTACTGAGATAGTCTGTAATCTTTGCTTAAAGTCATTCGATTGTCCCCAACTAGTGTTCTGTTCATTACATTTGGTGTCGCTGCCAACCGGGGGGAGGAAGGGTGCTGTTCTGCGGACGCCGCTGCGGGTCTGGAGTTGAGGTGCTAGTTGGGGCAGTCTGGTGCGGAGAGGTGGCGTCGAGTGGAGTGTTCTGGCGGGGCGGCGTTGGCTGTAGCGGGTGCTGTCGACGGAGAAGAGCAGTGGGACGTGCGGCTGCTGGGTGGACATCGGATGTAGATGGCTCAGCAGGCCGGTGGAGTTCGGGCGTTGAACGTCCCGGGTGCCGGATGGATGCGGATGTTGGTGCCCCGGCAGGTCGATGGAGCTATGGAGGTCAGCGCGCCGCAGACTCGACATTCTGATGGAGAATTTGGCACAGACTGCAGTGAAAGAAGATAGTGGCGTGGCGAGCAGAACCACCGCATGGTCGAATGCTTTAAAGGGGGGACGAGTGTGGTGTTGTCTACTTATATCTATATATGTAGTATATGGTGTGGGTCAGACATAGAATGTATTTTGGCAGAAAACCGATGAGGAAAGAACTGAAATGAAGCGCAATCGTTTGGAAAATGCATGAGCAATGGAATAAGAGAAGAAACAGTGAAGATTGAAACAAATTGTTGTTAATTTGCAAATTGACTGTTCATTGTTTGGTAATCAGAATTTACTGAGATAGTCTGTAATCTTTGCTTAAAGTCATTCGATTGTCCCCAACTAGTGTTCTGTTCATTACACAAACAGTAAACTTGGATAGTAAATTCAGCTAACAGAACTGTATTCCTGCATTATGTATGACTCGTCTATCGGCAAATTTGTTATACAACTATTGTGAACACATATTTTACATTTTTATTCAGAAATAGTCAAACTGTTTCTTTCATTTTTGCAGTTGAATGATTTACATTAACATTCTGGAAGGTTGTAGTTCGTAGTTATCATATTAAAAGTAAGAGATCACACAATCATAATGGAACCAATAAGTGATTGCATAATTCACCAACATCTCTCGAGCTGAAACAAATGAACACTAATAATATTATGTTATGGATAAGAGTATTTGATAATAACTATTTTCTCATGACAATGAAAGGCTAATTGGTCTTTCTTTTGTATTCATAGTTCAGATCAGAAATATTAAGCCTTAATAGCCTATACAGAGAGGAGTAAAATTAGTGTTCTTTGTATTTTTAATTACTTTGAATGTTTTAGATATATCTCTATTTCGTCTGTTATCTGTCGAGCATCAAGCCAATGTACTTGAGCAAACTTGTTTGTCATTCGGACATCAGATCTTAGTAACAAATTCAGGCAGCCTAGTAGAAGCATTTCTCCCAGTCCTTTCTGAACTATTTGTACCACATGTGTCTGTAAATTTATAAGTTCATTTCACGATGATATCTGAAGGGCATTGATTTACTTTCGAATGGTTCCATAATTACTTGTTATTGTATGATAAAATCAGTTTAGGTTCAAGAAAGCTTCTCTTCAATACCATCGCAATTATTCTATCAATTTTTTTTGAAAAATCACATTTCTATAAAAGAGAAACGAATAAAAAACAGATCCTTTTGCTAACTTTCTTCCGTATTTCATAGTAAATATCTTTGGAACTAGATATTCCATAAATGATGTGGTGATTCCAAGTTCTTTTCATTTTATCGCTTGGGGCCGATATTTTAGCTTTATCTAAGATCCTTTCGTCTGGTCAGGATAAATAACTCAAGATAAAAATTATTACATTTTATTTATTAACACTACGAGTTTCTTTTCTCTGCATGGTTTTCATAATAGATCTTTTAGTAGATTTTTAATAGATTTTTAGTATTTTTATAGAGTTGAGATCATGAGTCAATTGAAGCTAGACTACCATGGAAAACCTGGAAGCACTGGACGGCCGTTTCGTCCTATTATGGGACTCCTCGTGAATCAGTTGAAGTTAGAAATTAACACCGTTGGATGCCAGCTCAGTGGTCTATCGGTTAAGGGCTTCGGCTCGAAACTGGTAGGTCCTGGGTTCGAATCCCGCGAGAGTGGGTTCGTGGACGCGCACTGCTGAGGAGTCCCATAATAGGACGAAACGGCCGTCCAGTGCTTCCAGGTTTTCCATGGTAGTCTAGCTTCAATTGACTCATGATCTCAACTCTATAAAAATACTAAAAATCTCCACAAAACCCCTTCTGATAATAATCAGGTGCTCACTAGTGACTGACTCCTTGAGGTATTTCCTGGAGTTCTAGTGAGAAGCAGTAACCGGTGGAGTTCAACCAGGTCTGTTGTGAGATAGGAACTCACTGATGACATTGGTGAATGGTTGCTCAATTTCGTGAATCAGTTGAAGTTAGAAATTAACACCGTTGGATGCCAGCTCAGTGGTCTATCGGTTAAGGGCTTCGGCTCGAAACTGGTAGGTCCTGGGTTCGAATCCCGCGAGAGTGGGTTCGTGGACGCGCACTGCTGAGGAGTCCCATAATAGGACGAAACGGCCGTCCAGTGCTTCCAGGTTTTCCATGGTAGTCTAGCTTCAATTGACTCATGATCTCAACTCTATAAAAATACTAAAAATCTCCACAAAACCCCTTCTGAAAATATATTTAAATATCGTACTTTATTCTCTTATCATTGATCAATAGACAAGCTGAACTTCGTAACTTACTCAAACACTGCTATATGTAGTTACAAAATATACGCGTGCACGATTCTTTAAATCAAACAGATTAGATCAAAACTTACAAACTATTATATAAGTAATATCAAAATTTCATGATTTGAGAATCTAAAAGTTTTCAGATTAGGCAATATAGGATTCTCAAAGTGTTAGCCTTTGCTAATAGCTCATTCAGTAAAATCTCTTCAATAAATAAGTCATTTTAAGCAAAATTCTCATCTACAAAATTGGCCGTTGTTTTAAATTTTGTGGTTGGATTAATGAAATTTATACTCATAAATCTTTACGAGACTTCCAACAGTTCCGAAGATTTTGGGTTTTATCCGTGGTGAAGACTTGGATGGACACCACTGAGGAGTCATACACTAGAATGAAAAAGCCATCCAGTATTTGCTGATTATCAATGCTTGTCATTCTACGGTCATTCCGTGATGTAAACTATTGAGTTCTACAATACTCAAAACACGTTTAAGAATATAATATAAACAAACTGCCGTTTAAGTGTCTTAATTTTTGTCATTGAATTCAGTAACATATTAGTTTACATATTATTTATAAACTGATAAATAACTGTTTTGACAGCATGAAGAATTCTGGAAAGAGAAGTCTGACAAAGATATTACTCAATTCAAACAAGAGCTAAATCAGCTCAAAGACAAAAAACAAAATAACTTAAGTAAACTTAATGAATTATCTTTATTGGTAAGTTCTAAGATAGTTTTATTAATTTAAGTGATGCTTATCGATTAATATGTCTCATTCGTATGTTTTCAAATTTACATAAAGTAGTACTTCATGATTTAATATTATGAAATAATATACATTTTTTAACATAAAGTGATAAACTATCATGAGATCCCGATTTACTTTAAATTGATCTAACACATTAAGAAACAATCTGATCAGTTCCTTTTTATTAGTTGCTTGGATCTTCTCGTTGGTGTTTAGGACTGTAAATAACCAGTCTATTTTTGACATATGTGGATCCTGTGCTGATTGTCCCGATATTACTATTAAGTCATAATGATTGTAAACAGAGATGTATGGTGGATAGCGGTGGAATCTAGGACGCGCGTTTTGTCTTGTTTGGGAATCGTTAACAGGATGTATTTGGATCTCAGCACTGATGTTCACTCCGAAACTTAAACTCAGTACTGTTTGCTTCCAATACCATCGCATTATGCATTTAGTTACTGAGTCCAGATAGCCCGCTTCTAGTCGGTTTTCTAACCAAAGTAACACTTTTATTAATGAAAGGATTTATAACAAGTTCTTGTGATTGAATTATTTTCTAATTCATTTTAATGTCGTTTCGGATTTTCTAGTTTCAGAGTTGACTTATTACTTATTTATCAACAGGCATAGATAATTTTGGTAGGGATTTCTGGAATAGCTAATGACGTGAAATGTCTTTCAAAGGACCAAGACTAAAGTAGATGGATTTTGCAAAAGGCTAGCCTTAAACCTTTGATATAAGGGTCTGATCAACAGTAAAATACAGAATAGTCAGTGAAAACATTCTTAAGGCAGCCGGTGATCAAAGTATGTTTGTTTGCCATCCACTCAATATTCTAAAGCCAATGTGCCAAATTGATTTGAAGTCAAATTTTACTAGCTCTTCTGCATAGACATATTGGGTTTACTTACTTGGAGTAAGGTTGGGTGTTCATGAATACTGTTTCACTTTATTGAGAATATGATTGTCATGCGAATCCGTTGTTATAAGTCCTCTTGAAAAGGATGTGAAGACTTCTCTGTATCAGAGGATTTGGGGTAAATGAACTTTTATTGTTATCGGACTACTTAAACATTCAGTCTCAGGAATTATAAGTATTCCTGGAAAAAATATTTTCTCACAGAATCACTTCAGTAAGAATCATTACCATCCTCTATATTCCAGAGCAAAGAGCGTTTTATTTAACGATAAGCTCACTTTGATATTATGATGTGTTAGAACCAACTGATTGACCATGAACATGTCCTTATCTTTGCCTTTTAAGTCCAGCTTGTTTTGTTTTGGGTAGAATTATCGAGATCTGAAAGTAAATTAACTAGTGGAAAATTTGGAATTACCACCAATGCTTCAAAAGCTAGGTGCTAAAGTTTCTGAATCACAGGGCTACAATTCATATTTTACATCACAGAAATTAAATTCAAGGAACCCATATAACTTTATATGTAAAAGTGTTTCTAGTCATGTTTCAGGTATCCTTGATCTCAATTTTAAATTATTCAACTTTTATGGAATATTTGAGTATCCAAGATTTTTCAGCTTTCTATGATAAGATAGATGGTTCGATAAAAATCTATGACTACGTTATCTTGACCTTCTTTTATAGTATAAAGAATATGAAGCCGTGGTTCTGTCCGATCGAATTGAAAAAGAGAAAGCTCGTCAAAAAGAAGAACAAGAAGAGTTGGAATTATTTGCAGCTTGTAAAGTAAGTTTAACATCACAGGATCTACTTTATCTAGATACGAATATAAATTATTGATGATATGGGTACAATGAAATAATATTCATCATGATTAACATTTACACTTTATTTAGCTTTACTATTAATTGAATTAAAATACCAAATATTATAACTTCACTTATTGCTTATTTCTAAGCATAACTTATGTAATAAAAATCTAGTATATATAGTTAGTACATTAATTTGCAGATACAAATAAGGGTTGTCTAACATTTAAAAGCTTTGAAACGATTCATAATGTCCATATGTAAGTTACTGCATTGTTGGGTTGGTTGTTTCCATGTTTACCTATCAGATAAAAGCTAGTAAGCTGATGGTAACTGGATATACACTTTATCCTATGAACAAAGCTTATAGATTTTAGCATCCTATTTCAAGTTTCTGTTTTATATGACATTTTATCTTCCTTTGTTAATTAAAGTAATTTGATACATCCTCGATGGTAGAAAAATCACTCTTCCGCACAGACTATTTTATATTAATGTTTCTTCATTTGTTGTATTGGTATGGTAGAAATAATTTTGATACCGACTAAATAAAATCAGATTTCATGACTTAACTATCATTCAGTTACTAAATATTGACTTTTCAACACCGATCAATAAGAATCTATGCATTCTCTTTTTTTCGTGAATAAACAATTCCATCACTAAACTTTCAAATGTTCGACGCTTGGATAATCAACCGATTAGTTATATACTATTTTTATCTGGTGCTTCAAGGATTTTCGTTAAGAAGAAATTACCAGTTTCCTAAGGATCTACATTTTTGATTCCGAAAATTAACTTAAACAGAAACTATACATCCACTTAAACAACCAAAAACATATTAATTATTTCATATTGTAATTTATAAAGATTAGTTCAATAAGAAGATAGTTTACATCACATGCTAACTTAAACATACTGTTGACAATAGATGATTGTTAGAAGATCCTTTATTTTTAATTGTCGTCCATCTTATATAGATCCATGAAAAGAACTATCATCAGATAAAGTTTTATTGTTTTTATTATTGGTTTTAAAGATTTTATTTAATACATCATGAAAATTTTCAAATAAAGATATGAATAATAGTGTTATCAAGTTGAATTGTATACTAACGTCGAAAGTAAATCAAGAATGTGTTTAGATCAACACTGAACTGGAATATTAATTAAAAAATATTTTATCGTCGAATATATATGTAAACAATGTAAATTTCATATAATAATCTCTTGACTTACTTGAATAATTTTTTCTGGTTAGCGTTTTTTAGCGAGTTGGTTTTTCTACGAGATGGGGTCGCTAACCCCATGCCCAACCCTCCTCCTTTATCTGGGCTTGAGACCGGCAGTAGCCTCCGGAGGTGCTATAGGCGGAGTTTACTAATCTCTTGAATGTGATATTAAATGAAGTTTCATTATCCTTTATTACTACAAATCGGACTTCATTTAACAATACTATGTAATTCACAGTCTCAAATGCATAAAACTGTTCTTTTTATCAAACGATATCATTGAATAATTTATATTGCTTAAATCTTTTCTAATAACAAGATTTTTATCCCAAATAACTTATGTGACATTTATTTAATTATTCCAGATTACGGCTTTATGAAATATATGCCATAATATTTATAATTGATTTCATTGCTAGTGAAGATATATATATATATATATATATATATATATAATACAAGCAGAAATAAAGAGCCAAAAAGGTACTAATGTCTTATCATCTCTATATACTCAAAAGGAGAACAATAGCTTTATTACGGTGACATTTCATTTAAAGTTACGTGAAAAATGTATTTTATTAAGTTACAACAAGAAGCAAATACCATTCTATGGTAAGATTTAACGTTCAAAATATCAAACTTCTTAAGTGTTCCTAAGAATTTATTTGAAAGTAAAGAGAAATTACTTAAAAACAGATGTAGAAGGAAAACTTCTAAACTTTAGTGTACATACTCAAAATGAGTGACAAGTTTACTTGATACTACACAATGGATCGTTTTCCTAGTGAATAATATGAAACCATTTATATATTTAAGGAATCTGATTAGTTTGTGTTCAAATCTTAAGTAGAGCAACGTATGTTTGCAAAGAATCCAATCAGCGTTTTGCATAAGATAATAATTTGTTTTTATTACATCCATATAAAGTTTTATTTTAACCTTGAAAGTGTTCAGATTATATCTTATAGTTAAACTAACAACCTTTATTTTGGATTTAGATTCAAAATTGGTGGCGTACTGTTTGCGTTCAGCATAATCTTGGTCCATATGGAAAAAAGAAGAGAAAAGGAAAAGGTTCGAAGACAAAAAAAGGGAAAGGAAAAAAGAAGTAGATCTTAATTTCTCGGGATCAAACGGATTCATAGAATTTATAATTGATGTGAACATGGTTGTTTCAACCGCTACAATAATATGGTAATAAAAAGTAACGTGGCTGTAAAACAATGTAATTTGATTCCATAAATTCGAACGTTACTTTTTTCTATGTAATGCTTTGTGTAATAAATACTTATTGATTTTAACAGATGTTCAACATATTTCTTTATAGATTAATTTAAAATTCATTTGTACTGGGTCAAGTAATACAATAAACAGATCTTACCCTATGGGAATCATATAAAGGGATTGTTCCTCAATTATAAAGCGAATGCGTAGTCTAATGATGCTGTTGGTGTTGGATGATGACATAAGTTTGCCTTCTACTCAATATAAGATAGTTTTATGTGTGTATACCGTCACATGATATCTGTTGACTTCTAAAATAATGAATGAATCTATTTTTTTCATTTATGGTACTGATCTAAATGCTCCTATGACATTTGGTATCTGTCTATGCGTGTTTGAAACATTTTGGATAATTACATAGGATGATAGTATTATAGATAGAATTAAATCAGAATAAATTAGGTCCTTCATAGGACTAAATGGGTACTGAATAATGACGTGTAAATTTCAGTTGTAATTCTGAGCCAGAATATCACTAATGAAAATGAAAAAAACATTAGATCTATTTGAAAAAGCGTTCAACTTATTGACCAGTTAGAAAAATGCTTGCTAAATATTCACACATCTGAGCCGTAAAATGCTCTTGATAGCTCCTCTGTTTCCTACGTTGACCCATTTTCTTTTTATATGTTCTGAATTTCTATACTGTATACAAACGTAACATTTCAGATACAACCAGATATCTGAGTGATTGATATCCAGACGCCTAACAGGACTGTGTCAGATCACTTTCGAAAGGAACCAATGGAACGAAACCGTTCTTCGCTTTCGTAGATGCTTAGCAGTTGTCATTCACTTTACTACTGTTTAAATTTAGCAATATACATTTTGTGAGTAGATTTTTTTAAACACATTTCACCGTCTGTTTTGGTGTAATACTATAAGTCAGGGGTTTCATTCACTTCATACTTTTTTGAACATTTTCTTACAACATTATTTCTGTTATTGTTTTTTGTTATGTACTTTTCTGAATCAAGTAGAACGTTGCAGCTCAGATTAATTCACTTGAAATGATAATCTGAGTTAGACTTTTCCAAACACTGAAAGCCTGATAACTTTCAAAGTTAGGAGAGACTGAACATGAGCACTTGGCATAATACATGATAAATGAAAGTTTTGTGGTGGTCGATATTCGATATTATCCTTAACTTCGTATATTGTTCGTCTTGATAACCGTAACTCGATAACGTCCTAACGGTGTATAAATCAGAAGGCGAATACGAAGGGCTGATCGCGTTTATTATTGCACCACACACAGGTATCCAATATTACAGGCACGTTAAGCAAGCATGAAAGAGCAATGCCGTAAAACAGTCGAGTGAGCGTGAGAGCCGAATGAGTGAGTAAGCGTGTACAATACGGTGTAGCGTAGAGCAGAGCAGAGAGCAAGCAGCAAACAGGTTTAAGATGTACATATATATATGTAAATATATATATATAAGTGGAAAAGCATGAGTCATTGGATCAATTAAGCGATTAATAATAATGCTAGCGGAATGAATACATGCGTAGGCAGTAAGCAATGTTCAAGCGTATATAATAAAAGTACAACGGTATAGATAGGTTGTTATTGTATGAATGACTGTCCATTAAATAAGTTAACAAAAGGGCTTCTCCAGATTAGGTGTAAACAAACTCAATTGTATCTGAGTTGCTATAGTTTTGCCATGTTGGTATGAATTACTGTTGGGTGTGTATTTGGCGATTTCCCGCTTATGATTGTGTAACTGTCATGAAATACGATTTCTTTATCTACTCCTTGTCTCCTTATTTAATATTGTCTGAGAAATACTAAATCGAGAGAGTAAGTAGATTGAAATTGTCAACGTAGTTAGAATGTCAGGGCCACTTGCATTTGTACGTTCATAAGAGAGATGGAAAAATTTTGGTTGATTTGTTCAATTTTAGCCCTACTAATCAGGGCAGAAGTATACTGAGGTTAAATCAAAAGACGATATGAGAATGTCAATCAAAAGTAACAGTGTTCTCTAGTACTGTCACTAGCCTTTTTACTAACGACATCTATTAATCTGAGCGAGCAGTTGTTGTTCGTGATTATTCACAATAAAATTGTCAATAGGTTAGGTAATAAGTTTTCAGGATTGTATTCAGGGACTGATCATAGACCTTTAATATGCCAGCAACAGCAAGAATATGACGACGATATTTTAGATTTCCACGATACTGCAGTCGTATTTGAAAATTGATTGAGCAACCTTTGTAAAACTTATCAGTACTGTGTAGCTGGATAATAGAAATATGCAGCTTTGTAGAGCATAATATTCTGAGCTATAACTTTAGGCTGTTAAATATAATGATGTTAAAGATATTCAGTGCTTGATAACGTTCTCATGTCTGAAGATGAACTTAAAGAGAAGATAAGAGGTTTGTGATCGGTAAAGAGCGTGAATTCTCTTCCTTCGATGGAATGTTGAAAATGCCGTACAGCACAATACATAGCTAGGAGTTCCCTACCGAACGTGCTGTACCTAGATTCCGCGTCTAGCAACCGTCTCGAGAAAAATCCTAAAGGTTGCCACGAGTTGTTAACCCATTGTTGTAAGACTGCTCCGATTGCTGATTCGGATGCGTCTACGGCGATACTAATGGGCGCTTGACTGTCCTGATGAGCAAGCAAGGTTGCTTTAGCGATGTGTTCCTTAACTGTGGAAAATGCTTTACGAGCTATGTCGTCTAAACTAATTGATTTCGCATTTCCACGAAGCTGATCGGTTAACGGTTTCATTAGGGATGCGCATTTAGGTATAAACCGTCTATAGAAACTCACGAATCCGTTGAAAGTTCGTAACTGCTTGATCGTGGTCGGTTCTGGGTAATCCAGAATGGCCGCCACTTTGCTCCTAAGTGGTCGGATGCCTTGAGCATCAATAGTGTGTCCTAAGAAGTCTAAGCAGTTAGTTCCGATTTGGCATTTCTGAATGTTGACAGTAATGCCATGCCTTTGGAGTCGATCGAAAACAATGTCCAGATGCTTGAGATGCGATTCTTTGTCCGGACTTGCTATTAGACAGTCATCAACATACGCATGCACGAAGTTGAGACCTCGGAAGACGTCGTCTATAAACCTTTGGAAGGATTGAGCCGCGTTTCTTAAACCAAAGGGCATTCGTAGAAATTCGTAAAGACCGAAGGGAGTGATGATGGCGGTTTTAGGAATGTCGTCAGGTGCCATCGGGATTTGGTTATAAGCTTTAACCAAGTCGATTTTCGAAAAGACAGTTGTACCCTTCAAGGTAGCTGTCAAATCGTGAATATGAGGCAGCGGGTAACGATCGGGAATGGTTTTAGCATTCAGACGCCGATAATCACCAGTTGGCCGCCAATCATTGCTGTCCTTTTTAGGGACCATGTGCAATGGGGATGCCCATGGACTATTCGATGGTCGAATTATTCCTAGGTCCATCATGTGGTTGAATTCGTTTTTAGCTAACCTAAGTTTTTCGGGAGCGAGTCTTCGGGCTTTCGAAAATACAGGTGGTCCTGTAGTCGAGATGTGATGTGTAACATTGCTGGTTACACAAGGTAATTTCGATTGCGATTGGTATATCCCGGGGTATTTGTCGAGTACTGCTTGGTACAAGGGGTCTATGGCGTGCTTAATCGTGACTGGGGATAACCTGCAACCAGAACAAGGAGTTACGCAAACGGACAACATAGTGTTTCCGTCCATTAACCTTCGTGCGCGTGTGTCGATGAGTAGATTGTGGTGTTGTAACAGGTCAATACCAATGATTGGCATAGAGACATCTGCAACCACGAAAATCCAGTGTATGGGTTTACGTAAACCCACGTTAAGGTAGACGTACCTTTTACCGTAAGTAGCGATCGGCTTTCCGTTTGCCGCCTGTAAACTTAAAACAGACTCGCGAAGTCTGTCGTCGATATTTGCTGGAAGAACGCTAACTTCTGCGCCAGTGTCGACGAGGTAGCGAACTTTCGTAGTCACATCCGTGACATATAAGAGGCGGCTGTGTTCGCCGGCTACGGTTGCCGTTAACGTGTGCCGGCTGGGAAGTTTCCCGAAATCTTATTCGTGTCACTCGATTTTGGGGTCGGATAATTACAAGGTTTCCTGCAATTTCTGGAAAACTTACCGTACTGGTTATGATACCAGCACCAGTCGGGATTGTCTGTCTCTCGTGGTCGAGAGCCAGATCGCTTACGTGAGGCACTTCTACGCGGGGTTTTTGACCGACTACGGTCATTGCGAACTCTAAGATATCGTGTAAGCGTGTGACATAGTTCGGCCATGTCAGTCGAGGTCGATTGGGGTTTTTCTTTGACGGAAAAAACCTCGGCCTTAGAAGATCTAGTGATTTCCAAGATTCGATCGGCAGATGCAGCTAGTTCATCTATGGCATTGTTTTGAAATGAAACAAGCACTGCCTGCACCTGTTGAGGGAGTTTAGACAAGAAAAGTTGTCTAAATAGGCCATCATCAAAAGTTCGTTGGCCGATGACTTCTCTCATTCTAAACAACATGTCCGTCGCAGAACCATGTTGCAAGTCGATGTTATGGAAGAGTTGGTCTAACCGTTGTCGATCAGTTAGGTCTCCTCGTTTTAAAATCGATAGCTTAAGCGATTCGTAAGGTTCGGAAACATCACTAGTAAACATACTAGGTGTTACGTACCTGTTAAACTCGCGCGGTAACGCCTTAACTACCGCGAGGAAACGTGTGCGCGAGTCCGTGATTCCGTGCATGCAAAAATCGGCTTCTGCGTAGCAGAACCAGGACTCGATATTGTCGGGCCAAAATGGCGTTAACTGAATCGAAATAGGGGGAATAGACTTAAACTTAAGAACCTTAGGAGAGTGTTCCGTCATAGTAATATAGATATCGAAAAATGTCTAAGTAAAATATATCCGAGAAAAAAAAGGTATATCACAATATATAAAATTCAAATAAAGAATAACAATAAATAATAATATTCCAAAATGGAACAGACTCACAGTATATTGACTTGGTGTACCAGATCACGTCGGGTTCACCAATGATGATGCAACGGATATTCTAGTTTTACAACTAGATACCAGTAGCACCTTCTAAATTCGGTCGTTCCCTGTCAGATAGAAAATCAGAAGTCAAACGAGAAGAGGCAGGAAAGATATATTTGATTCGTTACCAATATATCGAGGACCTTTTCTATGAGCTGGCTAATGAAACGTAGGAGCTGTGTCCCACGCAGTATTGAAACGTGATCTGGTGCGGATGCATGACCGAAAGCCTTCAGCTAAACAAGTCCACTTAAACAACGTGGTCAGCATCCAATGTCGAACACTTAATGAGCTATTGATTTTGGGGAATTATTTACAGCTACAACACCTTTCTAATCGAATATGTAAAAGTTAGTCAATCTAGAAGCTAAGGATGTAGGAGTTCAGAGGCACATTTGGAAGTTGGTAGATGTGTCGAGAAGTCGATGATCTTAGCTGACCGATTGTTATGAGTGACGCACAGCATTGAGTACTCAATAGTGATTTGATGTTTGTGCTTGACTGAGCGCCTGCAGCTAGGAATGAATAATCTTTTTCCATGCGTACTTAATGGGATAAACACCGATAAATATGATGTATGGAATTTGAAACCACAAAAGGTCGATGCACGGTGTTGTCAAAATTGTAATTCATGCTTGCACACGAAAAGTATTTTAACAGAGCGAATTAACATCTTAGTAAGAGAGGGTTAAATCATTCCTAACCGTTTGTAATGCATGAAAATGTTTAAATAATAACATTGATTTACAATAGGCAATATCATGCTACTAAAAGATTGTTTTGCATATTCGCAGTTATTTGTCCTTCTTAGGTCATGTCCTTGAGGAGGTTACTATCACCACTTAATAGTTTCGGTTATTTGGATTTTAACGGTAAGTTGGTGAATGTTCGTATCTCACAAGTGTTGCTTGCTACACATGCCGCTGTCTAAGTGTGTGTAGTTCATTCTTCAAGTAATAAATTTTGTAACAGTGATCTCAATGTGCACTATACCACGTAAAGGGTATCCTCAAACAACCAATTAAATAAAGCGAGTAAGTGGGATGAAAGGGGTATCATATTGTACAAGGGTAATAATGACATCCCCGAGCGATGATCGTTATTTACTTTCATTGTAAGTGCCAAGTCTTAATGTCATTTACGAAGAACTTCAAAAACAAAATACAGGCAATTTGTTATTGATAAGGAATATCGTTATTCATAAGTAGTCATGAAGTCAAACAGGTTTTCGCAACATGCACTCCATTATTTCTGGAGTTTCACATTTATATCGGAAATTCTGCACATGGTGGGAAGAAGCTTAAATAATAATTAAATTAAACACAAACAATATTTCAATGATGTCTTAATTTAATTGCAATGTCACTATTGCGAAGCGAAGTAATCTCCCTGTGAATTCTAAAATTTAATGAACACAGAAACTTGCAACGGCATCAAACGGCTGTAATTCAATAAGCAGCCGAAAGTATGACTCACGGTTATGTTCTCTAATACTGAACATCCCACCTATAGAACAGCAGTGAATAGTTACAACTTCAAATGGTACATACATGATCTTGTTTTCTTCGATGACGCTTTTGTGTTTTGTTTCATGTCGTGAAAATACCCTTGCGTAGCGACGTCTTTCAGTTTTTGCAAGTTCTTTTTCGTTGACGGATGAGGACAGGAACCGAGTTGTTAATGCGCCTGGATGTTTTGAAAAAAAGTTCTCGCTTCGTATGCACCGGTAAAACATGCACTTCTGAAATGCTCTTCTAGATAAAGTGTTAATTACAGTAAAATGGCTGGCACCTTCAGGTGCACTGTTTTGTAGGTGCATATCAACAAGGTCATTAAAGTTCTTTCCCCACAATCCACTGTTTTGCTACAATCAGAACCTGCTTCCTGCTTGGTGCGTCGATAAGTACGAACTGTTTATTAGTCGGCTTAACAGTATGCAGAAGGTAAGGAAATGGTGTAGAGTAATACCATCAGCAAGGATTTAAAGAATATATTCACTTGGACGTATACAACAATGGAATAATTACTACGTTAATAACACTTAACAGTAATACATTTACAGTCAACCCATATTTGCTCGTGACTAACTACCGAGCACACAAATATTCCTATATCACTAGAAGGTAATTGTCAGGTGAAATAGTCACGTGAGTCTGTGAACGGTCTAAATTTCAATAATCCGTTTTCCTCTGTATCAGTGACCAACCCAGACTTTCTGTGTACTATTGTTACATTTTCGGGTCTAAATTAAGGTATTTCCGTGTTCATAAGCATAATTGTTTTTCGGGGCCAAACACATCGAATGTTTGTAAAGTAGTGGCCGATATGCTAGAATGCAACCTACCACATAAATATATCTCATAATACTGGACTACTTGCTTTGCTGCAGCGTATCCGCTATGCACTGATTTCTTAATCTGCCTTATACAAGACTCAAATGAGAAGGCGGAAAAATAATCTAAAGCTCCATGTGTGCGAATGTCATCAGGAAGATGGTTCAACAAATGCACATTATAAACTAAGTTTTCAGGTCCATAACACCATTCATATTCCTTAAGAAAATTAAGTTAATCATCTCTGACCGAATCTGTTGTGCTGATATGTAATCTGGGACTCACTAATGCTAAATGTTTGAAATCCAGGTACAATGGTTGTGGTAAACAATGCTGAAGGATTACGGGGCTTAAATACAGAAAAACAAACAATCGACACTGTCTCTTTCCATGCTGAGACAAAGTCTGATGTCCGACATTTACGCTGAAAGTATAAGGGAATGCTTGCAACACAACTTGATGTTAACTTATTTATGTCCATGATTACAGGTTTGCTCATGTTTCTAAGTCTTTTGTGAGAGAGATCTGTCCACAGATTGATTAGTTTCTTCGTCACACCTAAGTATACCGCGTTTATTGGATTTAAAGGGAATGTTGAAATCATATTAATGACAAATGTTTCGAAATTGAAATGGCCTTGATGGTGAGTTGAATCTACTGACGAGAACTATCATCGGTTTGCAATGTATGTTCACCATTTGGAGATGTCATCCTTCCGTCAAGGTGCCGACCCTCCACAACACACCTATCGCGACCTGCTTTCCGATTGTGATTACCTGTGTATGTAGCATTTGAACGAGCAGGTGCGTCACGGGCTACAGCGACCAGTTTAATGGTTATGCGTCTATTGAACTTGACACTATACAGTTCCACATCGCTCATTTCTTTTAATTCAGAAATGCTGTCCGCAGATATTTCGTTAAATTCGACCGGCTTAGTATTCCCTTCATAGATACTTATCATGAACACGTCACTAAACCTAGGGGCAGCGATGCGTCCTAGTATACGCCATAATTGTTGACTAGAGCTCCTTGAAATCGAAAGTCCGTGTATATTTATACGCAGGTTCTATGTTTCAAAATCACAAGTACTCTACCAAAGTTCAACATATCTTAGAAGATGGGTTTTTAATCCCAAATCGTAGTAAACACCACACAACACACTTCAAATTCATAAATGCCATATTTATCTGTTCTTCCCGGTTTATGAACTTCTGTAAACGCAAATAAACGTCATTACATCCTACAAGAAATGGATTAACGATTTCACTTCTTTCACGTATCATTATCGTCCAGAGTCATTTCATTGTTGTGACTACCGGATGCTATTACAGTTGGTAGGTTTTCATAACAATTAATTTCAGTTTTGACTGCTATTAATGAAACATAAATCACTGTTTATGTCAATTACCGTTGATCGCGCTTTCATCCACAAGTTGACTAAACGAAGGCAAGTTATGTTTTTTCATGAAATTCGTTCGCATTTTATCCCACTGACAAGTTCACCAATAACATCGTTCGTCCTATGATGTGAATTTAGTAAAGGTCAGTGAGAATGTTTGTAGACGTAGCGCAACAGTGAACTTGTTAATCATCCTTTGTTGTCATAGATAGACATATAACCGAAGGTGGAATAAAATGCGAATATGGGATTCGCTTACTGTTAATGTGGTAGCATGTTGTGTTCATCTGGCTTTCTAGAGTTAACCGATATATGACTGTCAAAACCTCAATAAGTAAGTCAGGTTTCAAATTTTGAACCCGACGTTTAAAAACTAAAGGCCTTGGTGATTCATCCATATTTCTAACACGGGGAAACACCATAGTAATCCCATAGATAGAAAGAAGGACGCATAGTCACATATTATTTGGGTTATCAAGATTATTATTGTTATTACTAATGACTATTTATGTGTTAGGATATTCACAAGATTATCCCAAAAATTATCTCGAATGTAAAGTGGTATGTTTTCAGACTTCACATAATTCGCATGTTATTTTCTATTGGCCATTATTTACAGTTGTCCTAACTATGACTTTCATGTATCGTTTCTCTATTGGTCAATTTTGAGTTGTCCTAATTATAACCTTTACGTGTCCTTCCTTTACATTGGTTACTGTTAATAGTCATCGTAACTGTATAAATATGCCTTGTCTGTAAACCATTTTTGTTCTGCTGCTGACCCCATAAACAATTCTCATTTAACGGCTGTGTTCTGATTTATTGGAGTTGGGGAACAGTATTGGGGTCGAACTAGGATATCTGAATTTGGTCAATCGGTAGAATTTCGTGTGGTCCTATCGCGATACGTAATATTTGGGCGAATTTATATTATTATGTTCATTCAGTTTCCTTTCTTCCATGTAGATCAATATTCTCATATGGTACTTTTGGATATTTGTCCCTCAGTGATGGTATAGCCTAAAAACTAATCCATAAAACCCAATGGCCGACATTAATAAACCGCTTGATGACAATGTTGTCATTTCGCGTCGTACGTTGAACACATTTGGTGGCGTGTTTTGCTCTGTAACATTATCTCAGTTCAGTAGTGTAATATTTCTACGTTTAGGTACGTCTAGTGTTCTCTATAAAAAATTGCTTCTCGCGTAGGGTTTATTATTGCTCATGCTGGTTTGCTGGAAAGTATATTACAACTATTTTTATCTTATTTCATCCTGCTGCTGACTGTATTTTCTATATGCGCAATCAGTACAAATGGAGCAGTTGAAGGAGGAGGTGTGTATTGTATCCTTTTCTATTGTAATTAGAAGTGATCGTGAGAAAATGAGTCGTTCAATGATTTTTATGCTTAATTTTTCATCGTCACCTCAGATTGTTTTTAATTGTAGGAAATCTGATTAGATTGTGTCATTGGTATATAAAATTACTAATCTCATATTTTTTACCATTGTGTATACATGTACACCTGTATCGAAGGTGGCTTTAGCTGAACTGAATTGTTACCGAAGAATTTTATATTTATTTCAAACTTGTGGTGATACTGCTTGTAGTCTTTTATAATAGGGACAATGGTTTAGCTGATTTATTAATTTTTGTGATTAATTCTGGATGAAGTGCCTTCTTAAAAGTTTATCAAGCAAGGTGAACTGTTCGCGTAGGAAGTACTAGTTGTTAACCAATAAATCAGAGTAATTACACTTTAATCAAAGTTCATTTGGTAAAAATTTGTAAAATTATTCATTGTGGATCCAAAAGTGCCTACACATAAAGGAGAGAATTAAGTAATTGAATTGAATATGAAGCCACTCAGAAGTTTCACTAGTTATGATATATAATGTCGATGATAAATCTGATTTTTTAAAATTAGGTCAAGGGTACCTGCTTCGTTATAACAATACCATACCTGAAACTCGAATAGTATTGTCGTAACATGTTCTCGATAATCATATACTCCGGTTGAAATGATTCAGAATGACCACATTAACCGTATTTCCTTTAATCGTTGACTATGAGAATCATGAGGTTTCTAGACAATAATACATACATACCCTATGTTCACGAGTTTGAAACATTTCGGATACTGTATAATTAATCATAAATGATGTGTAGCGGCCTGAGTTACCATGCTTTGTCAATAACAGGTAGAGGAAGAGCAAATAAGTCAAGATTTTAATGTAATTTTCATAGTTTAGATCACGAACTGATCTTAGTTAAACCACCATTGGAAACCTAGGAGTGCTGGACGGCTTTTGATAGTTCATGAAATAATATTATAAGTTTCAATTTAAACAAAGGTAAAAAATAAATAAGGATATTGCATTGGGACTGAAGGTCGACAGCCATTGAACATGGGTACTGCTCCGGCAACCAGAAAGTTCGCCCCTCCATAAATGCCTCTATCCAATAATGACTTCACAGACTGTTGGGATTTCTTTGTTTAGACACATGCAGCTTTCTACACTGGTCCTACGCCAGCCAGCATTGCTTCGGGGGAGGTTTTGACCAAACATGTCCCAGATAAACTAAATGATTAAGGTTTTAGGTTTTATCAACCAATTCACAACCATCATGTCATACTCTACGCCGAAACTGAATGTTGTGTAGAGATGTATTCGTCCAGTTCTCAAGTTCTTATTCAAAGTGAGACAGTTATCACGGTATACATCAACACGTTTTTGTGTTTTCTGAAACTGTTTTCACATATTAACTGTAACCGATTTCCTTTATGAAAAAATCAATTAGTCATGCTTAGTAGGACTTTAGGTCCTGAATTCGGTGGAGCTATTGGATCGATATTTTTCTTCGCACAAGTTTGTAGTGCTGCTTTGTATATAGCGGGATTAGTGGAAGCTGTGCTAATAAATTTCGGTCCTGGAGGTTAGTTGGTTTTTGTAAATATAACTACGAGAAATTATACTTGAATAATCTTTGCAATCGAAATATAAACCTTGTCAGTCGTACTTATTTTTCGCTGATGAGTTTTTATGTGATTTTTACTCACCGGTTGGTGTATTTAGGACTTGCAATAAAATACTGCAGCTCAGTAACCACCTTCATAGATTTATATTCTTTGGTTGGCCACGCCTGTTATTTGAGCGCTTAAGATTTTACTCACTCGTTATGAACTCTGAAAACAATGTAAAATTTACACTCAGGTTGTTGGAAGTCGGTTATTTTGACCACTAGTTGAAGTCCGTTGTCAGAGACTAGACTCACTGAGGTATACTCCTAATTAGTCGTAAAGCCATAATGTTTTCTTTTTAATAGTTCAACTATAAATGTTTCTTTTTCATTAGGTAGTGCTGTTTTGAAGATGAAAGATTCTTTAAAATTGTGCTCACAGATGAAGGTTAATTTCTGACCCATAGTTTTGTTGTTGGAGGCTCCAAACGTTTTCGTATAAAATTCATTTATACTAGGTTATTTCGCTAATCACAAAAAGTGTTCGTTTTTAGTATATATTCGTATCGGTGATATATTCTGACATAATCACGTTACTTGTTGCTGTGTTAGCAGCGAAACAAAAATCGTCCATTGTAATAAGCTCTTGTTACTCCTGATGTCAGCCTTCACAATGCGCAACTGAGACTGCTCGTCGAGTCACTGAAAAATAATGATAGACTAGTTTTAAAATACGATTTTGAACTTCAACTATAGGAACTGTATTATATGCGTCCTAATTCTGGGTCAGAAGTATTGATGATACTTAACACTTAACGTTTTAGCTTGTACTAGTTTCATATTTTTGTTTGTATTTATTCTTTTTCCAAGGTATTTTATTCGATGGCGTACTACCTGGTGAAAATCACTGGTGGAGTTACCTGTATGCTATAGTTATTCTTGCACTTTGTATGTCTATCCTATTAATTGGTAGTCAAATGTTTGCTCGTGCTCTGTACTTCATTCTTGCAGTAAGTTTAGTTAAGCTGACATTATGCTCGAAATAATGTGTAGTAATTTGTATAGAAACCTAAGTACATCTAGTGCTTAGAACAGTAATCCCCCTTATAAATTTATGAATTTAGTTATTTGTTTCTTTATGGAATAGTGCAGCGAAGTTCAGTAATAATATATTGGAAATGTACACAAATTTGGTTAAACTAACCGTACCGTACATTTCCGTGCATTTCCAACCACACAACAGTCTTCATTTTAAAGATATTCGTCATTGCAATCTGATATCTACTAAGTAAGCGTTAAAAAACCCAGGAAGGACTAGAAAAATATATCATCCCGGTTTAAAGCTCCCTCCTCATAATGCTCACACCTACATCCTTCAAATTGTTACTGTACGTATACATTATTTTTTGCCATGAACGAAAATCAGACAAATAACACCATCACATACTTTCACACCAATGTGATGTTATTTTTTTTCAAGATCTGATAGCAAAATATCACTTATATAAGAACTCTCGTCTAAATTAGAGCGAATAGTTTCACAGTATTTGAGCGCTGAGTTGATGTAAGACATTAAATAGGAATGATATATATTTGTAAAATCTCAGCGAATGAATTTGTAGTAAATCCAACGTTTCGCCTGGCAATCTGGTCCAAGCTTTTTCAAGGAATTAATTCCTTGATTTACTACAAATTCATTCGCTGAGATTTTACAAATATATATTATTCCTATTAAAATATCACTTAGTTTTTCATCTAGTTGTTGGTTGATTATCCACATATTCATGAACATGTCATATTTTAAATAGAGTTATATTTTAGAAGGACTGATGAAAAGCGTAATAATATTTACAATTTATATCTTCAAGCAAGCAATCTTATGAATATATATTTACGAATAAATATTGATGTAAATCACTATTTGATGGTCGATTACAGGTTGATATTTTCTGATCAGTTCTTTCTAAACTTTTATATAGTTAGGTATTTGATGACATTGCTTTTAGTTTTAATAATTTTCTCTCCAAGTGTCTTTATTTTATTGAAGTGACAATTCGGCTATCATGTATGAGAACATATGTTGTATAAGGTTATTCACTGAATTTTCTATTCATTTTTATCATGTGTTCACTTTCAGTTATGACGATTTATCCTGTACCTGGAGTTAATCTAATTGATTTTAGTCTAAACATAGTATAGTTCTGTAAATCGTGCGAATTTCTCAGTATAACATTGTTTCTCGTTTGTGTGTTGAAGATTATGAAGTCTATACTTGTAAGAAATGTCAGAATATTACGAAATCGTTTTCGATGATTATTCTAATGACATTGACTGTTGATGAAACGAAGCTAAAAATGGATTACTGTCACTGAGTTTTTTTCATAACTCACAAAATGTAATGATATTAATGCACTAAGTGAAAGTATTGTATCTTATGGTTAAAATTTATTAGCTTCATATACTTTATTGTCCAATTTATATGATATTGTAGTGAACATGAATTTGGATGGGGAAAACCAATTTATTGTTTAATGCAAAATTACAGAGTGCTTTTGTGAAATATGAAAATCATACATTAAATATATCATTTGCATATCTTCTTTACTTTGTATCTTACCTACTCCATTATTCCTCTAATTCTTTCTTTATTCTGATTGTTCTCCGATTTCCTTTCTATTCTCTTCAATTCAATCTTCTGCTGTCAGGCATTCCACTTCCGATTGCGGCTGTATATTACTTATATCTGTCAGCATAAGTAGCATACACTACAATACGATTATCAAATTCATTATTTTCTACTTAAGTTACGGTTTAACATGTTAGTTCACCATAACTTCATTATGTGGTGGCTGATATAAGATTAACTGGTATTGGTGTCAGCTTAACGTATTGACTGGAATATCTATAATTAATTGATTTCTAACTCGTTTAACATGTCACATTAGTGATATAAAATTCTTAATCATAAATTCTTCTGACTGTACTATCAAACTTTAATAAATGTTAAATTCATTAAGCGAAATCGTTTTTTCCCGTCTGTGTTTTACCATGAGAATTTTCTTAAAAGTAGCCTAAGTAGGATAAATGCCCTTTGGTGCATTTAATCGCTTATTTAGATATCATTTTTTCATCTGAGTTTTGGGGGTAGTTTAAGAAAATATCTAAACTATATAGCACGGTTTGAATTCTAGTGTCATTGATTAACAACACCATGATATCTAGAACTCTATGAGTAAAAAACCGTGTCTTTGTAGAAATCTTAAATTTTGGAACTTTTCAACATATTTTTGTAATCTCTTCTTGTCAGTCGTATCGATCGTTTGTTTTAGAAAAAACAAATACCCTAAAGTCAGTCACAACGTAGAACTTCGTACGTACGTACATCAGTTCGAGTTGCCATACCACATTAGCACAGAGATGAAGTTGTCGATTCAAATCCCATAGTGGTAGAGATAGTAAGAGTATAAGCATTATGTGAAAGATAAGGGTTTGAAGATGTTATTGAAGGAGCATAATACGGTGAAATAAATTTGGAAAGAGAAAAAGGATAGGGACATGAGGAATTCAGAAGATTAGAATTTGGCAGAACACAAAGAGTGGATGCACCTTCGCCATTGCATACGATTTTGAGCCATGTCATTCAAAGTCTCTAACCATCGATTGCTATCATCTCGCGGATCCCAACCAGGTAGTCTACACCTACCAACATGACTCAGTCCACTTGTCAGCGACTTCATGAATTTATGCCACGTTTTGGTCTGGCCGCCCCTAGCTTTCTTCCAACCTTTAAATACCCTAAAGAAAAAAGATACAACTTTAAGTGGAATTTGATCATAACGTATCTAGTTGTATTTTTTATTGTTTTCCACGAGATGAAAATACCTTCTTATGTTAGTTGTATGATTCTAGGTTACTTTCAAATTGTTGTCTTTAAGGACATAAGTTTCAAATGTCGATTTCTTTTTCTAGGCAATTCTATGACCGACCTATGTAACTCAAGTAAGATTGTTTCATAGAGGCTAAAGTTCTTTTGACTGTTCTTAACATTTACAAACAGCTGTCGAAATGAAATCTACTGATATTTCGTAATCAAAATATACCTAAGCCAATGTGTTCAAAGTGAACTTAGCAACTGAATAATGATATTGACTATTCCCACACTCACAGTGTTGAATCTCAGCACTAATTGCATACAGTTGCCACTTAATGCAAACAATCGTGTAAAAATGAACATTATCAACCATGAGAAGTTACCAAAGAGATGTGATTTCAAAGGACTCATGTCTGCGCCTCACAAACTCAACCCTTTTTAACTATTACAAAGAGTTTCCCATGAATCACTTTCTCACGAATATTTCTACTAAGATAGTATGATATAGATAAGGTTGTAAAGATTGCAAGTAAGATAATTCGATATTGATCCCCATGAAATAATTTCATCCTTTCACATCTTTCTTAAGTTTTTGAATTATTTTACTACGTTTGATGTCAGTGTAGCATTTTCCTCATTTATGAATATGTACCACGATTTCTCAGTTCTTCACTTTACTACCATTTGTAATCGTTACCACTTTGAAACCGCTTAGAGGATCAAATTTACTTAATTGTATTACAAATATCAGCAGGAATATTTGTGTAGACAAATTTCCAACAGAATAAAATGAATGTAACCTAACAGCTACTTATATACTCATTCGGTAATCCATTAAACACACTTGATGTGTCCCGCTTTGTAATTCTGCATATATGCACAAACCTTAGATGTTTAAATTTATAGTTCTATGATTTGAACAATTAATGATCAAATTCTTATAAGTTCATTTCACTGTGAATATTTATAAATTCCTTGTAAAGCTAGCTGTAGAGTATAATGCAGTGATTAAGTTATATTTGTGTGATATTTCTTGTAAACAGGTACTTATTCCTCTATTCTTAGGCGTAGACTATGAATAAAGATTTTTCTGAGGAGAGAAAGGTTGTAATATGAACTTTGTATTATTTCATAAGTACTTGTATATTATTGAGATTACTGTTTTTAGTAATGATAATAATATGTTATACACTCCATAGTGTTAAATGTTATTTTCCAAATAGTCCATATTTTATTGTTGTTTGGTGTATTGTTTGTGTTTTTTTTTAAAAATTGTAATTAACTATTTAAGTTGTTTCATCCTCCCTCTCTCTTCCATAGTGTTGTGAATAATAAATAGTTAGTTGATAGTGTTTTTCGAAATTGTTAAATTTAGATGGTTTCAAAGGACATTTCTGCAAATACAGATATTATTCTTATTGTATTACGAGCATTTTTATTATTTTAATGATAAAGTAATGTGTAGTGGTAGTTTTAAGTGTAAAATATCTGTCGCCCATTAAACTAGTAGAACAATTAGATTTCAAGTTATTGTTTATGATTTTTTATAATATTGATATGGCTTCGTATTCATTTACTCCACCAACTGTAGTTGTTTAGTTGTGATGGTCAGATTTGTTTACTACTGCAACCCAGTCTTATTGTACTAGATCGGAAATTCTATATATATGTGGATTTTTTTGAGTAGTTTCAGAGAAGGTTTTTAGAACTAGCAAAATAACTAGTTTCTGCATTAAGTTACGCAACTATTTTTATCCCGTCACAACCGTTGTCTGTTTGTTAGCAGTCGGAGTTACTACTATACGGTACATGTAGTGCAATACCACATATGTATACCTTTCATCTTTAAGCTAGGAATACTTAATCTTTTTTTCAATAGAAGTCATACTAACGCGCAGTCGTATCAGCGAATAGGATTTAGGAAGTAGGAACTATCAAACAATTTGCTGTTTAGATGTTAAGATGAATCATAAAAAATCTATTCAGCTTTGGAGTTTTATGCAAATCAACTTATGTTTAGTAAAATCAGAAAAATTATGTTTTTATCTTACTGAAAATGTTTTAAAGGTGGCACACTGTAAAATTCTATCATTGTTTTCGTCATTGGTATCCGTTTTCGCTCAAATGTATGTGTTTATGTGTCACTTTATCGTCTGTATCGATCTATTTGTTAGATCGATTTTGTATTTGTTATTGCCATTCTTAGCGTTACGTAATTTTTCCGGCTGTAAACTACAGATTACTCAAGGTCTAGTTTTTATAGAACAAAATAGTTGGAATGTAATTTATTCATTAGTTGTCTGACACCAAACCATAGTTTAGTTATATTATGATTGTTTATTGTAAATGATCTGATTGTTTCATATTGCTTTACCGAGTTCCGTAAAGACGTTATCTGCATACTTTCATATTCTGTTTCTCAATAAAAGTGTTTCAAGACTGACGGATAGTCTTTATTCGCTATGCAGATTTCAATCTGTCTAGATCTGGTAGACCAAGTTTCTAAAATACTTCTTTGCTTTAAACACGCTACTTAAAATTATATAGTTTATATCATTCTCTTCACTATGTGATATATTCAATTACTTCGCAAACGATGCTAAATCATTGTGTGTTAAGAAAGATTTGATGTCTGGGTTGAGATCTAAATCATTGTGTTAATACTCCTTTTTAAATGAGTTTTTTTATTTAAACACATAAATATTGGTACAAAGAGGCACCAGATACATATGCGCCACACTATTCATTTATTTGTGTATGAGGGCTGTGATACTGCCCAGGTGCCCAGACTGAAGCAGGTGGTTTTCTTAGGGAACCACACTCCGAGCCTTTGACACAAAGGTCTAACCCACAAGGCAGTGGAGCATCATGAGGAGATGCAGTCCCATGGTAGCCGGTGATCAACGATTGATTCGTACGCCATTTGTTCCCTCAGGATACTGGAGCCCATGTGCACCATTGGTTTGGAATCAGGGTTTTCCAACTCCCGTGGGTGGACTCGCCTTTTCCACCAACCCGGTTAAAGCGCCGGACATTCGCTTTTCGTCCTCTCAATTTCGTAAACAACACTCACGCCACGAGAAGGCAATGAGTAGGACTTCCCTGGTAGAGGCTATATATTCGCTGGCCATGTGAGAGCATTTCGAGAGGGAGAGCGGACTCTCCCCACTCTCGGCCGTACCAGGGCATTTGGGGGTATTTATTGTGAGACATACTCATAAATTAACTAATCATTTTAATTCACCATATGTAAAATTTTACATAACACTAATTCGGATAATAATAGTAACTCAGATAAATCTTGGAATGTCGACCTAATTTTGCGTTCTAATATGTGATAAATTAATTAGTCTTCATTGTATTTATTTTAAAGCCTAATTAAGTTCTGTTGTTATGGCAATGGGAATACACTGAAAACAGGATAAGATTATACGTCAAAAGATGACTTTGTTGATTGCCATTTCTTTTCCCTGATAGGTGATGATCGTTGAGGGAATGTCCTATTTATTTGGTAATGTGAACTACACAATTCTGTCGTTTATGATTTTACTATTAATAAATCGAATAACATTCTTGAACATCTTAAATCAAGTTGTAAATAAATAATATATTTGTAATATCCCGATGAGTAGAAAAATCTGATTTTCTGACGTTTCGTGACTCGGTGTAAGCCACTTCTTCAGAGAATAAAAAACCAAATCAAAATTAATCCAAGTTTAAACAGTACAACTTCACAACACGATTATTATGTGATCAATCAAAAAACACGTCTGAATAAATCGATGTCATGCCATTTCGGTTAAGATGATTCGTAAGCGACATATATGTAATTTTGTGTGTGTATTCTATTAGGGATGAAAATTGTATGACATTTATGGTGATAAAGGATAGAGTTTAATTTGTAATATAGTAATGTGAATAGTACCAAACTAGGTGTCTAGGATGGATAGTCCAAGTAGGTTGTGTGGTCAGGCCTTCTTTTCTGTTGAGAGCAGTAGGATTAAGCAATTTATGGAACGCTCCAGCCACTCTCCTTTCTTTGTATTTGGAAAACATTTTTGTAATATGCAAAGATGTATAGTGGCTAGCAGTGGAATGCAGGAGTCACTTTTCGTCCTGTTTGGCACTCGTCAGCTAGATGTATCTGCATCTCAGAGTTGATGTTCACTGTGGGACTCGAACCCAGTACCGTTCGCTTCAAAAGCCATCATGTTATCCACTCAGCTACTGAGTCCTGATAGCCACTTGCTTGTGCGATGGCGCAAAGTTTAAATTCACTTGGTATTGTTTGCTCAAATCTCCCCATTGATGCTTAGGACTGCAACTGATTGAGAGTGAACATCAACTCTGACATGCAGGTACATCTAGCTGACAAGTCTCAAATAGGATGAAAAACGCGTCCTGCATTCCACTGCTAGCCACTATCCATCTCTCCCCATAATGCTTGTCAATTGAGGCAATATCGAGGCAATTCGCACAGTATGCACATATGCCAATAACACACTGATCAACTGCAGTCCGAAATATCAATGGAAAGATTCAAACAAACAATACCAAGTGAATTTGACCTTTTTGTAATATGTTGAAATTTTCGAAATCGACTTAGTGGTCGGCAGATTTAATTTGAAGTCTATTCAGTTCGACGGTATTATAAGATGGTTTCTTTGTGTATCAAATATGTTCTCTGGCTCGAGTCAAGATTTCACGAGATGACTCTCCAATATAGAAGGCATCACAATCGACACAACCTAATTTATAGACGCAGTTCTGTGTTGACATGAAGCGGACTTTTTCTTTTAAGAGAACTAAAATATTTAGAAGTGTGCTCATTTTCTAATATAATTTAATTCTGTGTTGTTTCAAGATTCTTTGAAGTTCTTCTGTTGTGCCATGACGGTATGGTAAAACTGTGGTACCAATCCATGGTATTTCATTATTATTATTACGCAATGAAACGTCTTGTTTTAATATGCTTCTAATAATCTTTTTGGGAAAACTATTAAATTGTAAGATGCTGATTATATTCTTTTGTTCTTTTTGTTTATCCTCTTCCGATGTGATAATCTCGTCAGTTTTTCTAGAAAGATTTAGGGCAAGCGAGATCTTTGAACTCAAAGGATGTGCTGAATTAAAATCAATGTAACGATTAGTGTGTAGGTTTACTGCAGACGGATAGATTTAAAATTCCATTTAGATTTCTTTTCAGTAAGCAATCTAAAAGTGGTAGCTCACCATGTTCGTTTTCATTCTCGTTCGTGAATTTGATGTACGATGAAAGTGTTTTGATCCGTTTCGGAAAAGATCTAAACTGAGTCTTTTTTATCACAATAAAGGTATCATCTACATATCTAAGTCAAATTCGTCGTAGAATGTTGTTGGCGAAAATATTTGATTCTATGTGTAGCATAAACAGGTTGGCTGCAATCGGGGGTACGGGAAATCCCATTGCTACACTGTTATTTTGTTTGTATAATGTCCCGTCAAAAGTAAATAGTGTCGAATTTAAGCAGGGTTTTAAGGATTTTATGATTAGACTAATGCTTAGAAGTCATCTGTTAGAAAGAGTATTGTCGTTCTCTAGTAAACCACTGATGGATTCTAAGCATTTATCAATAAGAATGAAACAGCATCAAAGATTACCTTGATTTCATTCTTTTTGATAACTAATTCCGATATTTTTGATTTAAAGTCATAGGGATTTTTAATCATATTATGTAAGTTTAGTTGTAGTGGCTTAAATACGCTGCTTAGATATTTTCGACAATGTACATGTTGGTGTGTTCGTGAAGTTTACTATACGTCTTAGAGGGATGTCTGGTTTATGTATTTTAGGTAAACCATGAAAACGTGAAGTATTGCATAATCTTGAATCAAGGTAGTTACTTCATTCTCCCCATACGATATATGGCCTAAATGCCCTGGCAGGTGTAGAAAGATTCCGCTCTCCTTTTCGGGATGCTATCGTCTGGCCTTGCGTTTGAACCTTCTGTTTGGGAATTCATGCTCACTGTCTTTACGTAGTAGAGGTGCAGGTCGAGCCCTTAAACAGGGTTGATATATATGGAAGATTTTCGTGGAGTTGGAGCATTCTCCAAACCATTAGTATACATAGGTTTTAGGATCCTATATTTTATGAAAATATCTTTAGTCACTGGCTACCATGGGGTTGCGTTTCTTAATGTTGATCTATTTCCCTGTATATGTGACGATCTGTTTAGAGTTTGAGGTTGCCATCCGTCAAAAAAACGTCCTGCTTCGGTTTGGACGTTTCGACAGTATCTTGTGTAACATGTATTTTATTTTATGTAGCACATTCTGTTTTAGTAGTCATTTGTACTAGATTTTGCATGAATTAAACAAATAATTAAATGCTGTATATATGTGTCTTATATTTCTTTTCTCATAAAATAACTTGAACATATTCAATAACATACACTATGCACAACACTTTGTATTTATTTTTAAAAAAATTTGTTACAGGTTGTGATTATTGTTATTATATGCGTATTTGCTAGTTTCTTTCTACAACCAAAATTAATACCTTTGCCAAGATCTAATTCGCTTATCTATAATTCATCAACACCAAATAATGTAACTATATTTGCCGAGTTTAGTGGCCTAAATGGGAATACATTCAAAGAAAATCTTTATCGTAAGTTAATTTTATTCTGATTTTGAAGATACGTGTGAATATCCTGTTGTTGTTGGTTATATTTCTAATTATAGAAGGGGTTTTGTGGAGATTCAGTATTTATCATTGTTGAAAGCGTGAGTCAATTGAAGCTAGACCACCATGGAAAACCTGGAAACACTGGACGGCCGTTTCGTCCTACTATGGGACTCCTCAGCAGTGCGCATCCACGAACCTGCTCTCGCGAGCGAGATTCGAACCCAGGACCTACCAGTCTCGAGCCGAAGCCCTTAACCGATAGACCACTGAGCTGGCATCCAACGGTGTTAATGTCTAACTTCAACTGATCCACGAAGTTGAGCAACCATTCACCAATTGTCTTCAGTGAGTTCCTATCTCACAACAGACGTGGTTTTGAACTCCACTGGTCACTGCTTCTCACTAGAGCTCCTAGATATACTTCTCGAAATCACTAGTGAGCATATTATTATATTAATTATAGAAGGGGTTTTTTGGAGATTTAGTATTTATCATTGTTGAAAGCGTGAGTCAATTGAAGCTAGACCACCATGGAAAACCTGGAAACACTGGGTTCGAATCTCGCTCGCGAGAGCAGGTTCGTGGATGCGCACTGCTGAGGAGTCCCATAATAGGACGAAACGGCCGTCCAGTGTTTCCAGGTTTTCCATGGTGGTCTAGCTTCAATTGACTCACGCTTTCAACAATGATATTTCTAATTATCACTCGATATTTGTATAATTCCATATTATCAATCAATTTTATTCCAGAGCAATGTTTATTTTGTAATGTATATTGATTAGTTACTTATTCTGTTTCACATAAACATTGCTTTCTAATGACTCTACTCATGTATTTGTAACGAAACAGGAAAGAAATCTCAATCTTATCAAAATTGGATACAATTTATTTGATATTCTATACTAAGCTAGTAATCTAGGGGTTAATTGTGGTAATCGTGCCATGAGTAAGATTCTTTTTAAGTTTAGTTACCATACTTTTATATAGCTCAGTGTTAATTTTCTGAAACTATCTTGATTAATATAGCCTTAGATTTTAAGAGACGACCGGTTTTCAACTGTGCGTATCGGCAAATAAATAAATGAATTTAAATGTAAGTTGAAAATTTTTAGTTCAATCAAGCCTATACTTCATATAATTATCTCTGACACGGTGATTAGAAGCTCAGTGCTATAATCGGCAAGCCACTGTTCCTTATATATCGGTGGACCGTGCTTCATTTTATCTTATTCAAAACACTTGTAGTCACGATTTTATCATATTAACTAGAAGCTTATAAGCACTAAGTGTATTATTTTTCATGAAATCTACACTGATCATTTGCTTAATAATTTTTCCATTTATCTCTAGATTATTGTATGTTACTTATCAATCAAGCTGTAGTCAGCTTAACACATAATAAACATTTGTCTTACCGAAAATAATTTTCTGGGGGGAGCAGAAATAAGATGTAAAAATCCTTGATAGTAATTCCTGAAGTCACAGACTACTATTTCATGGATTTTGTAGGTAAATAAAAGTTAAATTCACAAAATGACAAAATAGATTGACTTTGTTTCATTGTTATCTTATCGATTAGATACAATCTTCCGCTGATAAGAAATCTGATATAAAATAAAATCTTTTTTGGCATTGAATTTTCTTATCTATAACTTTTCGGTTGACGCCATTTTAAACGGCTCTATGGAAATGCGAATATGATTACAGTTTGTATTTTAAGACAACAATTGAAACGTAGTACATAAGTGAAAACATAATTACCTGTACATCTGTCTTCTAGGAAGCACATATCATATATATTTGATTTTCTTATGAGACGATTTTATCATTATCTCCATGATTAACAGAAAAATAACTAGTTTGTTTGAATCATTTTCACATTATTAGCTAAGTTTATATGTGTGTTGTTAATTTGTTAGAAATTGGTCCTATTAACACTGCGAACGTTCTTTTTATATATAAAAGATTCAAAGAAATGAATGTTTAGTATATGATCTATGTGTTTGGTATTCCTAAAACTACATAGATCGGCAATTAGAGAGTTTATATGGTTATGTTTCACGACGGTGCTACAGATATTCTCACTCACGAATTTTCTACTTTTTCTTATTCTTTGATTTTAAAATTAGTTACTGATGTTCATATGTTATCTAAACTCTTCGATTACTCAGAGTGTACACGATTTTGCTACGTAAAAATGAGTTTATATATATATATATATATATTTGAACTACCGAAGTCGGTGTTTCAAGATGGTGACACCGACGGAATTATCATCTCTGTACGTTTCCGAATCTCTGCATTACTGACATGGTGTTGGTACTGGATGTCAACAATCCTTCGGAGGAAACGACGATTAAACACAGAGTTGTCTAATATACTCAATTAGGACGTTACGTTTTGCAAGCAAAACTGCTCACAACGATGCAACATTCAGCCAGACTAACATCACAACACAACATCGGCATAAGCCTCTCTGGTTTTCGCTATACGTGAATTGGTCTTAAAACTCACGCCACCACTAGCATTTATGCAGCTAGCTAAATACACGAACTTCTCGACTACTTCTTAATTCTCATTACCAAGAGTGATTGGACGTTCAGATTCCTGCTAGTCTTGTAACAGTACTTTTCATATAGCTGGGTGGGGTTGCAAATCACATGCCATACCTATGGCCACTGGTTGCCAACTGATTAAGTGCGGATTGCATGGCTTGGGCATCGTCTCACAGTAAGACAATATCATCCGCACACTCAAAGTTGAAAAGTCTTTCTTCGACAGACAGATCCACAAGAACAGACAAACTTAGTGATGTAGGTGTCAACGCAAAGGTTGAAGTGGATAGTTTTAGCTAAATGATGACTACAACTAGAAGAGTTATATATGTGTTTATATATTAACCATTGTATTTCTGGATTTTTGCACTTTTTTAGCTATGTATTCAATTGATTATACTACTGGTTTATTGACGTCATTCGTCATTGTTTTCTCCGTATTATTTTCTGGTGTAACTGGGATAATGAACGGTGCGAATGTGTCTGGTATGTTGACATTACTTTCTCCTTTCATCAGCCTATTCACATTCAAGCTTTGATTGCTCATTGTACTTTGATTAAATCTTCATTTCTTACAAAATTTATTTTTCAATAACATATGCTCAACCTATATATAAGTATATATTTTTGTATAAGATTGTCAATTTTATGCTTAAAATCAAACACTACAAGTTACACCCAAAAGTGTCAAAGTCAAAAGTGGTTGATTTATCTTGAAATACGTAACTATGCTCCAAATCGTGAATAAGTTTTCAAACTTTGAACCGTAAGATTTACGGACGATTGTTGCATCTCTATAATAAAACGGAATGTACAAAATGTTTTTATGAGTAGAGATATGCTATCTCAGTGTATTTAGCATGAGTAACTTCAGATAAAATCGTATCGCGCATTTTCATGAATCATGGAGTAAGCTAGTAAATCGGTAATCAAGTTTGGCAAGTTGCTTGCTGTAACGAGTTACGAGCTTTAACATATGAGTCCTAGAGACAACTGAAGCATGCTGTCTATTATTTTGGGAATATGTGGTATCATGTAAAGTGTAAGAATAGGCTATTATTATTGTCTTTCATTTAGTCTATGTTAATCTGCTAAGAGGGGTTCAGCCTGTGCTGATTATTCATTAGTTGAGGTGATTTGAAGAGTAGATTTGTTGAACAATCAATATTAATAATACCATTTCGTGCTTTCTCGTCAGGGAGTTCTTTTGAACTTCTCCCAACCTTGGAACACTTGAATATTTCTAATAGTCGGATGTGTTCTTTCGATGTAAACTCTTTGTTCACAAATGTACCTCTCGAAGAAAGTGTGGAATTTATTTGTGATTTCATAACTTCACATAACATAAGAATATCCATTCCTATTACCTATCTTCGAGATCTAATTTTGCTGTGCACAAAGAATATAAAATTCTATTTCCAAGGTAAAGCATATATGCAAATCGATGGAGTGGCTATGGGAAGCCCTCTCTGACCTGTTTTAGCAAACATATTCATGGGAATGATAAAAAGGCAAGTGAGTCACTTCATTGATGGTATTAGACTTTACAAACGATATGTCGACGATATTCTTGTCATATTACGACAGTCTACAGATATTAATCAAGTCAATGATTTATTTAATGCAATTCACCCGAATCTGAAAGTCACTTATGAGGAAGAAAACAATAATGAACTAGCTTTCCTCGACATCCTGCTCCATCGCCGTCCAGACGGATCGATCAGACGCAGAGTACATCGCAAACCCACCTGGTCGAGACACTACCTCCACTTCACTAATTTCTGCCCCATACAATATAAACGTTCTATTGTCAAAACTTTATTCGCTCGGGCAAGTAGAATCTGCACTGTAGATACATTGGACGACGAATTTAAGTTTATTACTGAGACACTTAAATTAAACGGATATCCTGAAACGTTTATTGGTCATCAGAACACAAATACGACTAAACTGATAGCAACGGATGTGCCCAAGAAACCAGTATACCTACAGTTACCTTTCAAGGGTGATCATTGCATGAAAATTACAACCAAACAGACTGCAGCTGCAATAAAAAAGACCTTCAATGCAGCTAATCTGAGGCTTATCACAACAACTCAATCGATCTCAGTTAACCCAATCAAGTCTCCAAGATCGATTCAGTCCAAATCCCACTGTATTTACCAATTTACATGTAACTGCGGAGAAGGTTACTTAGGTAGGACAGATCGCCGATTGGAGGACAGGATAGGGGAACATATTCCAAGATGGTTAATCAAATCCATGATTCATCCACCTAGCCCGTCATCTCAAGATCGATCAAGAAACCCAGCCTCGTCCATTGCAAAACATCTAATGATGAGTGGTCATCAAATTGAATAACATTAGGATCACGTCGATTTTTTTTTAATAAATTTTTTTTGTCCCCCTTAATCAAAAAATTTTCATCCCATTTTCCAATTTTTTTCAATCCGTTTCGTCCAATGAAATTCCTAGTTGTAAATGCGTTATAATTGGTTATCTAATTCTTGAAATTCGTATAAAAGCTCTGTACTTATCGATATAGATAATTTTCTTCACAATATGGACGTCAGTAACGTGCAAATTAGAGGCTCTGATGTTCCTCACGTAGTCACAGAAACGGAAAATGCATTTCTGAATACATTGTATCTGGTAGCGTTTCCATCATTGGAAGCGTTAAGGAGCGCCATTAGAACTTATGAAATAGCAAAGTACTGCCACTATGTGGTGAGAGATTCTCATTTCCATGGAGATCGGAAGCCGTATATTAAATTTGTATGTTGGAGAAAGAGCTATAAAACACCAAGCGGTTCTTCGCAGCCGATTAGACGAAGGAGGTAATTTGATTAGTGTTATTATATTGTTCATTGAGGACTTCAATGGACACACAATGTCCGGCCTTCATCATTTGTAAGTTTCTTGAAGGTTATTGGACTGTTGTTCGTGGGAATGTGCATCACAATCACGAGTGCAATTCCCTGAGGTACGACTGTAACACATGGATGCGCCGATTAACGGCGGCGGAATTGGAATCAGTGAAGCCACTGCTGATATCTGGAACATCAGCATTTAATGTGATACACTACGCGTACCAATCATATGGGAAACGTCTTACAGCTCAAGATGTTTTCAATATGCGTTACAAAGTGTTCTCACAGACCAACCTTCCTGGTAAGCAATGTGCATATTTATACTATTAACTGTAGGTGATTACGGTAAGTTGAAAAATCACGTCACTTGGTGGCCTTTGTGATTATCAATTGGATGCAGATCATAGTCTGTTGTACTTCTTCTTCGCCACAGCAGACCAGATCAATCTGTGTAACAGGTTTTTAGATGTTGTTGGTTTTGATGGGACATACAAAACCAATAATGAAAACATGCTTCTTTATCACGTGGTGGCTCTGGACATGAATTTCATGGCAATACCTGTTTGTATTGCATTTATAAGTCGCGAAACATCGACTTTGCTGTCCAGTTTCCTCTCGTTCTTCCGCCAAATGAGTAACAATGGAGAGGTTATCGGTATTGTTACCGATGATTCACCTGCTATAGCTGCTGCCATAACGCAGGTGTATCCCAATTCACACCACCTTTTGTGCCGCGTGCACCTTCTTCGAAATGTCATCAAGAGGGTAAGCTTTCCTCTCTTAACAATTAACCCATTCATCGCATTCGTAGAGGCTACGATCTGATCTTCTTCAAATGTTCTACCGTCTTATGCTAACAAGAAATGTGGAAAGGTAAATCGAAATATGCTTTACAATGTATTGTAGCTTCCAACGGTATGTGTCATTTATCGAAGCAGCAGACGGGAATTTCTATCAATATTTGAGAGATCAGTTATTGTCCAAAAAGCACAGGTGGTCGAATGCTTTTAGACCAGCTGCAATGCTTCTAGATCAAAGCAATACAAATTTCGTTGAGACGACCCATCGAATTTTAAAGTTGCATAAGCTGAACAGAAAAACACCCGTGTTCAGATCGATATTTAGTGTTCTGCTTCGCACTGGATATTGGATAGAAGCTAGAGTTCAAAAGTACTCCACTGAATGCCGTAGCAGGGCTGTGCTGGGTCGCGAGCCTCAACTACGTCGTCTTCAGGAAACACTTACACCTGCTGCATGTCAACTGCTTAAGCGGCACATGCGTGTTCCTGTTACTGACTACGTATTGTCGGGGGAGTTTTTCACGGCCGTTGATACTACAGGAACTTACACAGTCTCCAAAAATCCTATTAGTTGTTCCTGTTTCTTTTATGTAGAACACAGAGTCGTATGTCGTCACATCTTGGCATATTGTTCGCACGATAATGTCGAAGTTCACAGAGAAAGCATTGGTGACAGCATTCCAACAGCTACGTAACCACAGTAACGATTGGCAATGAGTTACCGGTACAAGTCGGGCAGACAAACGTCCAAACATCGATTCACTACTTGTGTTGGCGTATGTCTGCTGAACAGCATACCGCTCTACTTAACTATGCTCATCAGTTGCTTAACGATGGATTACCTACTACCATCACAATGCTCGTCGTCCGAAATACCACAGGCACCAACCGTCAACAGAACGTAGATTTGGATGCTACCTTAAATGATGACGAGATTAAAGTAATATCTATGAACTCAGAAGAGTTTACGGACCGAGACAATGAAGAAGACGGACGTGTGCACAATGACCGACTGTGTGATATTTGCCATCTTTGTCAGCCGCCCAGTGAACTAGCTGATGGAGGTGCTTGGATTTTTTGTCCATGCAACGCTATGTTTCATTCGTTCTGTGCCTACGACCCAACAGAAGTATCACCTGGGTTCAACTGTCCCATGTGCGGTGCTGTCACGGACTCATAGTGGAGTCATCGATCAGGACCGAAGGAGCTGTGTAGAGACCAAGTAAAGGCCCTTTTCAGGGCCACCCACAATTTGATTTAAATTTTGTTTGAATTTCTTGTTCCCATTTTAAGTAGGAGTCATGAAACCATCAATAATCCATTTTACATTCATATGATTTGGTTACTAGGTACAGTAGAGAAATGTAGTAAGATCAGTTCACTAGTACAACAAGATAATTTCTATTGCTCAGGTCAAGTGAACAGACACTGATCGGTCTTCACAATTCCATAGTAATTAAGCTGTAGATTAATAATTATCATCGCTCAATTAATTACCTTGCCAACAGCTTTTCAAGTTTTTCAAATTTACGGTTTCAGTAAACGATTCCGTACAGAAAACAACGTCATATAATGAAGACTTACATGTCTAACAAGTCATTAATAATAATAATAATAATAATAATAATGATAATAATAATGATAATAATAATAATGGAACATACGAAATGTAATAATAATTTTTCTTATGAGATTTATCACTGCATTGCAAAAATTCGATACAGTGATAAATGTCATTTAGACATTTGATAAGTGAATGTACAGTTTAACTTAACAGATTGAAATACGATATTGTAAATACATAATGGTTACTTGATACAATTGACCTTATTCACATTAAGTCATATCATTGAAATAGAAATTTATTTCGTTAGACATAGGCTTGTTCATTGACACTTCATTCAACCTATATTACACATATGCTTGTCAAAAAGGTTACTTTATTCAACATTCAGCGATTTAAAGCAATTAGTCCCTTTGATAAATTTCGATAATGCAATGAGAAGACGAAGATTATCAGAACTATGTGATATATTAGCGCAATACATTTCGAACAATCTGATCACACATATACTTGTTAAGAACATTTATATATAAAAATAAAAGGTCAACTAGACTGGAAATAGGGGTAAGAATAGACAAGGATAATAATGATAAAATAATGTGAAAACAATTTGACACCTAATCACTCTGGATAATAAGCATTTATTACCAGGGTAGGTTTGTTCTCTCCTTAAACCTACCTTGGTAATAAATGCTTATTATCCAGAGTGATTAGGTGTCAAGTTGTTTTCACATTATTTTATCATTATTATCCTTGTCTATTTCTTAATGGGGCATGCCGAAGTCACGCTAACCGTAAAAGATGTGTAGATGAAGCAACTTTTACGCTATCTGAAATTAGTAATAATGTCTGAGAAAAAAGCAAATAATCTTTATAATTCAGTTATTTTGCAAACCGTTATTCTTAATACCAAAAAGTTGATCATTTTAGCTTTGGAAAGGGTGTCGAAAATGAACGCAATATCAAGGTTATCAAGGTTTTTTTGTAAATCCATTCAAAGCATAAAATATTTTGACCTGTACATTATTTGTAGTTGATCACTTATTAATGATCACCTAAAATACATGTTAGTGTTGTACTCAGTCATGTAATACGGTAATTGTATTTGTGAGGTGGGCATAATATTTTTTGGCAGCTAATGTTAACAGCCAATGTTTTTTTAAGTGCACAGCCTTTCAAAATAATGATCTGAATTTTTTATTTTTCTTTGTAAATAACATTGTAAACGTTAATTAATTAGAAAGACTGGAATTATACTTCCAAATCAACAGTTTCCTTTGTTAAACATACTGGACGAACATTGAAAAACTGTATGTAGATTTTCCGTCACAAAGGGATAATAATTACTCCTCTTATACTGTCAAACAGTAAATCGCTGAATGTTGAAAAAAGTAACCTTTTTGACAAGCATATGTGTAATATAGGTTGAATGAAGTGTCAATGAACAAGCCTATGTCTAACGAAATAAATTTCTATTTCAATGATATGACTTAATGTGAATAAGGTCAATTGTATCAAGTAACCATTATGTATTTACAATATCGTATTTAAATCTGTTAAGTTAAACTGTACATTCACTTATCAAATGTCTAAATGACATTTATCACTGTATCGAATTTTTGCAATGCAGTGATAAATCTCATAAGAAAAATTATTATTACATTTCGTATGTTCCATTATTATTATTATCATTATTATTATTATTATTATTATTATTATTATTATTATTAATGACTTGTTAGACATGTAAGTCTTCATTATATGACGTTGTTTTCTGTACGGAATCGTTTACTGAAACCGTAAATTTGAAAAACTTGAAAAGCTGTTGGCAAGGTAATTAATTGAGCGATGATAATTATTAATCTACAGCTTAATTACTATGGAATTGTGAAGACCGATCAGTGTCTGTTCACTTGACCTGAGCAATAGAAATTATCTTGTTGTACTAGTGAACTGATCTTACTACATTTCTCTACTGTACCTAGTAACCAAATCATATGAATGTAAAATGGATTATTGATGGTTTCATGACTCCTACTTAAAATGGGAACAAGAAATTCAAACAAAATTTAAATCAAATTGTGGGTGGCCCTGAAAAGGGCCTTTACTTGGTCTCTACACAGCTCCTTCGGTCCTGATCGATGACTCCACTATGAGTCCGTGACAGCACCGCACATGGGACAGTTGAACCCAGGTGATACTTCTGTTGGGTCGTAGGCACAGAACGAATGAAACATAGCGTTGCATGGACAAAAAATCCAAGCACCTCCATCAGCTAGTTCACTGGGCGGCTGACAAAGATGGCAAATATCACACAGTCGGTCATTGTGCACACGTCCGTCTTCTTCATTGTCTCGGTCCGTAAACTCTTCTGAGTTCATAGATATTACTTTAATCTCGTCATCATTTAAGGTAGCATCCAAATCTACGTTCTGTTGACGGTTGGTGCCTGTGGTATTTCGGACGACGAGCATTGTGATGGTAGTAGGTAATCCATCGTTAAGCAACTGATGAGCATAGTTAAGTAGAGCGGTATGCTGTTCAGCAGACATACGCCAACACAAGTAGTGAATCGATGTTTGGACGTTTGTCTGCCCGACTTGTACCGGTAACTCATTGCCAATCGTTACTGTGGTTACGTAGCTGTTGGAATGCTGTCACCAATGCTTTCTCTGTGAACTTCGACATTATCGTGCGAACAATATGCCAAGATGTGACGACATACGACTCTGTGTTCTACATAAAAGAAACAGGAACAACTAATAGGATTTTTGGAGACTGTGTAAGTTCCTGTAGTATCAACGGCCGTGAAAAACTCCCCCGACAATACGTAGTCAGTAACAGGAACACGCATGTGCCGCTTAAGCAGTTGACATGCAGCAGGTGTAAGTGTTTCCTGAAGACGACGTAGTTGAGGCTCGCGACCCAGCACAGCCCTGCTACGGCATTCAGTGGAGTACTTTTGAACTCTAGCTTCTATCCAATATCCAGTGCGAAGCAGAACACTAAATATCGATCTGAACACGGGTGTTTTTCTGTTCAGCTTATGCAACTTTAAAATTCGATGGGTCGTCTCAACGAAATTTGTATTGCTTTGATCTAGAAGCATTGCAGCTGGTCTAAAAGCATTCGACCACCTGTGCTTTTTGGACAATAACTGATCTCTCAAATATTGATAGAAATTCCCGTCTGCTGCTTCGATAAATGACACATACCGTTGGAAGCTACAATACATTGTAAAGCATATTTCGATTTACCTTTCCACATTTCTTGTTAGCATAAGACGGTAGAACATTTGAAGAAGATCAGATCGTAGCCTCTACGAATGCGATGAATGGGTTAATTGTTAAGAGAGGAAAGCTTACCCTCTTGATGACATTTCGAAGAAGGTGCACGCGGCACAAAAGGTGGTGTGAATTGGGATACACCTGCGTTATGGCAGCAGCTATAGCAGGTGAATCATCGGTAACAATACCGATAACCTCTCCATTGTTACTCATTTGGCGGAAGAACGAGAGGAAACTGGACAGCAAAGTCGATGTTTCGCGACTTATAAATGCAATACAAACAGGTATTGCCATGAAATTCATGTCCAGAGCCACCACGTGATAAAGAAGCATGTTTTCATTATTGGTTTTGTATGTCCCATCAAAACCAACAACATCTAAAAACCTGTTACACAGATTGATCTGGTCTGCTGTGGCGAAGAAGAAGTACAACAGACTATGATCTGCATCCAATTGATAATCACAAAGGCCACCAAGTGACGTGATTTTTCAACTTACCGTAATCACCTACAGTTAATAGTATAAATATGCACATTGCTTACCAGGAAGGTTGGTCTGTGAGAACACTTTGTAACGCATATTGAAAACATCTTGAGCTGTAAGACGTTTCCCATATGATTGGTACGCGTAGTGTATCACATTAAATGCTGATGTTCCAGATATCAGCAGTGGCTTCACTGATTCCAATTCCGCCGCCGTTAATCGGCGCATCCATGTGTTACAGTCGTACCTCAGGGAATTGCACTCGTGATTGTGATGCACATTCCCACGAACAACAGTCCAATAACCTTCAAGAAACTTACAAATGATGAAGGCCGGACATTGTGTGTCCATTGAAGTCCTCAATGAACAATATAATAACACTAATCAAATTACCTCCTTCGTCTAATCGGCTGCGAAGAACCGCTTGGTGTTTTATAGCTCTTTCTCCAACATACAAATTTAATATACGGCTTCCGATCTCCATGGAAATGAGAATCTCTCACCACATAGTGGCAGTACTTTGCTATTTCATAAGTTCTAATGGCGCTCCTTAACGCTTCCAATGATGGAAACGCTACCAGATACAATGTATTCAGAAATGCATTTTCCGTTTCTGTGACTACGTGAGGAACATCAGAGCCTCTAATTTGCACGTTACTGACGTCCATATTGTGAAGAAAATTATCTATATCGATAAGTACAGAGCTTTTATACGAATTTCAAGAATTAGATAACCAATTATAACGCATTTACAACTAGGAATTTCATTGGACGAAACGGATTGAAAAAAATTGGAAAATGGGATGAAAATTTTTTGATTAAGGGGGACAAAAAAAATTTATTAAAAAAAAAATCGACGTGATCTTAATGTTATTCGTTAGTGAATGTCATGCTGAATAAGAAATTTTGACCTTATCTTCAAAACTGTATTTACACGAATAACATGTTGCTTGTATGTTACTGACGAGAAAGCAGGAAATGGTACTATCTCACAAAATTTGTTTTCTCATTTCTCTGTTCAAATTTATCAAAGGGAACCACTGTTTTGAATATTAATATTGTTAAGTCTTCTACTTGATTAACGCAGAATACGATATGTATGTGAATTCACTCAATTGTATAGAACGCCCCAGTGGCAAATCAGAAGACAGAAGAAGCAGAAGTGATTATGGGGTAACAGTCAAAAATGTGCAATAAAACATGTGTATTTTATAAGAACTCTCGTCTAAATTAGAGCGAATAGTTTCACAGTATTTATGATTGTTAGTGTTGGCTATAACATCGTTATAATTCAACCATTCCTCAAAGAGGAAATTTATACTACCGTCAGATCGTAGCATTCCACGTTAATATTCTAGAAAGCCTCATCAGGTTCTGATTGGGTGTAAACTCTTCGTCTTCTTTAGGGCCACTAGAGGCTCCATAGTGCTTCCCGGAAGTCGTTCCAATAAATAGAAATAGTGAATACTTTAATAAAATATATTTCTCCCATAGATATTAAGAGTAGAGAACGTCTTACAGTTGTAGGCGGATAAACGATGAAGATGAAAAATGTGGCGAAATAATAATTCGGTTAACCGATCCTTGTTGAACACGTTTGAATGTTTCCATTTGATTGCCTTTAATCAATATCACTACCTAATTTCGACCTAATAATTTCAAATAAATTAAGCAATGAATGAAGTGTTTAGAATAAAGTGTAATTTAGATTTGGAATAATACTCTGTGAAAGTCTCTAGCACTGAGCCTCATGACTTGAGCTTCATCCCTAGTCAACTAAATCCATCCTCCGATCGTCGTGACCACCGAAACTTTAAAAACAATCCACATCGATTATTTTTGAAAAGACGACTTACATCAAGTTGTGAAACGTTAAAAACACACTTCTGTAGTAATTGATATGTTACAAATAGATCATATTATTATAATTATCATGAATTAAGTGAATACATCTTGCCACTTATATAATCTCAATTAATATTCTACTTACCTCAGAATGCCTCAATCTTGTTTTCATTTATTGGGGCCTACAGATATTTAGCTCAATTTTATAAAAGCATATGAAACATTTTAACCTAAAGATGTAGAGTCACATCTATTTTGCAAGGATTATGATATTTCTGGTCACTAGATTGCCCCTTGACTCGTCGGAGAACTGAACTGTTTTTCTTGTCAACCCTCATTCATCAAGTCGTTATTTTGTTGCAAAGTAATTTGATGGTAAGATTAATTAAATTTTAGAGTGTAATGTGGAAGAGGATGTTAATGAGGGCTTGCGTCAATATCCGTTGGACTAGTAGTCGTTATAGTTTTAAAAGTGAATTTCTGTGTCGTTTCCCTAGTTTCAGTGATCACGTTTATACGAAGTTGAATCGATTGGAATAGGGGATGAAGTACGAGGAAGGCTTGAATCCCCCCAACGCTAGAGACTTTCAAAAAGCAGTAAAATAGATCATACAAGAAGTACTCTTTTATATGTGGCGCATAATGTAGTACCACAGCTTTTGAAGGCCGAATTAACTAAAGCTGTTTTGGAGTTTCAAACCAGCTAATTATATATATATATATATATATATATATATATATATATATATATATATATATATATATATCAATGTTTTTTTTAGGTGAGTTAAAGAATCCTTCTCGTTCAATCCCTTTGGGAACTCTATCTGCTCTACTTTGCACATTGTTAATTTATCTCGTTATGATGATATTCTCAGCTGCTTCTAACAGCCGGTAAGCAAATGTCTCATACACTAGCTATCAGTTTTTTTCTTAATTTACTATATTTTTTATGCATTTCATCGTCACGCACATAGAACTGTTTATTAGTACTTAAATTTTAGAAAGCAATGTATGAACTATAAGGCACCTGATCAATACTAAGTGTGTTTTTTTCTAGATTCTTAAAACATCTTTAAGAAGTGTATCCAGCTAACCACATTTGTATCTCGTGAGAAAACGTGGCTATCTGCTTTTTACGAATAAGTTACAACCGTAAACAATGAAATCCGAGAACTTATTCAATGATCATCTTGGCGACCGATTGGACTGTATTTTTATACATTGGGCGTTTTGTCACAACTCATAATTTCTGGTTATTTAGGTCATTTATTACGTCATAATACAATTTAGAGTCGTGAATAACACCTTTTTTGAACTCAAAACACTACTTCCTTTTAAAAAAGATTAACTTGTCGAAATAAAGAAAGGGGGTAATGTTACTTTGATTACTGACATCAGCTCATACAAAATTAACATCTCTGTCGTTGTAAATTGATCATATTGTGGTTTAAAATAAGATTCATTGTGCATTCATCTTAAGTTTTATTGCGTTAGGTTTTAAGTTATCAGTTCAATGTAAGTTGCAGTCAACTTAAATAACCTTATACGCTTCATGGTGATTGCTGGACAGATGTATGTATATATATATATATATATATATATATATATATATATATATATATATATATATATATATATATAATGTAAACACGTATTTCCAATTACAGAATATTTCTATTCAAAGTGTACCTTTCGATATCATATACTCTGCTCATAATTTTCAGATATAGCACCGTGATTATTTCTGATCTGAAACAACTGACTTCATAGTTAAAAAGTTATATTTTTGCATTATTCCTTTTTTTAAATATTGTGTTGAACTACTAATGAGTAATTACAACATAGTGAACGAGAACACAGGCTAGGACAACCGTATAGTAAAAATATCCAAAATATCCATCATTCGTTTAAGACTTTGTTCCTTCATCTCCATACCAATCACTCTCTGTTCTAGTTATCTTCTCTTCGATATTTTCAACCTTCTGCCTCTAGGTATTCCATTTTCGGTTGGTGATACATACTATTTATATCCGTCGACATCGGTAGCGCATACCACACAAGGAATACATAATAATATTTTGGGGAACCAAGATATATGTGAATATTTTCATAAATTTTCGAGTATTATGATTCATTTTGTAAACTGTTGACTTTCTCAATGTGATTCTGATCGATAAAAACAATCATGGTTTAGGAATCTGTCTATGTAATCAGTAATTTCTGTTATTACTGATCATATATCATGTTGTTATAACTAAACAAGGACAATAATTTTTTTTTCGATAATGCAATGAGAAGACGAAGTTTATCGGAATTATGTGATATATTAGCGCAATACATTTCGAACAATCTGATCACACATATACTTGTTAAGACATTTTTTATATGAAAATTAAAAGGTCAACTAGACAGGTTAAGGTAAGAAAATAAATAAAGTACACAAAAATAATGTGATGACTACTCTGGATAATAAATAAGCATTACCAGGGTAGGTTAAGGGTAAGAACAAATTGTTTTTGAACACATAAAGGGGGTTTCAATTTCCGTGGCTATACGGAAATTGCATTATCGAAATTTATCAAAGGGACTAATTGTTTTAAATTTTTTTTCACTGACTACAATGAATTTCTTAGAGTTTATTGCTTTCTCTTCATCTCCCTAAAAAAGTAGTAAGTGTAGTTAGTTTAAATTACTACCATGTTCATTAATATAAGAGTTTAAATATTCAATAATCAATAATTATATTATTTGTAGTCAGGTGAAAATTGAACTTTTAACAGTCTTTTTTCTACAATTTTCCGCCAGTCTACGTAATGATTCTCTATCTCTCTGTTAAGTACTGCAATGTCATAATATTAAGCAAGAATATTTTATTTCATCCGTTTAAAGTGTATCTAAGTTCGATCAAAGGTAAATGCTATAATTTTTTATCAATAGTTTTCTAGACAAAAGTTCCGTAAACATACTATTTGTTTTTCTTTAAATTTAAAGATACAACTTTGATTATTTGAATGATTTGTGGATATTTCTAGCATTTCTTTTTACTTATTTGATTTTGTGTCTTTTTTTCCATTATGTTATAGATATCTGCTATTAAATAACAATATTTTTATGCAATCAATTAGTTTTTGGCAACCAATCGTTGTAATAGGTGTTTTTGCTACTACATTATCAGCAGCTTTAGGAAATCTTATTGGAGCTTCACGTATATTGGAAGCGATAGCTCGTGATGAATTATTTGGTAATTTTGACTAATTCATGACCTTTTATATTGTAATATTCAATTAAATATTATTGTATTTGAATACTATTATCTTTTGAATGGTTAAGAATATTGTGTAATATTCTTGTGTTCTTCATGAAGAATATTATTTTATTTGTATTTATTTCTAATACGAGTATTTCGCATTTGTGGATGTCGAATGTTTACCGTTCTTAAGATTCACTAATTCAGAATTTTTAATTATATTGAGTTGTTTGCTAGAGTCCTTGGAACTAATCGTTCTTTCTTAGTCCCTTTACAATAATCTGGCTTCATTTTTTTAATCTTAATGTTTATATCTAAATTCATTTGATTTTAGAATATTATCTCGATATAGGCAATGAGATGAATTTTCACCTTTTATTTTTCTTGAAATCTGTTTGTTTCCTTTCGATCTTTGAGGAATCATTTTTATTCTCAATGATTTTTGTAGTTAACTTGGAAAATAGGATTAATTTAGTCATAATGTAAATCAAGATGGTGAAAAAATTCAGTATTAATTGTTAAATAAGTGAAATAGTTTCGTATTTTCAGTAAATAAATTGTTAATTCATCATTGGCATGAGATAATGTTAAGTTAGTTGATAGATGAAGAGTGAGAGACCAGAAGAGTAAACCGGTTAGTCTGACTCAATGTTATGCTTGTGACCGAGTGGATGTCTAGTTGATGTGTGGCTCGATAGAACCGCCAAACAGGGAGCAGCGGATTATCGGTTGGAACAGAGACACGCGAAACCCGTACGAGCAGACTAGATTGCTAACCGGTCCTGCGATCTGCCTAGCCCAGCCAATTAAGTCCAAAACACCAATAACAGCCTCAGTGGTATGAATCATTGTTTACAAACATACTGGGTTTTTATACAAACCAAAGTAATCAATAAACTGATTATAACTCAAGAATCGTATGATAATAAATCAAAGATCAAAATAAAGCTAATGATAAGAGAAACACAAATATGAATAGTTTAGTTACGTAACAATTGTACAATATTAAATAGGCATAATACATTGGTCGATAAATAGTCCTTAGAGTTACCATTCATAATTCACCAGGGGATATAACACTCAACATAATCTTAGTCCTGTGAAATTGAATCAAAGCTACTAATCGACTGTAATCAAACAAAGATGGAAAACACTTGTTTGGTTTTTGCTAACTTACTTTTCTCTATCATATGAGTTTTCTAATCGTGTATGAGAGTGCAGTGATAGCAGTGACTATAGAAGATTGATGTGTGATAAAGTATTTCAAAAACGATTCTCATGTTATGTTCATTTCACATATTATCCCATAGTTTTTCTTCACAGCTATTGATAAATGTTTAGATGGAATGTCGAAATGATTAAAGGACTTAATTCTTAACCATAGTGCCATAGGTCGGATCCTCGTTTCGGCAAACTGTGTAATATTTTTCGTTTTTGCATATGAAGCGCAGCTCAAATTCTAGTACACAAATCTGTACAGATGAATAAAACATACGTACAATGTTAGGATCGACATCCGTCATGTTCTAAAGCTTTATGAAGATTTTAAACAAAATAAACTTCACAGTTTAGTATCTTATATTAATTCATGCTAGCTAATTGTTTTTATCATAAAAAAATGCCAACAATTCGTATGAGTTTAACCCTATCAACTGAAACAATTGTTTGTGTTTAATTTTCCTCTCTGTAGGAATTTCAACTTTTCTATTTCATCTTATATATAGTCAGGGAAATTTTTGATGTTGGTTTGTTCTCTGAGCTGGGTGGTTTGGTCGTGGAGCTTTCATCGTCCTTCTGAACGACATCATCAGCACAAACTTCGGGTAGAAGTGAAGTGTTTGAATTTCTCCACATGTGATTCACAGCTTGTTCTCTGCACCTCGATGTTTATTGGTTCTTATTGACCTTAAATCTGTCATTGTTTATTTCTTTGTTTTGGTTGTATCTCCTATTGGTTTGATTTTTGTTTCTATCTTCCTGCATAATTTTCTTGATTGGTTGATAGATTGGATTGATTTCAATATGTTTGTTTATTGCTGATGAAAGCTCCACGACCGAACCACCCAGCTCAGAGAACAAACCAACATCAAAATCACCCACCTGAGCTACAAATCTTCTCCACCATCTCAAGTCAGTGAAATCTTAATAAATCGTTGCAAATATTAAATCTTATCAATAATATATTGTTATCAGGAGGGGTTTTGTGGAGATTTAGTATTTTCATAGTTGAAAGCGTGAGTCAATTGATACATCTAGCTTCAATTGACTCACGCTTTCAACTATGGAAATAATATATTGTTTTATTACTCGTTTATTTATGTTTTCATTTAACTGCTATCTCTTGAGGTCATGTTCATGTATGTTGTTTCAACTATCTTCATGATTATATATCGCACTCTGTATTGTTTTGTAACAATAGCCCTTATTTTAATGCCCTTTTTTTCAAGAGTATTTTAATATATTTTGAAAATTAATATTTCCTTCAAGATTTCAAAATCCAAATGTCAGTCAGACAATACATTACCACATAATAAATGCCTATTATATAGTATAGTAATTGACTTTTTGCTTTGAATAGGTCGACTTCTTCGTCCAGCAAAATGGACCACAAAACGTGGAAATCCGATAGTTGCAGTCCTTTCTGCTGGGTTTCTTTGTTTGGTGAGTTGGTTGATTATTATGCACTTTATTTACTTAGTAATTGTTGAAAGTGGAAGTTTATTATTATTTGTAATTATAAGGTACTAGTTGTTTTCTTCTGAATTTCTAGAATTTTTTTACTATACTCTGGCTTATATTATTCGTTTACTCTTTCTACAAAGTGTATTCTAAATCTGTTTGTTTTAAGCTTTACAAAACTTTGTAACACATGGGTTAAGTTTCGAAAGTTTTTACGATATTACGATTATATCAATAACTCCAAATGGTAGGTAATTGAGATTAATTTTTTCCAGAATCTTAATACTTATTATACTTATAAGAAATAGATATTTTCGTAAACAATGCTCTGTCACCAGTAATTTTATTCATGGAAACCAAGTGTGTACTTTACAGACACTTATTGGAATAATTTCTCTTCAAATGCGGAGTACATAAAAAATGTTAGCTTCTTATATTCCTTTTCTTTCAATCATTGAACTGCACGTAATCTATTGAGTTCTGACTGACGTTTTATTTTTTTCCTGGTAGTTTTTTTCTTATTTCATATTATTGATTGCCGTTACTTGATTAATTAAGGTTCTCTATTTGGTTTTATTAGAGCCTAGTTGGGCATGAATATATTAATAACATACTCTGTATAGAGCCCAGTAACTCTACCTCAAATATGTAAAGAAATATTGGTCTTTAATGGTTGGGACTCAGTTTTGGACTATCTATTCAGAAACAATACTTTTGAATTGGGTATTTATATAAAAAAGGATAAGCAACATTAAAAACAATGAGAGGGCTATGTTGGTAAATGGTATCAGTTGTACATATATAGTATTTTATTGGCAGCCATTTGTAAACATCAAAGTAGATTTCGAAAAATAATTATTTACTTCTTCATACTGTAAAAATTAAAACTGAAACTAAGCGAATATGATTTTTGTAAAAAAAAACTCATCATTACAAGAAATGTACAACAATATAATGTGAATTTCCTATTTCTTTTTTAATATATTTTTGATAACTTCAAGCCTTAATATTGGTTAAAAATGTTAGAATCACCTTTAAAGTTCCCTTAAACTAATACAGGTGACCATAATGGAAGTTCTAATAAATATATCACATAAATTATGTTTTGAGCTACTTCAACAAAACGAATAAAGCAATTAGTCCTTTTGATAAATTTGGTTAGTGTCATAAGAAGACGAAGATTATCAGAGCTATGTGATGTATTAGTGCTGGTTAATAAAGTAATATTATCAGGGTAGTTTTAAGTGAGAACAAACTGTTTTTGAATAAATAAGGGGGTTTCGAATTTTCGTTTGGCAAAGGCTTTAATAAACACCCTTTGACACTTTTGTACAAAAGCCAAGTTAACACCAATCTTATGACCTGTTATATGTTTGTCGATAGAGTATGGGATCAATTTGTTCGAAATGTATTGTACTAATAGATCACATCGTTCTGACAATCCTCATTTTCTTATTACACTATCCAAAAATAAATAAAGCTTCCTACTTAGTACCTTTCATGTTAATTTACAAATAATTTAAAATAGCTTACTTTCTTAATTGCTTTAATAACACTCAATTTTCCACTTATGGATGATATGAAATTTGGTTTCTTATTATTATTCACTTGATTATTTCTTGTAAATTTTATCAGAAATCAATTATGATAAACATTTGTTCTTGTTTTTTGTTTGGTGAAAATATAGCTAATTTTACTGATTGGTAGATTAAATGCTATCGCTCCACTTGTATCTGTTCTATTTTTACTGGCTTATGCTTCAGTGAATTTGGCCTGTGCTGGTTTAGATGCTGCCTCACCACCAAACTTCAGGTTAATCTGTTAAAGTATAATGTTCTGTTTGCATCTTATTGTTGGTTTCAAACTCACTTTATGTTAATCGTTGCATTTATGATTTGTAGCTTAGACTTAAACTTTATTTTCTCAAAATAACCGATGTCATTAATAGTTTCCCCCGATATTTCATGTTCATTAAATTGACAAGATACCATACAATATACTTTTGATAGTTTTAGCTCATTTTGCTTGTAACTCATTTATCAAGTACAAATTATGTATTCAAACTTGCGAAAATTCACTTATAGCTTAATGGATACTACATGGTGCTCTGTAATAAAATAGGATTCTAACCTACGAAGTAAACTCAATTAGTTTCTTGGTCTCGTTGTACACATTTATCGATAAGTTTTTCTTTTCAGATCTATGGTTGTCTTTAAATTACAAGTTTTTACAACTCATTCACAAAATACAAGTTGGTTTACTTACAGTCACAATTCAGATGTGAGAATGAAAGATACTACCCAATTGCCCAAACTAAAGTAGATGAAAGGTGCTTTGAATGTGTCAGCTATTTGTCAAAAGCCTAATATTGTAATCCTTGAGTCACGTCTAAACATTTGTTGATTCAAAATTCTCTTAGTTGAAATCATGAGTCAATTGAAGCTAGACCACCATCAAAAACCTGGAAGCACTGGACGGCCGTTTCGTGGGACTCCTTGGAAGTGCGCATCCACGATCCCGCCTCGCGAGCATGATTCGAACCCAGGATCTACCAGTCTCGAGCCAGAGCCCTTAATCGATAGACCACTGAGCTGGCATCCAACGGTGTTAATGTCTGACTTCAACCAATCCACGATTTTGAGCGAACATTCACCAATTGTCTTCAGTGAGTTGATATCTCTACAACAGACTTGGTAGAACTCCACTTGCCAACGCTTCCCACTAGGACTCAAAGAAATATCACTTGAAGTCAGTCACTAGTGAGCATATAATTATAGATCAGAGGGGGTTTTGTGGAGAATTTAGTATTTTCATGGTTGAAATCATGAGTCAATTGAAGCTAGACCACCATTCAAAATTCAAGATACTTTTTAATTAATCACGATCAAAGTTTCTTTTTACTGTGACATTGGCATAGCGCGTCGTGGTAATCGGTGTTCAGGCACAATTAACATCTAGCCTAACCATCTCAGTCGATGGTGATGTAAAACCTCATCAACTGGTTTACCATCAGTTCCTGATACCCTGCGTCCAACCTCACTGTTACTTACCCGGTGATCCCAGAAGATGTTGGCATAATTTCTAAGACATCTGTGGTCAAATACTAACAGCTTACGAGTATCTTTTACTCTTAGTGGCCACGTTTCGCAGCCGTAAATTGGAACAAAGTAAACGGTTGCGCAATATACTCATGCCTTAATTGATAGACAGATATCTCGCCTCCTCCGTAGGTGACGTGAATTGGCGAAAGCCAAACGAGCTTTCTGAATCCGTGCAGAGATTTCATCAGACATCAACCCATTAGGACTGATCAGACTTCTAAGTCGATAAGTGGACCTCCTGGTAGGAGATCACTTCCTGAAAATTCAGTCGATTAGAGTGTTATTTCCAGCAATAGGTCTATAATGAATTTAAACAAAAATGGAGATAGTGGATAACCTTGTCGGACACCACTTGAGGTTGTAAAGGCAGACGACAGTTCACCATAAGCTCTAACTCGACTGGTAGTGTTCGAGTAAATAGCCTTCACAAGGTTTATGTACTTCTGAGGTACACCTTTCAATGACAGACACTGCCACAGAGCCTCTCGGTCTACAGAGTCAAATGCATTCAAGTCAAGAAAAATCATTGTCGGACGCCAATAAGCATGCTTGTGTTCTAAAACCTGACGAATAGTGAATAAATGTCGATGCAGGCATCACTAGGTCTGGAGCCAGCCTGATTTTCTCGTGTTTGCAGTTCATGAGTCTTTGTTAGGCGTCCGATAATTACTGAGGCTAGTATTTTAGATGCTATATTAGTTAATGTAATCCCTCTGTGGTTATCACAGAATTAATTTCACCCCTTCTTATATATTGGAGCAATCAACGATTGTGACCAGTCAGATAGGATTACGTCCATCTCCCAGATTTTAGCCAAAGTATTAGTCAACGTAATCGTTAAAACTGGACCACCATGCTTTAAGAACTCTGGAGCCAATCCATCTGGACCAGCTGCTCTTCCTCGTTTCAGATTAGCTATAGCTTTTCGAACTTCAATTATGTCATTCTATAATGCCGATTTCGAAACACTGAATATAGATTGTAGTATTGGTATAATGTTTATTCATTTTATTTGTTACCTGCAAAAATAAGGTGGGAGAATTTTTGAATCAATTTACAACAGTTTTACAGCTGTGATTGCCCCCAAATGCCCTGGTACGACCGATAGTGGGGAGAGTCACCTCTCCCTCTCGAAATGCTCTCATATGGCCAGCGAATATATAGCCTCTACCAGGGAAGTCCTACTCACTGCCTTCTTGTGGCGGGGGTGTTGTTTGCGAAAGTGAGAGGACGAAAAGCGAATGCCCTGCGCTTTAACCGGGTTGGTGGACACGGAAAGTTCACCTAGGGGAGTTGGAAAACTCTGATTCCAAACCAATGGTGCACATGGGCTCCAGTATCCTGAGGGAACAAATGGCGTACGAATCAACCGTTGATCACCGGCTACCATGGGACTGCATCTCCTTACGATGCTCCACTGCCTTGTGGATCAGACATTCAGGTCAAAGGCTCGGGGTGTGGTCCCCTAAGAAAACCACCTGCTTCAGTCTGGGCACCTGTGCAGTATCGCGGCCCTCACACAAATCGAATGAGATTTGTGAGGCGCATATTTATCTGGTGCTTCCTTGTACCAATATTTATGTGTTTAAATAATAATATAATAATACAGCTGTGATCGCCCCATAAGCACATAATAAATACCTAACTTGTTGGAAATACCTTTTTTGTCTTATGATCCTAAAAATAGTTACGGTAAAGATGTAATCTTTTAAATTCTTTGAGTGAATGATAAGGAAATCTAGGGAAAAATTGTTTGGTAAATGATTTTATGTTAAGAATAGATCTAGCATTAGAAAAAAGAAAACACCGTTTATCTCAACCCGATTACTTGGCAAAAAACAGTAAAATGTTTTCGCTTAAAAATTGTATTTCAATTTCATAAGAAAATGAAATAGTTTCATTTCGTCATTAAGTGTAATTTTCCATACCAGTTTTTGCATTGTCTTTTTTTCTTCACATTTCACTTTTTCAGACCAACATTTCGTTATTTTAATTGGATCACTTCAATATTGGGAATGATTGGTTGTATCATTATGTGTTTATTAATTCAACCAATATATACGGTAGTCGCAATTATTGTTTTAGGTCTACTTGTGTTTTCATTATATCAACGGCATTTAGAATCGTCATGGGGTAACATTGGACAAGCTCTTCTATTTCATCAAGTAAATGTTTTTAATGTTAAAAAAAGATTACTTGACTTTAATTTAGTTGAAATCAAAGTTTTTCCATCTGCATATCTTTCTAAATCTATAAATACTTTATGAAATGAGTACGTCAATTTAATTTTGTAACCTTTTGAACAGTCAGTCAATTTATAGAACATTACAAATTTTCTTCTTCGATTTGTAGTATGATATCTTAAAGATTAGTTCATAGAAATGGTGTTTTTTTATTCAGGAAATTCTGTAAAATATGACTACCTCATAAATATTACTTTTTCAGTGTTCTCTCACAATAATTTTCAGCGTTTTGTCTTATTATCAGTATAAGGTTGTGGAGATTATTAAGCTTTTATTATGATCATGAACCCGTCGATGTTAAACCACTATGGAAAACCTTGGAGCACTGAACGGTAGTTTCGTCTCAGTATGGAACTGCACAACGGTGTGCATCTACGATCACATATGCGAGACTAGAACACAAGACCTGTCTCGTGCGAACGCTTATCCTCTAAACCACCAAGTCGGTATCCAATGGCGTTTATGTTTAGCTCGTTCTATGATGATTTGTTTGAAAAAGCATTCTTTAACTCAGTCTACTTGGTCTCGAGACATTTACAATGTGTGAATATATGTTTAAGTGTACTTTTCTAGTAGGTAAAAATGAAACATCAAATAGTCGCTAACGCATCAGGGACAGAAGCAAAGTAGAAAAGAAGAATTTACCAAACTGTTTGATGAGAATAATACGAACATCCACCATAAACTATCTTCATAACTGTATTTGTAAAAGCTTATTTACTAGTTTTGTCCAGTTAATCTTGTTGTTTCTTCATTGATTTAATGGCAACTAACAGTGGTAAATAATAATAATAATAATAATAATAATAATAATAATAATAATAATATGTGTAGTGCATATAGATCTGGTGCCCCCTTGCACCAATATTTATGTGTTTAAATAAATAAATAAACAATTAACAGTTGTACGATAAACTTTTCTAGCTGAGATCGGTCGATAAAACATCATATTATCACTACCGCATTTCTTTTACATATTAAATGATGATTTGGTATATAATACTCATGAAATTTATTTTTATAGATCCGTAAATATTTATTATTGTTGGATGCCCGTAAAGATCACGTTAAATACTGGCGACTTCAATTACTGTTACTCGTTGCAAATCCACGTTCGTCAGCTTCACTTGTACAGTTTATGAATAGTTTGAAAAAAGGTGGTCTGTATGTAGTTGGTCATGCAATTTGTGGTGATACAGATGAGTTCGTCGATCAATCGGATCCATGTCTAAATCAGCGTTGGTAAGTGTAAATTTATTTTGCAAGTAGGCTAATAATGAAGCAAGAAACTGTATTACGTAAATTAAAATAAGTTTCAAAAGTCTTGATTTTAATACAACCTACCTTTGAAATGGTCACACGTATCACTATGTGAAATTATTACTTACTTCTGTTACCCCTCATGGAGGAGCATAGGTCGCCCACCAGCAATTTCCATCGAATTCTGTCCTAGACAATCCTTTCCAGTTGTTTCCAAGTGCCATTTATTCTTTTGATGTCTAATCCCAGTTCCAATTGCATTATGTTCTGTGGCCTTCCTCTTTTCCGTTTCCCTTCATGATTCCAAATTAGCCCTTGTCTCATGATGCAGTTTGGTGTTTTACTCAATGTATGTCCTATTCACCTCCAGCATCTTTACCTAACTTCAAATGGAAACTGGTTTATTCTCTCCCACAGTAGGCTTTTGCTGTTGGTATCCAGTCAATGGATATTGAATATCTTTCGTAGACAATTGTTTATAAATACATGTACTTTTTTGATTATGGTTGTAATAGTTCTTGACGTTTCAGCTCCGTATAGTAGAATTGTCTTGACGTTCGTATTAAAGATGCGAACTTTGTTGTTGGCTGTAAAGTTATTCCTGATAGCATTATCATTATTGAACTAAATGATTTAGTTTGAAATGACTTGAATAATTCTGTTGTTAATATTTTTATTGGAATATAATCCGCATTGATTGAAATATAGATAGCCTGTGACGATTTCTTCGATGTAGCTATTATGATACAAGTTGATATAGTGCTTGAATAATGCTTGTAGTGGAATCTAGGACGCACATTTCGTCGTGAAACTTGTCATCTGGATATACCTGCATTCCACATTTGAATCTCGCTCTGGTACTCGAATATATCTATTATATATTAAGTTGTTTGATAATGGATATTTCGAAGCAATTCTCACAGGATCCCCATATGCCAACTATTGCAGATCAAATTTTGGTCGAAATATCAATAACGGGTTGATTCAAGTCGTTTAAAATCAAACTAAATCTCATAGCCGTTTCAGGAGTGAGTGGATATCTGAACTCAGTAGCTAAGTGGATAACGCATTGTTGTTTGAAACGAACGTTACTGGTTTCGATTTCTGCAGTGAACATCAACTTTGGAATGCAGGTTCCTCCAGCTAGTGAGTCCCAAGTCGAACAAAACGCGCTTTCTGTTTTCCACTACTAACCACATTCCATCTATTATACATTATTCGATTGAATAATTTTGTTTAGTCTTCTGTTAGTGAAAGTTTATATAAAATACCTTTCTTTTTATTCCTTTTTTTATCTAATAGTAGAGTATCATAGGGTTTATCGATTAAGTAGTACATGGATTTGTTTGTAATTTAGTGACGCCTTTTTAATACATATGAGCAATTCCACTTATTCATTTAATGTGCTTCCATCAGAATTAATAGCTTATAATTTTAATTCTTGATAAAATTTGATTTAATGCCTAGTGTGTGTAGCTTTGTAGTGTATGAAAATTTATATATGGTAAACCAATTTATTGTTTTACGCAAAATCAAACAGTAGCATTGTAAAGTATGAAAATCATACATTGAATACATCATTCGCATATCTTCCTTCAGTTTTTTTATATACTTCATTCTTCCGATCTTATTTTTATTTCTGTTGCTCCGTGTTTTACTTCCTTTTCTTTTTATTTCACTCTTCTGCCCATAGGCATTCTACTTCCGGCCCCATGTTACATACTACTTATGCCTTTTCGCATAAGTAGTGCTCACCACAATTTAATGCTTATTCGATTAATTTTGTTTCTCTATCATGAATATGACTTCTGTATTAATCATGAAGTTGTCGAGAATTTTTTCCGAAGACAATATATAGTCATGTTTATACTGTTTGAATTTTTTAATCATAATTTAAGTAGTTTGTAAAATTCTATCATTTTTACATATAGGTATTGGACACAATATGTGAAATACTTGAAAACTAAAGCATTTGTAGAAATCACAATTGACCGAAGTGTACGCAGAGCTATATCCCATCTTATTCGAATTTCAGGTTTGGGTGCAATGCGTCCAAATACAGTTTGCTTAGGATTTTATGATGATAAGCCGTCAGTTGTAAGTATCTTTTTTCTGCTTTATTCATTCTTGATATTTTAAAACTTACATTATTTATTGATATGTTCCTTTTTACTGTATTATTTCAGATAGTTCGACATATTTGTATAAATAAAATGGTGTTTGGCATAATTTTTACTAGTTTTATTAATGATGAGTGGTTTATTAGCAAGCAATTAAATATGTTGATTCATTTCTACTACTAAGAATAATGTTACTACCTTTAGTACCCCGGGATATCTCTCGACGGTTTGATCTAGCTATGGAATTCATTGACTTGGAACAATGTGCGCATGTATCAGGTTCTACACTGCACATAACTAACTGACCATATTTGGTATGTCTTAGTACTGAAATACTAATCCATCTCAAATTATCGGTTTGGCATCCTTTAGATGACAATTTGTCAACGCCATAATCGATCAAGATACCTTGTGATACTTTTAACTTTTTTTATACTAGATTACTTCGTCAAAAATACTTTACGTCGTGAAGTTAGTTATTAAAATGCCCAATCAGTTAGTCAATCACCGGGTTAATGGTTTAAGACTTATGACACCTGCCTCAGCTTCAATGGGCTCCGTAGTTCTCTTTCACAGATACAGTGTAGTTCAGAGCTGAATGAATAAATTTTTACTGTTATGGATGGTCACTTTACTAATAAACCAAAAATTTTCCAATTTATTACTTATTAAAACTGATCACTTTCCTTATTGTGATATTTCATGTCGATTATTGTTCACTATTTTCTTATACATACAGGATATTTTAGCTAGGATTTGGAAAGAACGTAAAGTAAAAACATTCAGTTCATGGCCAAATCATATCCATTCATACAGTTCCACAGAGTTGATCATTAATAATAATGATGCCCAAACGACAAATGGTGAGATAATACTCTTAAATACCTATTCGCTTCGTTTTATGTTTGTTAGAGAGATAAGGTGTTTCTTTGATTTATGTAGTTGTAGAAAAGTATTTAGTTCTTACATCTTCATTTTCTAAGGAAACCGCTTGAAATTTCAAGTTTTCCATTAAAGTGATGTCATTTTGAGTGAAGTTCACTTCTTGGATACTTATCAGCTGATTAAAATGGATTCCACAAATAACAGTTTGCGTAACTTCTTTTATGAATAAAAGTCCCACAAAGACTATATTCAGGGCCGTGAAACCTTAATACTCTGTGCGCCGTTTTAAAAAATGTCATTTAAATCCGATAGCTTCTGTAAGCTTTTGAAGTAGTAGTGTGGTGTATGTTACTTATGGTGACAGATATAAATAGTATTTAGCTGCATTTTGGAAGTGAAATGCCTTCCAGAATAACTTTGAATTGAAGATAATTGTAGAAGAAACAGAGAGCAATCGTAAGAATCAGGAAGTGTGTAAAGGACAACTACAAGAAAATGTGAACATTTAATGTATGATTTTCATATTTTATGTCAAGGCACTATGTAGTAATGTAATGTAATGTAATTCATTGGAAAATGGCTTTATGTCATTTATTTGACTGTATTTAGGCATCAAGAATTGTGGAACTCTGACCACTTATAATCAGCTGGTTTACATGATGTCAGTATAGGGTTGTTGAGATCGTTGCGTTTCATTAGAATCATGAACTGGTCCAAATTAAACCATCATTGAAAACGTGGAAGCGCGGGACAACCATTTCGTCCCCCAAATGCCCTGGTACGGCCGAGAGTAGGGAGAGTTCGCTCTCCCTCCCGAAATGCTCTCACGTGGTCACGCGTATATAGCCTCTGACAGGGAAGTCCTACTCACTGCCTTCTCGTGGCGGTGATGTTGTTTACGAAATTGAAAGGACGAAAGGCAAATGTCCGGCGCTTTAACCGGGTTGTCGGACACGGCGTGTCCACGTAGGTGGGTTGGAAAAGCCTGATTCCAAACCAATGGTGCACATGGGCTCCAGTATCCTGAGGGAACAAATGGCGTATGAACCAGTTGTTGGTCACCGGCTACCATGGGACTGCATCTCCTTAGGATGCTCCACTGCCTTGTGGATCAGACCTTTAGGTCAAAGTCTTGGGGTGTGGCCCTCTAAGAAAATCACCTGCTTCAGTTTGGCAACCTGTGCAGTATCGCGGCCCTCACACAAATCGAATGAGATTTGTGCGGCACATTTGTATCTGATGCTTCCTTGTACCAATATTTATGTGTTTGAATATAAATGCTCACTAGTGATTAGCTTCAATATTGATTTCCCGGCGTTCTAGTTAGAAGCAATGATCAGTGAAGTTCAACCGTGTTGGGTGTGAGGGATTTATCTACCAAAGACAATGGAAAATAGTCGCTTAATATCGTGGATTGATTGCAGCTAGATATTAACACCGTCGGATCCCAGAAAAATGGCTGAGTCTGGGCGTTTGCGTCCGGCCTTTAAGACGAAAAGACTGTCTTGTGAATCCAGGTTTCGATCGGTGATTAAACATTAATAGGTTTATTGTTTCAATGGTTTACATGTTATGAAAGTGGTCTTCAAATAATGGTAATCTTCACAATCCTCTAAGGCACGTATATCGGTCTAAAATAATACGAATGTGCTTTTCACAATTTTTCACTGAGCTATTCATCTCTTACAGAATAAACAGTTGTTATTTTTATGTCTTTCAAATAAAACATTTTTTTAGCTTATTTAAACAGCAGTGAACTATTAGCTAATTTTGGTTCAGTTCCGAATCAGGATTCAAATTCTATTTTTGTCAATCAGAATAATGCAGATAATCAATTTTATACCGACCATCGTTCTGGTCGTCTTACTTCACAAGAATATGTTAGCATTATTCGAGAAATTCTCAATATGGAGGTAACATCTTTTTCTAAATAGTTGTCTTATTTTCTTTTTAAATTAAATCTACACTACTGAATTATTCAAGTAGCTAAACATACCCAACAGTAAACAGCGTTTTGCGGCTTGATATTTTATTTAGTAATAATACCATTTATTAATATATATTGTTTATTTTTACTCCAACCGTGTATTAGATTACTTTTTTTGTAGTTGTCCCAGTGAAATTTCATGTCACTGGCTATAGTATACAAGTATTGAGTTGAATTTAATTTAAACCTAGTACATGTAAACTAGTGTTTGTTTTACTGAAATAGTGATTTGAATTGGTAACAGCCTATTTCACTTATCTTTCATCATATGAAACCAAAATAATGTTTAATGTTTATAGGGTAATGATTATTTTTCAAAATTTTTCACCTTCATTAATTACTCACTTTCCTTCCCGTAAACTGTGAGATGAAAATTGCTTTATATCTTTCTTTCTACGAACTAATTCTTTCTTCCTATACTTTTTTCTTTATACATAATCTTTCTTTTATATATTAATACCACTGAAGTAATTGCTTCTACGAATTCAGTGTTCATCTTGTGCTAATGAGGTGTGGCAACGTGGACTGGTGCATATATGTGCCTGGTTCTGCGTTGTAGCTGACTGACCTACTTTCCTAAAATGTTTAGTATATCAATGCACACTGTTACTGGGTAATATTCAGGCAATTTATTTATAAATTCGATTCACGCAACGATTTCATTTTTACGGTTGACATTCATTTCCAATAAGTATTTTAATGAGTGCATATTCTTGAGATTTAGGTAATTTTGTAGATGAATATAGATAATTTTCAATTAACATTTTTTGTTAGAGACTTTTTAGTAGCTGAAGACGTGGTTTATGGTATTTTCTTAGTTTAACGTGATAGTGAAAAAAATGACAACCTCGCCTGTTGTTTCTTGACCTTCCTTTTCGTTGTTCTTTAGAAACTCATCCTTGAATGAATAATTCATACAGTATTATGGTAAGATCTCATGAGGTATACTTCGGTTAAATACGCGACTAGTCTACTTTATGTTGTTCACTTATTTAGTTTTAGTATTTATACGCTAGATTTGTAATCGTTTTCAAGTCTATTTTCACATGATTGCTTCCAAAAATAAGTTATTGAAATTATATTTCTAATATACCTAACCTCGAACGATCGTGATTTGTTTTCACATGAAACGAACTGGAATCATTGAGTTTGGTAACAATTATTACTATGTATATGATACTGCAAAAAGTAGATTTTACTTGTTTAGATATTCATATCTTCTATTTTCTTTTTTAACAAATTTTTTAGACCAATGTTGTACTTGCTCGAAATTTCGATAGAGTAATTTTTGATGAAGGTATGTCTGGTTGGGATACAACTCGACGTTATTTCCGCAATATTTTTCATACAACTAATCGTTCACAACGACTAAATTCAAATTATAATAATGGTTATAATGCAGGTACAGTAATGGATACTACTAATTCAATGCATGAAATTAATCCATATATAGTAGACACTTCAAAAGCTATATTCTTTGATATATGGCCAATTAATCTTCTTGAATTTTATGGTGGGACTTTAAATCTACCATCATCTTCATCATCACATGAAGAAATTTACAAACAAGCAATTGATCGTACTGGTCTTTTCCTTTTACAACTTGCCTGTTTAGTCGCTAGATCACCCTATTGGCGTAAACGTCGTCATCCACCAAAACTACGCGCATTTTTTCCACAGTTAGGTACAATGAATCAAATGAATCCACCTAATGGGGAAGTTGTTACGGTAGTTGACAAAACACGTTCCCAGTTGTCGACGTTGTTGAAAAATTTACGAATTCCTGTAAGTCAGAAGTTGTTTTCTAAGCAAATATTTGTGAAGTTTTTTTAATTCAGTGCAAATAGTTTGTACGTTATAAAGTATTTTGGGCTAATCGCTTCAGTTAGTGTCTTGATGTTATGATTTCTTTGAAAACTGATTCGAGTGGTTTTGTGTTTAACCTTTTGGATTCATTAATTGATAAGGGATTTAATTGAAATTATATGACCTGACTAACTTTTTTGTTTTTCTCCAGGGAATATAACAAAATGGTCGACCAAAGTGTTTGTATTTTGATTTGTTTTGCATTTTCTAGTTTTTGATATATTTAACTTGATATAGTGGATGGTTTAAAACATCTCTCTGCCCCTCTCAATTATATTACGATGATATGCTAATATAATAATGAAACTAGTCGCGTTATATCAGATCCAGGATTCATGACCCAGAATAGAGAACCATACTAGCACTAAATAATACTTTATTTTACACAGTTACAAGCAGTCATACTCAGTGTGTTCAGAGGAGAAATCAATTAGAGGAAAGGAAATCACTCATATGATCATCAGTAGTTTAAGTGTCTTTTTGTCCACACTCGGTGACCAACCGTACTTTATTTTCATTATCACATATCATGACTCAGAAAGATTATAGTACGTCCATACTTTTAGTTCATCGTACAAAATCACCCATTTTTATGATACTTGTTAACCGGCATTCACACACTTGTTCGCTTTAACATTTACATGTGGATTTCAGTCATTACTTTTCTGGTAACATGATTTTAGTGTAGTATCATTAAGTTCTCAAATTCTACTGTTTGGTGAATCGTGATAAGTTTAGGAGCGTTATTTATTCTAATAACAACCGTATATGTTTCTTAAAATATTGTTACAGATAGATTTATTGAGCGTAATACGAGTAGAATGGAAGGAATTTAGGAACTGAACTAATTTTTTGTTCAATTGCTAATCATAGATAGCATGATTTCTTCTCCAGGATTTATAATAATCTAATATTTTTATTAAAAATTCATTTTATGGTTTTGTATTTTATATCTTACTACAAAATTTCTAGTTTCCTTCAGCATTATCTACATCTGTTAAGTTCAATTTGAATGTGAATGAATCTTACAAGTATGCATTTAAAAATACCATTTGATCTGTTCATTAGAGAGAATGAATTTTTTTTTAAACTAACATATAAGAACTTTCCTTTAAATTAGAGCGAATAGTTTCACAGTATTTGAGCGCCGAGCTGATGTAAGACATTAAATAGGAATAATATATGTGTAAAATTTCAGCGAATGAATTTGAAGGAAATCCAACCTTTCACCTGGCAATCTGGTCCAAGCTTTTTCAATTAATTCCTTGAAAAAGCTCGGACCAGATTGCCAGGTGAAAGGTTGGATTTCCTTCAAATTCATTCGCTGAAATTTTACACATATATTATTCCTAATAACAACGTAGTTCTAAGATATGTTCAACACACCATTCTGTATTTAACTGTTAAGTATTTAAGCTACGCAAATTAAAGTACACATTACAAAGCGATAATTTTTAACCCAATGATTATTTTTTTATTAGTTATATAATGAACAATTAAAATAAAATTAGTAATATTCATCATTTCACCATTAAACTTAGTCTTTAGAGATGGATAAAGTTTCAATCCAAAAAACATTTTGTATCTTGTTTAATCTAATAAACTATTAAATCCATAATTGCATCTTGCTCAAATTTTTAGACTACTTTCTCTTCAAATGTCTATTTATTACCTTAAATTTTCCTGTTATATATTTAATATGACTAACTACATATATTTGATAACCGCACGTACTAACACACTTTCATAGAATACTAACAGCATATTACGGCCGGTCAATGAAAAACTCTAGAAGTATACCTCCACGGTGATTCGCATATTTTCCCATACTTCTATCCATTGGAGATAGAAACGCTAGATGATTCCTACTAATATGTATAACTTACTTACTTACTTACGCCTGTTACTCCCAATGGAGCATAGGCCGCCGACCAGCTTTCTCCAACCCACTCTGTCCTGGGCCTTCCTTTCTAGTTCTATCCATTTTTTGTTCATTCTTCTCATGTCTGTCTCTATTTCTCGGCGTAATGTGTTCTTTGGTCTTCCTCTTCTCCTTTGGCCTTCAGGATTCCACGTGAAGGCTTGTCTTGTGATGCAGTTGAGTGATTTCCTCAATATGTGTCTTATCCACTTCCAGCGCTTCTTCCTGATTTCTTCTTCCACAGTAGGTTGTTGCTGATAGTGTCTGGCTAACGGATCCGAAGTATCTTGCATAGACAACTGTTAACAAATACCTGTATCTTCTGGATGATGGCTTTCGTAGTTCTCCATGTCTCCGCCCCATACAGTAGAACTGTCTTGACATTTGAAAATCCTGATCTTGGTTGACAATTGTTTTGAGTTCCAGATGTTTTTCAGTTGTAAATTTGCTGCTCTTGCTTTTCCGATCCTCGCCCTCACATTTGCATCTGATCCACCGTGTTCATCAATGATGCTGCCCAGATATGTAAAGGTTTCCACATCCTCCAAAGTTTCTCCGTCAAGTGTAATTTGATTGGTGCATGTTGTATTGTATCGGAGAGTCTTGCTTTTCCCTTTGTTTATATTGAGACACTAATATGTATAAGCAGGTTAATAATAAAATCTTTCTGCATTTTAAAAAGTAAAGTAAACAATTAAGATATTTTCGACCTTTGAAACATCTTTACGTGGAATAATCACTGACAGATGTTTTAAATGCATATTCTTTGTCTAGTTACTATTGTTCTTCTAAAGCTGAACTGTTTAAAGCATATAGCTTTTATTATTATCATTATTCTCCCAAATCAATACATCAACATAATTCCATAAAATAGATGGTTGTTAGTTTCGCGATTTTTCTGCAAATAAATTGAGACTCAATAGTATATTTAATTATAAGTTTTATTTTAAATCATTATTACAACCTGTGTAGAAATTCTTATTCTGATGTTCTCAACTAAGGAAGACAATAAAACCTATACGATTAAAATTAAAAAGTTGTGTATAAGTAACCCTAAACTACAGTTTTTTTTAATTCATATTATATTGAAATGATTTAAAATATTGTTTATATTATTATGGTAACCATGGTAATTGAAAATGTTTCTTTTTAAAAAACCTATAGAAAGTTTATACTCTTGGAAATGTTTTTCATTTAATTTGATATTAAAACAATAAATATACAAGTTTGACTGAAATGTAAATAATAATAATAATAATAATAATAATAATAATAGGTCAATAAAATCAATAATTTTGTAATAAAATTAATGATAAGATGCATTAAAGATTAATAGAATAAATAAAAGTTTTATTTTTTTATTTTTGAAAAGAAAGAAAACCGCTTAGTGTATTACAATAAACATTGTATATAACCTAATTTTATTGAATTGTGAATTAAGACTATCTATGTAAACAGTGTTAAAATCAAACACTTACATGAATAATAATAATCATTAAAAATTTGGTATAAAATATCGATCGCTTTCGTCATAATTAGATAAAAATATTAGAATCCATGGTATAGTACGGTCGATTGTCTCTCATCATGAAAACATCACTGTTATTGTTCAATTTTTTTAAAATCAATTCAACAAAATTTCAAGTTTCTACTATATACTCATGATATTAGACATGTTTAAATAGTCTATTAACTATTCTTTATTTATTTGAACAGATAAATATTTGTAAGAGTGGGCACCAAATACATATGCGCCACGCAGTAACAATCAGGCCAGTAGTAGTTATCATTCATTTATGTGAGGGCTGTGATGCTACCTGGGTGCCTAAACTGTAACACATGGTTCTCTTAAGATGCCACACGCCGAGTTTTTGATTTGAAGGTTTAATACACAAGACAGTGGAGCAACGTTAGGAGACGCAGTCCCAGGGTTGCCGGTGGCCAATAATCGGTTCATACGCCTTAGGATTCTGGAGCCCATGTGCGCCATTAGTACTGACTATTCAGATTGTTTTATTTTAGTTTTTTCTATATACATGAAATTTGACCGAAGACATTGTTATACGTTTTGTCGCCTAACATAATCGGTAGTTTGTTAGTTGAAAGAGGTCATTTTTCAAGGAAAAAGTGTGTTACGTTAGTTATAAATTAGATACAAAGGATCTATCTTGTGGAGTTGAAAACCCTTGATTCCATACCATTGACGCACATGGGTTCCAGAATCCTTAAAGAACACATTGCGTATGAACCTATTGTTGGCCAGTGGTTATCATAAGACTGCATCTCTTAACGTTGTTCCACTGTCTTATAGGTTAGATTTCGAAGTCAAATGTCCTGAGAGTGGTCCCCTTGGAAATCCATCTGTCTTGGTTTGGGCAACCGCGAATTATCCTAGATTACATACAAATTGAGTGATAATTACTTTGTTTTGGCGTACATGTGACCCTTTGTACCAATGTTTATGTGTTTAAATAAATAAATAAGGTCTCCAGTTATCAACATTCAATAATTCTAATTTGTAGTATATTTACACTAGTTTTCATACTGAAGAAAGAAAGGACCATTCGTATTTTTGCTTAATGGTTGTTATTCTTTGTTTATAGGCGGAAATACATCTGGTTGATATGGATATTTCAGTAATGAAAAAAAATTCAATGTTGAAAAATATTGATGATAATACTAATGATAACAGAAGAATAATCTATTTGAACCAATTAATTCTGTCTTATTGTCATCCGAATACAACAGCTTTATTTCTTTATTTGCCTAAACCAAGTTCAGATTTATCATTAGCTGATATTTATTTGAATCAATTGAATATACTAACCGATACGTTACCGCCAACATTGTTAGCTCATGGTTTACATGAGGTTACATCAGCTGAACTGTAACGATTAATTTTGTGTTTTGATATGAGTTTGAAAATGAGTGAGCAACAACATACTTGTATTTTTCGATACGCATTATATCAATAATTTGATCCATTTTTTACTACTATCTGGTTGTTTTTTCTCTGATTGAATTGATTGTTATCTATTTGTGTGTTTGCGCATACACATGTATCCCTTTTTGATCAATACAGTTATTTTTACTAAGTGTTCATGCCTTATTCACTAGTTTGTTAACGCAACACGATTATAGTTGCCTTCCTTCAGTATTTTTTCATGTTCACATTTCTATCTGTGACTAACAGTTCCACAGTAATTTTTATTGTCAGTACTGAGATTCAACCAACTAATCATTACTTTATTAATAAAGTCGTAAAGATCTAAGATTACAATGTGTTTATCATCAGATCAATAGTCAAAGTACTGCTTTTTGTTATTCGTATCTTATTTTACTAATTAAATAATTTCTCACACATTCATTGTTGGTTGTTTGAGGCCTAAATTTGTTAGAATGAGCGATGAATAAGAACAGTTATAATTCTTTTGAAAGAAAAACAGTTTCTTCTAAATGTTCATATTTATCATTACTTCAATACATGCACACATACACACACGTAAGTCATGATTGTCTACAGTTTGTTCATGTTTTGATCATTAATACAGTGTGTTTCGTTGACCTAATTACTATTTATGAATTTTGATGAACAAGTTTTGATAAATATAATTTCTTTATTTATAAATAATGACGATCAGACAATAAAAAAATTGGATACAGATACCAATATCTAAATAACATGCTGATTCATGAACTTTATTAATTGTCTTCATGTACTCAACCTATTTACATTTAATCTCGTTTTGTTTTTCACTTCTTTATATCATCACATTTTGTTTTTGTGATTTTAATAAAGTTTAAGTATTTTGTGTTTTAATGGACGTGTATTCATTTCATTCTTCTCATCAGAATTTTCTATTTTGGTCAGCTATAATTTCTTTTTTTTATATATAATTACGATAAATACAAATATAAACGGTAACAATTGATTTAAACATTTATTATAACAAAGATGTTTGTTTTGTTTCTGCGTAAGCGGTAGTGTTAGTTATTAACAATTAACTGTTGTTCATGATACAAACTATTTACTTGACATATACTCTTGTTAATTTATTTTGTACATAGAACGATTAGACCACTGAATCGGCATCACATGATTTACATTTCATGCTTCAATTAGTTTAGAATAATGCATACAAGTCATACATTAGCGTGGATGATATGTCTCACGCCTGACACGATTGAATTCATTAATCACAGCTCTTCGTATGAACTAAGGGGATCATTGCTCGTAGTTAGTAATTAGCACGTGGTTTTCTTATCTTAACATAGTCGTTTGAAGGTTAGGCGCTGGCTGCGAGGCTTGAATGGATCTTAAATGCGCATTGTTGGAAAGTCATATATTAAAACATTACAGCTATCCAATACATCCTGGTTTTACATGGTCGTTTACCCAACAAAATACGTCTAGTGAACTTAATTTAACTTTCACATCATTAAATCAGGATTAGAGTCACTCAGAACTTAACTTATGCATTTGTATACTGAATTTACAGATATGTACAGAAGTTTCGACATGTAGCTAGCAACTGCACTCAGTATGAATGTAAACATAATATCAGTGTCAGTTAAACTATCACACCATTAATCGGCCCGACCACCGACGTGCAATATTTCATGGTGTAGGAGTAGGTTGGAAGAAAGCTAGAGGTGGCCAGACCAAAACGTGGCACAAATCAATGAAGTCACTGACAAGTGGACTAGGCCATGTTGGTAGGTGTAGACTACCTGGTTGGGATTCGCGAGATGACAGCAACCGATGGTTAGAGACCTTGAATGACATGGCTCAAAATCGTTTGCAATGGCGAAGATGCATCCACTCTTTGTGTTCTACCAAATTCTAATCTTCTGAATTCCTCATGTATTTATCTTTTTCTCTTTCCAAATTTATTTCACTGTACTATACTCCTTCAATAATTTCTTCAAACCCTAATCTTTTGGATTTCTGATTATACTCCTACTACTTCTACCACTATGGGAATTGAATCGACAACTGCATCTCTGTGCTAATGTGGTATGGCAACTCGAACTGATGTACGTACGTACGAAGTTCTACGTTGTGACTGACTGACTGACCATTAATCGGCATACTTCTTGAAATTTTCTACTTTTGACTAAACTATTCGAGATGCAGTGAACTGTAGTAATCGTATGATGGAAAGCTAGCTGCCGGACAGTCAAACTACACTGGATTACGTACGGAAAGTACAAGCCTATTTATTTACCTCAGAAATAACTCCTGAGGGGTTGTGGTGAAATATAAGTAATGATATTCTGGTAAGATTTCATGTGCTGCCAGTACATGTTCACTGAGACTAGTTATTTTTTAATTTTTTGGGAATTCTACTTTTAGATATAAACCTGAACTTTTCGCTTCTGTCTGTACCATTATCATTTTATTCTGTGGTATCAACTTGTTATTAGTACACCCGTGATTTTAAAAATGCGTATCGCTGTATTTCAGACTTCAACTGAATATATTTGTTTCTCAGTGTTTGTGCTCACAGTATTACTCGAACCCACAACCTATCACTTGAAATGCCGTGCTATTCACTACTAGACTACTGAGTCTAAAGAACAAATAACTTATTCAAATGATATGGTGTTCATTCTTAGTTTCTGTTATCATATTGATATTCAGCACTGAATTTTGGATGCTAGGCTGATAACCTCAAAAGAAATTTAAGTTACAAGTCCCAGAATATATCTCCACAGTAAATCAATGGTGTAAACACAAGTAAATTACCAGGCTAATTCCAGTCATCGATTTCATATATAACAAGTCTTAACTGTGGTTTCTTTTCCGAGAAAAATGACGTTTTTTAATCGAAGTGAAGACAATTCACAGAAAACAATTTTTATGAAATATAATAGAAAAAAATCATACAAACAAAATTCAGACTAAATTGGGAAAGCAGATTGAAAGTTAGTTAAACAGGAGTTTTACCGGACTCCAGTAATTTCATATCTTCATCCACCATCAGCTTAACAAGTTCTGTAAAACCACAAGTTGGCTCCCATTTTAATAATTCTTTTGCTCGAGTGCAATCCCCCAATAAGAGATCCTGTGAAAAAATTTACTAATGAGTGCATCATGACTAGACCATTCGTTTAGGAAATGTTTTCTCTACAAAAAATCAAACTTCGTACACGTTTTGCTGACAGTATCTTTCCCTAAACTTGAAAGTAATCTGAGTCCGGATGAACCGCTCTTCAAAGTCACTTCACTTACTGAAATCATGAATGAATATTTTTCTATATATAGTCTTGGTAGATGAGTCTAATCAGAGTAATTAACTGACTTCATCAGAAAAGGATGATTGCTGAATTCCCCTGTTTTGTTTTGTGTTAACGCAAAAGCTAGATAGCTGACATGGATATAACTCCTTCAAAAAGTTATATTCTAAATGATCAGAGACAGACCAATTAAATCTGAATAAGCCTGGTTGCTGTTCGTAGACAATGTGCAGTTTTTGCTGATTAATCTCCAGTAGTTACCGCATTAACAAACAATTACTCTGTATGTGGATTAGTACCAGTTTTACTACCTTGACATATTATTATTAAACAACTTCAAAGTCACATTGAGTTTTTTGTCAGCTTGTGTTTTTCGGAATATAATAGAAACACAAGAACATCTTTATTTAGAAGATACTGTATATGGAAATAAGTGAGTCCTTTAGTCCAATGTACAGAACAGACATCGAAATCACTACTCATTTTATTATTTGAGCGACTGAATGACCTTACCATTTGCAAATATGTATATAATGAACTAGTGTAGAAATAGATAAATTTACTATGCGATAATAAATTAGCTGAACAAGAGCAATAAACCGATAAAATAAACCTATGAAATACTATACTTACTACTTCTGCAGGACGGAAGTAACGTTCATTGACACGAACAAGAACATTCCCTGTTTCTGAATCAACGCCAACTTCATCAATACCGGTTCCTTTCCATCTGATTTTATTTAGAAACCATTAATTTCATGCATTTAAAATCGCTCTCAAAATGAGTGATTAAACAATAAAAGTAGTTCAACGAAAATGAGCACTATGGCCATTAAAAAACACAAGCTATATGACTATCAAGAACAGTTTTAGGATTCAAATGTCACCAATACACAACTTCAAGGATGTACCTCAAATAATATGATGCAATTTCAATTGTTTGGAGAATCTAAATATCTAAGCAAAAACCTACCATGAGTATCTTACTCATTTGACTCACGATGACCGAATTAAAATAACTAGTTGGTTTATTAAATATTATTAATAAGCAAATAAGTAACGCACTTCAACCTTTTGAATTTATATCGAGAAAGATGTAATCCAAGGTAATAAGAAATAAAAGCTACATTAAAATGTTAACATTAGGTTGGTAGTCGCCGAATAAACTGTGTTTTCAAAGCCGAAATTATAGTTTGAACGCTCGAGTTTTAAAATGATGCTATACAATTGCATGCGTGATGAGCTAATAAATATATAAGTCTATAGAATCACATGATAGTGTGTTTGAAGATTACTGAATCTTTTTCTGTTTAGAAATCAAGATTTGTAAAAGTACACTGTAAATTAGTAAAGGAAATTTTGAAAAGATGCTCTTTCTTGTTGATGAGCGTCACTATTTCAACCAACCAAAAAATATTCCACACATTAAATTAGAAGTTAAAATAGTTTTCGACCTACCATTTCTCCAATTGGTGGTTTTCACTGATACGCTTATATATACTGATTTTAAACTCCTGTCCATCTGATCTGGTTTGGGCACATAAAGCGACTTGAGATAGATTATGTGAACCTTTACTCGTATAATCTATCATTACTTATCATTTTTTAGAATTATGAATATAAAATTTGTTTAACAAATCAAAGTACTACTATAACTTTACTGACAATTGGATGACGTGCAGAAATATCGTGTTAGATATTTTTATGGCTATCGCTTAGTTTATAACACGTATTAAACATCTAAAATGAATACATGAGTAGAAATAGAAATTCAGAACATTAAAAGTTTATTAACATATATACCTAATAAGTATATAGGTACTTACGTTAAATGGATTCCAACGTGCTCAAAAGCCAAATTGGTAAATTCACGTACAGAATGCTTTTCCCCAGATGCAATAACGAAATCCTCCGGTGTATCACGTTGAAGCATAAGCCACATAGCTTTAACATAATCACCAGCGAATCCCCAATCACGCTCAGAATTTAAATTACCTAATTCCAAAACATTCTAGATAGAAAAAGAAACCATTAAAACCATATTAAGTCAAATAAAAGAAGCTATCGATACAGAATAAGATGAATTTGAAAAGTACTCAGATATGTAAATAAGTTCTACCAAAGCTTGCAACCTACAAATATGAAGTTTTTCGATTACTGCAACATCAAAATAAGTAAGGTAATTATCTTGAAATTTAAGACGATGCAGTGCGGCGCTATCTCAGCAATACTTAACATTATTTAAGGGACATACAGTAGCAAAGCTGCATTGTCAGCGCCTCTAACAATCAACGCGAAAGACGAAAGGTTTCACAGTGAGTGAAGTGTAAAGATGTATTCAATCTAAAACTTATCGATATTGGTAAACCTAGATATAATCCAGAGTTGGGATAGGCACTGTTACTGCAGAAGATTTGTATAACTATGAAACTGGAGAAAAAAATTCCTTAACGATTAAAAATGGTAACTAACAAATATTGTTAAAACTAGATGTTTTATTCACCATAAGCCCAGAATGGTATTAAAAGTTAATCCATTATATTTGACGTATTTACTGAGATAAATAATTTTAGTTGATGGAGTCCACTCATATCTAGAGAAAGATTTCAAATGCAATTACCATTTGGAATATGAATGAACTATGTTGAATTTTCACACACATGAATAATGACGAGAATGTAACAGTTGGTCTACCTTACAACCTTTCCGATAGGCCTATAGTTCCTACCTTAAACCTTTAGTTTGATTTCAGAACCACCAATCTAATCAACTGTAACCATAAAGGTTTGTATTCAATGAAGTACCGATTATCAGAAAACGCCCTCCATGGCATTTAAAGACCAAGATTCATATGCTATTCCCTTTTTCAGAACTTTGGATACCACTTATATCACTGTGTTGTAATCAGGGCATTTTATTACTTCTAAAGAGTCATATTGCATTCATACACATTTCAAACACAAAAAATTGGCTTTTGTAGAAGTATAGCTATATTGACACGGTAGGTTCAACTACTATGAAATATGGTAGAAATGTGAAGCCATGAGGCATTATCTTTAACTTCTAGCAAACTTGGTGAACCAATATTTATTTTTCTTCTTATTCATTTTGTTTTTTCCTATGAATCATAATTAGATTTTGATACTCTTCTAACAATTATAAACCGCTTGATTTTTGATCATGTTTGGAATGCAACTAAAAGGAGTTATTAGTATTAGAACCGTATATGAGGTATGAATCGGTTATGGCTAATGTCTAAAGCTAGAGTGTTACTTCTTCTTGATGTTGATATACTTCAATGTAATTTGAACTTATTTTTCCGGTTCCATCGAAAAACAGAATTGTTGCAAACCATATACAAGTTATTCCCATTAGATGTAAATGATTAAAATATTTAACTACTTGTTGAAAACAAAACTTTTCTAAAATCATTCTGAAAACATTTGAGGTGACCAATCATATAAAAAGATATTCTAACCTGTAGACCCTTCTTAATTCGTACAACTGCGCGTGTAATTTTCCGAGTAACAAACGTTTCTCCTCGCCGAGGGCTTTCATGATTGAATAAAATCCCGTTGCATGCAAACATTCCATAAGACTCTCGATAATTTACCACAATCCAATATGCGTACAGTTTCGCAACGCCTTTGCCGAACGTACAGAAGAAAAATCAATTATTACGCAAAATAAACCACATGTACATTTCTATCAAATTAATTACTTAAATCACCATACCTGATAGCTCATTTTCTGTGTACATAAGTCCAACAAAACCGCGACAAATTCATTCAGTCCTTGATTGTAATTCACAGGAGAACAGTGATCGATTGAACACTTTAGATGATATAGTAAAAATCAGTCAGCGGTGTAAGATGATTAAGTTTCTATCTTTCTTCGAGTTTTAGAAATTTTTTCCTCCACTCGATACATCTCTTTAGGTTTAATTTGAATCGTTTACCACTGTTAATTAACTATTTGTACTTTTTGATGTTTTTTTGCGATTACATTGTGTAAGCCAAGTTGGCTTACGTGAGTAATAGCGAATACATTTAGGGTTGTATGAATTTCGAAAAAAAATAGAGCAGGCATAGTACAAAGAGGTAACTAAAGAGCGATACGCAGACAGAATCACTCAAACACGTTTTACATCACGGTACAAGTACATAATAATTGATAAAAAATGACTCAAGATTTTACGATGATTGTTATCAATCTACTTAACGTACCACTAGCACACTGTAGTGTCAATAAATAACCAATCTCAGAGCAAAGCTTAAAATGTTAAGATTAGTAAATTAACCAAACGACAAATCTATCGAGGTCTACAATTATTCCGATAGTTTGCTCATACAATGGGTTTAGAGCTCTTTGTTTTTCTAGCGTACAATTACAATTTAGTGATTACACAAATAAACGATACGAACATACAAAGACTGGACTTTTTCAGCTAAAGTTGACTGAGTATATTTATCTAGTCTTATGAACGTCTACAGTTATTAAATAAAAAAAGAATGGCCATATTTTTGAACGAACACAATTTGCAAAAGCTGTTGGACTTTATGAACTCAGAAAGAGATGAGATTTTTTTGCCAACCGAAGGCTAATACTAACTTTGTTATTCTACTTTCGTAACCATAGCATCGGGTTCGGAGTTCTTCCGGTCATCAGAAAAACGTAAAGATACAGAATTCACTGAGTTTTGAAGAGAAAGGTTTAATCTTTGATGATGTTTCACAATATAAAAAACTGAATTCGAAACTTACTGTACGGTGACCTCGGGTAAAAAGGCGTTTTCTCACTTTGTGGAGTTTCCACGACTTTCCCATACAGTTCACTGCTGGAGGCTTGATAAAACTTAACAGTTTTTTCTAATTTACATGTTCTAATAGCATCCAGCAAACGTAAGGTACCAAGAGCAACAACTTCACCAGTATACTCACTAAGGTCAAAAGAGACCTAAAATAGAGTTAAAGTTGAATAAGAATACAGACCTTCACATGGGACTGAGCAGCTAGGTTGTATATTTCATCAGGCATTACTTTGCTGATTACTTTGATCAATGAAGAACTATCAGTCATATCACCATAGTGAAGAAAGAATGTCTCTGTTAAGGTTACATGAAATAATTTATTCAGCGTACTTTCGCACGAAAACTTGTTCTTTTCGTAAATATGGTTTACCCTACCAGTATTAAATGTGCTTGATCTTCTTATAATGCCATGAACCTAAAGACGATTCGTGATTTTAAGGATTGTTACTATATAATTCATCGACAGTAAGAACTCGGCCAAATAAGAGCCATCCTGAAATATCTAATTCGAATTTCTTAGAGCAAACCTGTCCTGTTATCCCGGTAATCAACGCTACTTTTCTCTTGACGCCATCACAACTCACACCGTTATTGTTCATTGCCAAGCTATTCAAAATTTGACTTGACCTTGAATTAGAGAGAAAACAAGTACAATGAAACACTTAAAGAACATTGTAATTGAAATATTAACTGTTTTTTCACAGATATATCGAACTTTCAAGAGATTAATAACCAGGTTAAGAATGCTCTGAGTGGCTATATTTTACACGAATGTGGCGGTATCTCAGTTAACCAGATTTTATTTAGAACGCTTCGACAGATAATGCTTCACACACGTTTTGAGATAAGGAGTTCCAGTCAATGGCAGTTAAAAAGAAAGTCGATGGTCATCTGACAACCAGTTTGTTCTGGACTTGTGAGCAATTTTGTATTGTCCTTGTAAATCCCCTATTTCAGCAAACAACGAAAGGGACTGTATACTAGTTGCGTATCATCAGCAATCTAAAAGCCGTAATTTACTTCAAGTCTTTAACTTTGACAAAGGAAGTATGTTTGGTGAAACTAGTCTCTCATCATTTGCAGATTTGTGACACTGTGCATCAACTTAGACGAGATTCTTTGGCTAAATTTTCTTCATGTCAAGTCTAGATCGTCTTTGTATAGACAAGACTAAAAGCTATAAGTATTGACCAGTGTACTCGGAAAACTTCGTGACTATTTCGCAGTTAGATGAAAAGCTTATCAATTCTCTCGACTTTTGGGTCATTGTTTGTCCGAACAACTAATAGCTCACCGTTATTCACCCTGTATGTATCTGCACTATAACGACTAATATGAATCATAATGCATTTTGAAGCATTTATCAGCAACTGTTGAGTACCGAACCATTCATATAATTCTTGCAGGTCATATTTATTCATTTACATTTAAGACCGATGAACCTAAGATGAACTTCATTTTCAGATCCGTATAAGAAAATTGTATGCACTCTTAGAGGTTGGAATGCTTAGCGATAACGTAAGTCTTCGTAAGTTAGCCGAATGTGATAAATTTCCCACTATTTCTGTAGGTACTCAGCATTCTAGTGCTTTTGCTGTAGTTTCTCCGTTATTACGTTGGTTTATGTTTTACGATCACTATATGGAACTGTGGTGTTTGAATGAACCAACGATTCCCTTGTATTGGTGACTGTTTTTATTTTGAATTCCAAATACAATACATTCGTTCGTGCTAATCTAATACTTCTTGCTTAAATTGCGTTATTGCTGGAATTACTAGTTCATACTGTAATTCAAATACTTCTGAATATTACATTTGCGTTGCGATGGAGCCTGTGATAGAACGGTTGTATATACATTCAGATTTTAATGCTTTTGAGGATTACATGGAGAGGCTCCAAATCTGAGCTATGACCGAGAATGATGATGAGGATTTAATATTGTTGCCCATTTTCTTACATTCATTGAAAAAGAAGCATACAGCTTATTAAAGACTTTGGCACTTCCAGACAAACCGATTTCACTCCCTTATGCAACACTCAAGGAACTACTGTTGGACCATGTGAAACATGCAAATTTCGGATGCGGTAAGGGGGGAAAATCCGATGAAATGACTCTCCATAACATCAGGAATCTCACTACTTTTTTACGTCGTCCCAGTCCAATATGCAATCAAAGGTATTCTAATAACAATTCACTAAATCGTGAAATAGTTCATGAAGATGAGCAAGTTTGTTCTATGGCAAGTTTCACCCATGTAATTCATATGTATTTCGTAATTCTGAATGCTTTGAGTGTGGTAAAACTGGACACATTCAGTCAGTTTGTATTACCATGGTTCATTTCGCTGAAAGTAATACTAAGGTGAATGTTTTTAATGATCGCTTCTGGAATCGGTATGACGTCACATAACAGTCCAGATTTGAGTGAAACCCAGAATCATAGTGAGATAAAAATTTCTAACCAAACGACTTCTTATAGGATTTCTCATGTTAATGTGCCAGATATGGTTTGTCATAATAATTCACTTATTTCTGGTGGAATTTCTTACAACCCTGAGGATAATTTGTTGAATGAGCCAAATCATGATCAAAAACCAGATTCACTTTTTGTGGATGCTGGTTTTTCTAATGATCCATTATTCTCTGATGAAACTCTTAATAAATTTGAGAGAAATATTTTAGAAAAATCAAATTCTGATGTCATATCAAATGTTATTCGTCATCACAGTGGATTTATGTCTAGATATATTCCTAATAAATATGACAAATGTGTTTCGAATTAGTCAAATTCTAGTCACATTTCTGATGTTATTGTATCAGATGGTGGATATTCTCATGAAAAATTTTTGTCCAGTAGGATCCCTAGTCAGTGGTATGATAAATCAGAGGGAATAGCAAGTTTCCCTGAAGCAATCAGAGAGCAAGTTCGCCCAGATATTGAGTTTGCACAGGTAGAGAATCTAAATCAAGTCCAAGATTATCCTAATGAGTATGAGGCAGATGCGTGTTTTCTATTTGATTGTTTCGCAGGCGAATCAAGCCCAAATGAATCACATGTGTTAAATACATATATTAATGCATATCTATATGTGCATTCTAATATGAAAAAACAAAAAGAATATGTAATATAACTTTTACGCAAGTCAAAGCCATGTGATGGAATGCCTCAAATTACGTGTTAGTGTGTATCCTCAAATACTCACATACAGTAATCGAAGCGCGAGATTTGAGATAATGCAGATTGGGATCGTCATATTGGTTATAACATTGCGATGTAGGGACCCAACATTATTTCGTGGGGGAGGATAATGTTGTAAAGTCTGTGATTCTAAATATCAGTGGTTTCACTATACAACCGGCATGATGATCGTATACAGTTCCAGGAATCAGGTGAGTATGTTCCAGTCTCGGTTGTTAATTCTAATACTAATGAGTGCATTCTAGATAATACACAGTCTATATCCAATACACTGCCGAACGAATGCAAAATGAATTAAGTAGAAGACGTACATTGGATTACGGACACTTACACGCCGATTTGAGCTGTAGAGGATGTGGTGTTTGAATGAACCAATGATTCCCCTGTATTGACGATTGCTTTTATTTTGAATTCCAAATACAATACATTCATTCGTGCTAATCTAATACTTCTTGATTAAATTGCATTATTGCTGGAATTACTAGTTCATACTATAATTAAAATACTTCAAATCAACACAGGAACATATGGATTGTAGGGTCTTTCATGTGGCCCATGTCTTTCAGTTCATTGTTTAAATCACGGATTTTGGAAAAGTATCCGCACATGTGCAATTCAAGAGTCAAATTTTTCATAAACTTCATACTTTTTTTAAGTATGGGGTTTTCATACAGAATGACTTCCACATAACTCAGAGATATCCTTCGAACTTCCAGTATTTTTTTTACTTTTACCGACTTCTTGTTATCCTTATAGAAGCTTTTTTTATAAGTCATATGTCTTCGCTTATTCCTCACTTTGTGCAATTACTGCTGTGTAAATTTCACCCAAACAATCATTTTTCAACAAGAAACTTGATAGACGTTATAAATATAGTTGTCTCTTAAGATTCTTTTCCTATCTAATGTAATAAATTGAAATATCTTCTCAATAAAATGGCTGGTGTATTGTTAAATGTGATGTTTACCAAAATAAATCAATAATTCATTCAGTAAAGAAAACAAATCCTATTTAGATATTGATTTCAGTTTGAACAGGAATCTAGAAGATCATTCATTTGACCCCGTATTGTCAACGGTTTTGTGAAATAAAGATAAACAACTAAAACTGTACTCATTTTTATGAAGAATTTATAAGAACACTGTATTACTTCTGGTCATAGGAATATGATAATGGAGTCACATTAAAAAATGGACACTGCGTGTAACTCGTAAAATATATATGGTTACACCCGATTCGCTGATCACAAACTATATTTCAGTAGCGACACTAGCCATTGACACTATTTTATGGCTACAAACAACAAAAGCGTCATCTAAAACTGGCATACAGGAATTTTAAAGGACAGCATGATTTATTGACAGTAAATGTCACTAATTCCTATTAGAATATGAGCAAGCTTAAAGGATTCACACAAAGTCAAATAAGGATGGGAGAAAAATTCGAAGGTCAGAAGGCCTGCATAGGAACTTTATTGTGACATTACTAATCAAATTTATGAATATAATAGTCCTATGTATCTATTTTGTTTTTATATCAAGTATGTAATCAAGCCAGTAAGGTAACATTCACTTTTCGAAAGTTATTACAAAGTAGGTCTACTCACTGCCTTATAAGAATAAATAACGACGTGACTTCGACATCATTCATGGAGAGTTTGCAATAATATTTCAGTCAGTCAAATGCATTGAATCCAGTCTATTCGCGTTATCGAATAGACACACTCATAAACATCATTCAGTAGTATCAAATCATGGTGTTGAATCTGATATATTCGTCATTTTTAAAGTAAGACTATCATAAATGTGTGACTAGATTGTCCTTCATGATATGCCTAATTCAAAGTGCACATAGACAACCTGTAGGTCCATCCGCAACATTGCTTTTTGCTCGATTACTGGCCAGTTTATGACTAATATACTATTTATTGGCCCGTCATGATTAAAAGTATTTGGAAATCTGAACTCAATCTCATTACTTCTACGTGTCTCTGGTAGTAAGATTGATCGCTCAAGTCTTCAATTTGCTAGGTGTTTTCAGTTTGGTAAAAGCGGACGTGCACATTTCAGAATTTGCTGGACTACACTCCTTTTTAAAAGCATGTTAAATGTTATGAAAGTTTTAGCATAAACATGTGTGGTGAACCTTTAAAAGAAAATTAGGGAAAAAATTATCCAGAGACAGTGATTGTCATGACATGCTACTAATAAATTAGATTGAGTTCTAACTTGTCTAATTTTAAACATATATATAATGTCAATGTGATTATTACTTGAGTCTCGATATGCAAACCAACTATATATCAAATTTAACAAAAATACACAGATTCTAACGTTTATTTTGCAGTAGACACTAAATAGAGCCTACTTAAGGTCTATTAGTGGAAAGGATAGGAATGTTTATTAGTCACTTTTCGAATACAGGCTTACGGAGACGTTTCACTGCATTGTAGTTGCATACTAGATGATTTATAGGAACGCTAATAATTTTGTGAAAATGATATATTGATGGTATAAGTTTTTGTTATGGAAATAGCTGCGAATGTATATATGGTATCTGTGCTATCCGTTCTAAATTACCCTGATGATGCAACGGATGTTCTAGTTTTACAACTAGCTACCAGTAGCACCTTCTATATTTGATCATTCCCAGTCAGATAGAAATCAGAAGTCAGACGAGAAGAGGCAGGAGAGATATATTTGATTCGTTACCAATATATCGAGGACCTTTACTATGAGCTGGCTAATGAAACGTAGGAGCTGTGTCCCACGCCGTGTTGAAACGTGATCTGGTGCGGATGCATGACCGAAAGCCTTCAGCTAAACAAGTCCACTTAAACACGTGGTCAGCATCCAATGTCGAACACTTAATGAACTATTGATTTTGGGGAATTATTTACAGCTACAGATCACTCCCCCCCTAGTGAGGTAGTGATGCCCCTAAGACGTGACCAGCCAGAAGTTTAAACCCAACGAGTTTGTCGCTGGTAAACACTCTTCTGATAGCTTGCTTCGTTTAGCAGCATCTGGTCGTCTTTCCTTAAACTATGGGACCAAAATGTACAACATAGCAATAAAGAAATATAGTACAATGAAAATTTCGGTTTCTTGCGAAACTTCGTCGTTCTTTTCCAGCCGTCCTGGAAAAGAGGAAAAATGAAACGTGTGAGTGCATGTGGAAAATACACTCGTACTTACGTAAGGACACAAGATGAGCGGGAAAAAATAAACTAATACACTTACAAACAGCGTAAAAGCGATCAGGAAAAAAAATGTTTTTTTTGTTTTTTTTATATATAAAATATATATATACGCTCAAAAAAAATAAAAATGTTGTTTTTTTTGGTTTTTTTATATAAATAAAAAAATGAGCATATTAAAAATTTTTTATAATAAACTATGAAAAGGTAATTCAAGATAAAGCTTATGTCCTACGTGCAATATTCGTTAAGATGTTCTGGAAATCTGACTCGTCTTCCAGAACGCGTTGTTTTAGGTTTTTCTATCGACGTTGACGAAGTATCAAGTTGTGTGTCGGTTGTCGTGTAGGGTACTACGAGTGTAGTAGCTGTGTCGTTTGCTTGTACCGAAGGAAAATCGACGTAGCTAGGGTTTCCTTCTAAGTACGCTGCTTTGAGTCGATCGGTACTGATGCTATCGTTCGTACCGTTCTTATCCACTACATAGTACTTAGGTTCGCGTTGAAGAACTTTGAAGGGTCCTTCGTATGCTGATTCGAGGGGTCGTCGATGTGAGTCTCGACGAACGAAGACGTGTGTACTATGTCGTAATTCGGGTTGAACGAAAACATCAGTTGATTGAGGTCGAGTGTGAGCAGGTTTAACTGAACGCGTAGCGTTTGTAAGCCTACTCGTGTAAGAGTTTAGATCCATGTTCAATGAAGAAGCTGAAGGATCCACGAATTCTCCTGGGAGTCGGAGTGTCGTTCCGTAAACGAGTTGAGATGCCGTGTATCCAATGTCAGCTTTCACTGCATTGCGGATACCTAGCAAGACGAGTGGAAGAGCGTCTGTCCACTGTGAAACGTTTGAAGCTGATAATGAAGTTTTTAATTGTCGATGAAAACGTTCTACCAACCCGTTTGCTTGTGGGTGGTAGGCGGTCGTTCGGAAACGCGTGATTCCTAATAGTGAGGTCAGACAACGGAAAAGTCCAGATTCGAACTGGCGTCCGCGGTCTGTAGTGATTGTGGAAGGGCAGCCGAAATTTGCTACCCATCGTTCGACGAAAGCGCGGGCCACGGTTTCAGCAGTAATGTCCTTAATCGGTACTGCTTTTGGCCATCGAGTAAAACGGTCTACGCATGTTAGGAGATATGAGTATCCGTTCGAATCCGTTAAGGGTCCTACCAAATCTAGATGGACGTGGTCGAAACGAGCGTCAGGGGTTTTGAAAGAACCTAAGGGACATTTGTTGTGTCTGATTACCTTAGATTTCTGACAGCTTACACAGGAGCGTGCCCACTCCCTCACGTCTTTATTCATGCCAGGCCAACAAAAACGTTCGGCTATAAGTTCGATTGTTGCACGAGCACCTGAATGAGAAAGATTGTGCAACGTGTTGAAGACGTTGCGTCGATAATGTTTTGGCACAATTGGACGATCCCTACCTGTAGATGTGTCACAGAGTAAAGTTTCCTTACCTGTTCCCATCTGCTTAATACTCAGTTTTAGAGTTGTCGAGGATAACTCATGCTGAAGATCAATGTCTTCTTTTTGAAGCTGAGAGAGTTTAAGAAAATCGATTCCTTGGAAACTGTTCAAGGAGCTAATTCGAGACAAGGCGTCTGCGACTACATTGTTTTCTCCAGAAATGTGTTGTATGTCTGAAGTAAACTGCGAAATGTAGTCGAGTTGTCGAGACTCTCGCGGTGAGTACTTGTCTGAAGATGAATTTAAAGAGAAGGTAAGAGGTTTGTGATCGGTAAAAAGTGTGAATTCTCTTCCTTCGATGAAATGTTGGAAATGCCGTACAGCACAATGCATAGCTAGGAGTTCCCTACCGAACGTGCTGTACCTAGATTCCGCGTCTAGCAACCGTCTCGAGAAAAATCCTAAAGGTTGCCATGAGTTGTTAACCCATTGTTGTAAGACTGCTCCGATTGCTGAGTCGGATGCGTCTACGGCGATACTAATGGGCGCTTGAGTGTCCTGATGAGCAAGCAAGGTTGCTTTAGCGATGTGTTCCTTAACTGTGAAGAATGCTTTACGGGCTATGTCGTCTAAACTAATTGATTTCGCATTTCCACGAAGCTGATGGGTTAACGGTTTCATTAGGGATGCGCATTTAGGTATGAACCGTCTATAGAAACTTACGAGTCCGTTAAAAGTTCGTAAGTGCTTGATCGTGGTCGGTTCTGAGTAATCCAGAATGGCCACCACTTTGCTCCTAAGGGTCGGATGCCTTGGGCATCAATGGTGTGTCCTAGGAAGTCTAAGGAGTTTGTTCCGATTTGGCATTTCTGTATGTTGACAGTAATGCCATGCCTTTGGAGTCGATCGAAAACAATGTCCAGATGCTCGAGATGTGATTCTCTGTCCGGACTTGCGATTAGACAGTCATCAACATACGCATGCACGAAGTTGAGACCTCGGAAGACGTCGTCTATAAACCTTTGGAAGGTTTGCGCCGCGTTTCTTAAACCAAAAGGCATTCGTAGAAATTCGTAAAGACCGAAAGGAGTGATGATGGCGGTTTTAGGAATGTCGTCAGGTGCCATCGGGATTTGGTTATAAGCTTTAACCAAGTCGATTTTCGAAAAGACAGTTGTACCTTTCAAGGTAGCTGTCAAATCGTGAATATGAGGCAGCGGGTAACGATCGGGAATGGTTTTAGCATTCAGACGCCGATAATCACCAGTTGGCCGCCAATCATTGCTGTCCTTTTTAGGGACCATGTGCAATGGGGATGCCCATGGACTATTCGATGGTCGAATTATCCCTAGGTCCATCATGTGGTCGAATTCGTTTTTAGCTAACCTAAGCTTCTCGGGAGCGAGTCTTCGAGCTTTCGAGAATACAGTTGGTCCTGTAGTCGAGATGTGATGTGCAACATTGCTGGTTACACAAGGCAATTTCGATTGTGGTTGGTATATCCCGGGGTATTTGTCGAGTACTGATTGGTACAATGGGTCTATGGCTTGTTTAATCGTGACTGGGGATAACCTGCAACCGGAACAAGGAGTTACGCTAACAGATAACTTAGTGTTTCCGTCTATTAACCTTCGTGAGCGTGTGTCGATGAGTAGATTGTGGTGTTGTAACAGGTCTATACCAATGATTGGCATAGAGACATCTGCAACCACGAAAATCCAGTGTATGGGTTTGCGTAAACCTTCGTTAAGGTAGATGTATCTTTTACCGTAAGTAGCGATCGGCTTTCCGTTTGCCGCCTGTAAACTTAAAACAGACTCGTGAAGTCTGTCGTTGGAGTTCGCAGGAAGATCGCTAACTTCTGCGCCAGTGTCGACGAGGTAGCGAACTTTCGTAGTCACATCCGTGACATATAAGAGGTGGCTGTGTTCGCCGGCTATTGTTGCCGTTAACGCGTGCCGGCTGGGAAGTTTCCCGAAATCTTATTCGTGTCAGTCGATTTTCAAGTCGGATAATTGCAAGGTTTCCTGCAATTTCTGGAAAACTTACCGTACTGGTTGTGATACCAGCACCAGTTGGGATTGTCTGTCTCTCGTGGTCGAGAGCCAGATCGCTTACGTGAGACACTTCTACGCGGGTTTTTTGACCGACTACGGTCATTACGAACTCTAAGATATCGTGTAAGCGTGTGACATAGTTCGGTTATGTCAGTTGGGGTCGATTGGGGTTTTTCCTTGACGGAAAAGACCTCGGCCTTAGAAGATTTAGTGATTTCTATGATTCGATCGGCAGATGCAGCCAGCTCATCTACGGCGTTGTTTTGAAATGAAACAAGCACTGCCTGCACCTGTTGAGGGAGTTTAGACAAGAAAAGTTGTCTGAATAGGCCATCATCGAAAGTTCGTTGAACGATAACTTCTCTCATTCTTAGCAACATGTCTGTCGCAGAACCCTGTTGCAAGTCGATGTTATGGAAGAGTTGGTCTAACCGTTGTCGGTCGGTTAGGTCTCCATGTTTGAAAATCGAACATTTGAGAGTTTCGTAAAGTTCGGGAACATCACTAGTAAACATACTAGGTGTTACGTACCTATTAAACTCGCGCGGTAACGCCTTAACTGAATCGAAATAGGGAGAATAGACTTTAACTTAAAAACCTTAGGTGAGTGTTCCGTCATAGTAATATAGATAACGAAAAATGTCTAATTGAAATATATCCGGGGAAAAAAATTCGCGAAAAAACAGTATATCACTATATATAAAGTTCAAATAAACAATAACAATGAATAATAATATTCCAAAATGGAACAGACTCACAGTATATTGGCTTGGTGTACCAGATCACGTCGGTCTCACCAATGATGATGCAACGGATTTTCTAGTTTTACAACTAGCTACCAGTAGCACCTTCTATATTTGATCATTCCCAGTCAGATAGAAATCAGAAGTCAGACGAGAAGAGGCAGGAAAGATATATTTGATTCGTTACCAATATATCGAGGACCTTTACTATGAGCTGGCTAATGAAACGTAGGAGCTGTGTCCCACGCCATGTTGAAACGTGATCTGGTGCGGATGCATGACCGAAAGCCTTCAGCTAAACAAGTCCACTTAAACACGTGGTCAGCATCCAATGTCGAACACTTAATGAACTATTGATTTTGGGGAATTATTTACAGCTACAACCCATTCTTGAATACGGTATTTTAGTTCACAGTAATTGCAGGCATAATGATCTGATCGAAATTGAAGGTGTTCTAAAAAGGTTCACTAAAGCTGTTTTGAGGTATTCTGATAACAAGACTATCACCAAATATGTCAACAACTCAAATTAGAACCTCTCTGGATCAAATTAAACTTTATCTTTATCTACCGGCTTATTCACGGTATTTCCTTCTCTTCGGTATCCACCCCTTCATACTCTATGATATCATCCCACAATCTACACAATAATAAAAATATTCTAGCAATTCCAAGATCCCACACAAATTTACGCCAGAACTTTTTCGTTATCTGCTACTCAACCATGTGGAACAGACTGCTAGTAAAACTACGTTGCAGTGAAACTATAACCCGGTTCCGGAGTCTCCTTGATGATTTTCTTTCCGAAAGTGGATTGCGTCACCTATTGAATATGAACGTGCTTAATAATGATGTATATAAACAAGGTCCGTCACCTATCTAATTGACTGAAGAGCAAAGTGAAAACTTTAAAACTTTTCACGTCTATTTTCTTTTCTTTTTATTCATCCCAATATATGAAGTTTGTTTATGTTAGTATTTATAGTTATTACTATTATTAATATCGTTATTGGTCCCTCAACACCTTAAATATTCTTCTCAACTCTTCTTGTCCTTCCAGACATATTTTATTCTTTAGCATCCAAAGTCTATAACTAAAAACCAAAAAAAACGCTGTTACACTTAGAAGAATTAACTTCTCAGATTCATTTTATCTTCACCACATATATATAACACATAGAAATTTACATTTGATTATCCTTTGCAATTAATTGTGACTATCATAGGATCATTCTAAATTATTATTGCACAGATGTTTATACTAATACCCGGTTTCAATATGTATACTGTTACATAAATCTACATGTATTTATTCGAGTGCACTAAAGGATTATTATTACTTTTTTTAATTGTTGGTTTACTTCGGAGGTCTATATTCAATAGACTATTATTATCATTGTTGGACCCTTTCACTAGATGTTCATTTCTTTTCTCTCTTTTTTTCGTTCAAAATAAATATTATTCTTAAGATTACGTTACACTCAAATCAACTTCTCAGACTCACTTTATCTTCACTATGCATATACGACTCATACATATTGATTATCCTTTGCACTTAGTTGGGACTTTCATAGCATCACTCCAACTTATGACTTCATAAACACTTATTCTAACGCCATATCTTACAATAATAATCAGTTATTTACTTATCAATTTATCTTATTTTATTTCTCATTTGGCGATACATACATAGTCGTTTATTCTTGTTCTGTGTTCATAAACACGCTTATTGAACTATTTACGTATCTCGCGTCTCCTTTATTTCTATTTCTTTAGTTTTTTTCTTTCCTTCTTTAAAATATTTCAATATTCTCCATTACACAGAACCTGATTTATTATTATTTTATTATTAATACTTTATTCTTTCTTTTTTTTCTCTTTTTCAAATATGGCAAGTATAATGCTAACCTTATCGAAACTTGTGTATTATTAAATAAATCCGATATCATTCACGTGCTTGTTCTGAAATCAGTATTTAACAAGGAACGTAAATGGTAATAATGGTCATAATAGAAATAGTTGGAAAGAGTGTGCTCGAAAAATCAGACGTGAGCTATTTTCTATATTCTTAGAGTTACGAAAAGATGCAACATGCAATTTCTAATGTACATTAGCGTGCTCAGGTACTACATTTGTGGATGAATATTTAAAGATAGGCTTTAAAAATTTTGTTACTCACGTGACTACCATTGGGTCTAAAAACAACAAATCACTCATGAACTGTTGTGAGAATTTTTCGGATCTTACAGGGAGATTTCATGACATAGTCGTCCGGTGGCACGGTAACGTGGAATAGTGATTGACATGATCAAACTTAGTAATTCTAAAATGTTGCTTACCATGAAGGGCTTTTTACTAGTCTAAGAATATTCGCCAACCAAGTACCTGGAGACCCAGAGAAAGCCTAAGAATTATCACTCCGACCAGAAGTGGAAAAGTGTTTCCAGAAACACCGGGAAAAATGGGCCATTGTCTCACATCTATAAAATCGAAAGATACCAACCCAGTCAAATCAGAAGTCAGAATTGAAGGAGTTTTTCTAAGGTATATTTGTGAAGCTATCGATACGCTGAGAAGCGCTTCATCTAATTGGTTAGTAGTTGCAACGGATGAGTAGCATGGTGTGCCCGCCAACGATCTAGTTCGGATGCGTGACCGAACGCCTTTAGTTAGAGTGTGTCCTATAAAATTAAGGAGGTCAGAATCAATTTTGAAGACTTACAGAACTACATATTATTAGGATTTATTTTTTTTGTTACACATATATGAAGACTAAACGTTTACTATCAGTCTGTAAAATTTAAAATAATCAAGTCATTTTGCGATACCAAACAGGCACTTGTGTGAGAGGAAAGTTTTCTACTTAAACCACAAAAGAACTTCAAAATATCAAAGAAATTACTTTGAAATTGTAGAAGAAATGATTAAACTACAAACTAATAAATGATTATCCAAGCTTGTTATCATTCATGTGGCATAGGCCACCGACTCGGGATTTCTATCGCATTCTGCACTAGGCGCTTTTACCCTATTTTTGGCTAAGTTCATTCATTTTTAGATATCTCTGCGATTTTAGGGGCAATGTGTATTTTCGTTTTCCTCTTCACCTCTAATCTTGAAGATTCCAAGTTAGGTCTTGACTTGCGATACAGAATAATGCATTCCGTAAAATACGTTTCACTCACATTGACTGAATTCTAATTTCGTCCAAATAGATATCTTATGATGAAATACAGGCAATTGATCTGAAGTTTCCTTCATGGATATCTGTTTACGAGTAGTTTGGCGATAATGGTCACTATAGTCCTTCAAGTTTTGGCATAGTACGGTAGAACAGAATTGACGTTTGTGATAATGTTCTGAACTTTCGAGCTGGGTAAAAATTGCTTAGAGCTCAAGATATTTTTGGTTGTGAAAATTATCAACTTTCTGGAACCTGTTCATCCTCCGAGATCTTTTTTAAAAGCAAAGTTGGAGCATCTTTTTACCTTACTCTCCATCTAATTTCGCCGCTCAAGCTTGTCCACCATCTGCTCCTACTACTTTATCCTTCTTTACGTCTAATGACCCAGTTAAATCCGCTTATTGTTAAGGCAGTAACATCTTAGAAATGACTGTAAGTGCTGCTTTGACATCCAGTATGACTTGGAATTAGTTGCTTCAAAGCTGTGAACCTCAGTTCGTGTTCAAAATTTGCTCACGGTTTCGGCGATCACAGTCAACTCTTCATATACCTTGACACTATATTTAAAACGGTGTACGGAGGAAACCGCAGCTCTTATCTAGACTATGTAGCCCAAGGTATATGGCATATAGGCTAGGTGTCAAAGGAGTTTCACATCTAGGTATCTTCAGTATGTTATTCTTTCTCTCATCTCACTTCTTAATGAATAACAATATTACACAGAAGCGAAGTCACTTTCCAGTCGAACTGACAGCTAAAACTAAGTCTTTTGTTTAGGTCATCTAATTCAGCTATTTTAACGAAGAACATGAAATAAGTTATGTTATAGGACCTACTGCCAGTTAAAAGCAAAACGGAATCAATGCTTCTGAAGTCTGTAGTGCCGTGCTTCGATAATCGTTATAATACATATCTTAACGGTGCAAAAAATCAGAGGCAGCTACAGTTTATTGTCAAATAACGCAGGCCAGAAGTAAATACCGGCGAGCGAAGCTAAAAACGACATGCATTGGAGATGGTGGGTATCTAGCTTTTATCAATATTTATAGTCAAATAAAATGCAGACATGTGACGAATAGAACAAAAAGTGTACACACACATGCGCTCATATAAAAAATAGTCACAGTTAATAAGCGAATGATTAGCAAGGTCAAACATGACTCATGATGGATAGGTAAATTGGCTTGTCCAGAAACTAGAAGAAGCTTTGTACGTATAACATAGTACACGACATTACACTACTCACCACAAGTCCACCACCCTAAAAAGCAGGAAGACTCTAACTAGGACATTTACAACGATTATCAATGTAGTACCCGGTTGAGTGCTAATGTTCATCCCCATGTAGCGAATTTAGAATGTCCGAAGCAGTAAACACTTCTCTAGGGATATGGGATTACCAAAAATCTACCCTCCAAGGTTCTTGCGAAACCGTGTTTCCGACTATCGTTTGTGATCATGGCGAAAAATAAAGATGCATTAATGGGCGACAGAAATAAGACTTATCAATCTTTATGAGATTTCCGAATTCTTTGACATGAACCAATGAGGCTAAATTTTCGACAGACTCAATCTAAGTCTTTTTCATCCAAACTATTCTGGCCTGCAGACACACAGTTGTGGTAAAATAGATTCTTACGAAAAGTAAAGTTGGAGCTGATTATAATAGCATGAAAAATGTGACACATTACGACCAACTGGAAACACCCATGCCAAGAAGAATCGTAGTTATACCTAGTTGAGGGGATCCTCAATAACCCTACCTATCAGCATAAATTCTTTACCGTCGAAACGTTTCCTCACTGCCAACGACAATTATACCGTAAACCGAACGGAGTAAGAAAAGAACAGGAACAAATAGGACGTTAATCTGTATATTTCTCACAATAAGGCTAAAGGGTTTCTAGCAAGGCATAATTGTGCTCGCTGATAGCTTACCTAGCATTTAGGTATGAGAATCTGAAAATTGAAAACTTTAAGGGACTTAATTGCAGGCATTTCGGAAATATGAGGGGAAGTCGAGCTACCTGGAAGGTAACTTGAATTAAGTTTTGTTTATCTTTACGTTTATTTAAACGCGATTCCCCCCCCCCAATTAAACCGCTGAAATGATTGGATTTTAAGGGAAACGTTAAATAAAAGCTAGGTTTTGGTAGTAAATCTATCAGCAATGAAATCTTCGAAATTGATTCTTAGTGAGATTGTCTTTCCGATTTAAAATAACAGTGTGTTCATCATCATAACGTTTGGTAAAGGTGGGAATTGACGCCTTGTTGGAATGAATTAATAAATAAAATCTCCATGACTGAAGAATAAAACTAAACATTTGGAGACCACAACAAACTATTGTGGTCATATAGGATACCTCAAAGGTCGAGATGATTATATATTGATCGTAAGATGCATTTTGAAGGTTTTATGAGTGAAAATCCATCTGTGTATACATTTGCAACTTGTTCTTATTGATCCCTTCAGTTGTACATTTTGTTAGTCTTTCTGATTTCATATATTTATTTTTCTTTCTCATTCACTAAGCTTCTTCCTGAACTGCATTTATGTTGTTTTGGCGGCAGCCATATTGATTTGTTCCTCCTTTGATTGGAATTGTGCTTTTTTTATTGTGAATTGAAGCACTCTTTCAGGATTGGAAATACTCCGCGTTACAAAGCAACTAAATATTCCCTTTCGAACGAATCTGATCTGTCCAAAAAAGATGGATTAACATTTATTTGTTGCTATTGGTAATTTTCTTACATCCTTTATCAACTTTCTTTGTTATAATTTAGATTTGATTAACTGAACAATTATTGGTGGAATAACTGAGTGGTATTTGTTTAGGTAATGATGTACATTTATATTTATGATGAATATTAGAACCGTTATTTAAGCAATCACCTCGTTTTGGTTTCAACTGGGTCAGCGCGTATCTAAACTAACTAGACAGTTATTCTCCAGTCCAAACCTTAGTTTGGATTCTACAGTTCTAAACAAATATCGATTGACCAAAGTTGTTTGACTAACGTTTCGTGGATTTCAATTATCGTTTCTGAAGATATTTTGTCGCTTCGCCTTTGATGCCGAACACTCGACAAAGGAAGTCAAGCTCAAGGCTCGTTGGTGTTAATGGAGCCTAACTAAATGATGGATCCCCTTTTACAAAGCAATTGCATTTTGATGTCCTTAAGTGTCATGATTCAGACTCAAATAAGGTCAGGGATATTCTAAAACATTTTTTTGGACAGTTGCATGTAATCGCCCGAGAAACTTTAGAAGACTTATTTAATACTGTAAATTTTTATCGTAGTGATGAGGAACAGCTATCGAACCTGACTATAAGAATGGAAAATTGTGCTATGGTCTTGGAACAGATGAATTATACTGCGAATCTAAATTCTTTAGTTACTGTAGAGAGAATAGTAACTGTTAACCTAAAGTTGAGAGATAAATAGCACTTTAAGACGGAATCAACCAATTTATTTCGATTCACGAACAAAATTAAAAAAAGTAACATTAAGACATGCAAAACGAAAACGAAGAGGCAGGAGGTAGGAAGTACATCCTAATTTAAAATGTGAAGACTAATTAATTACGGAATAAATGACAAAAGCACAATTATAGTATTGTTACATATATGACGATTTTAAAAGAGGAGTAATTTCTATAAGAATATGCACACATTAAAAATCACTGAAGACAAATATGCCGTTTGAGTGAATATCACCAGACTGAATAGATCACTGTGAACAGGATGAAGAAATCCTACTTTTTTGGTGAACCGCGAAGCTTTTCAATTTTAGTTTCAACACTGAAAATTTAAGTAGAACAATTTATAATTAGACGTATGATAAATCTATTTTAAATCATGTTTGAATTTGTTATCCAAGTACACTATTAAAGATTAGACGAATAAGTACTTGTCACTAGTTCGATCTTGCTTAAGAAATTATGAACTTAGAAGAGACAATCCGATTGCTAAACCGTAAAGCTCTTTCAGTGCATCAATAGCATGAAAATACATTGAATGAGTGTTTTTATAATTCTTATCAAAAAGTTTACGAAATTCCACAAACATTCACAGTTAATTTTGCAGTAGATTTTGTTTTTAATATAGTTTTTACCTTTTAAGTAATAACTTAGTCAGTGAGTTGAGAAGGTTCAACTTCATAGACATATATTTAATTGGGATCTATCTTTACATTCAGTAAGTGTTCAACTCTACGATTACAACTAATCAAGTTTTGAAAAGTTAACAATGTATGTTCCAAACGATATCGTTAAAGTAGCATTTATGTGGTTTGTTTTTTGAAGGTCATTGATGTTATCCCTCCGCCTGAGTTTCAAATACAAAATCAAGTGATAAAGCAATATTACACAAAGAAAAAAACAAAGTCAAAATGATTTGTGATACGATAAGAGCACTGATTAAAATCGTGTCGTGGACTAGGTTTTCTTTTGTCATTCCAATGCTCTCGTCTTTATATTAAGTAGAAAAACTAAGGATATAAAATTTAAGAGAACTTCGAGTAGAATTAAGTTTATACACATACATTTTAAGTATGTCTTTCACTTTCGTTCTGACCATTTTGAATGCTTCATCACATTGAGGCTGAACAGAAAAAAAATAAAGAACACAACATATATAATATATCCAGTACTTTCAAATTATTATACAAATAAGTTAGTATGGATAAACACAAAACAGGGCCTGACTTGGCATTACCATTTTTACACATTTCATTTTCCCATATCTGTCAAGTGGATATTTATCTCTCGTCTTTCTGGCCTGTAAATTATTTTCATCTTCCTATTATTCTTTGACCTCTAGGTTAAGCGATATCGTTGAAAAAGAATTTTTGGCCAAATTATCTTTATTCAAGTATGATAATTTTGCATGTATAAATAGCTAATAAATACAAGGTTTGAAAATATTTGTATAAAGTAAATAGTCTGTGAGTGAAGTAAGTTCAAAGAATAAACTACAGTCGTTTCTGATTTTAAGTTATGTAGTGTTGTGCTAATGAGGTATGGTAACTTGGAGCGATGTATGTGTTCGATCCTACGTTGTAGATAACTGATTGAAAACTTATATGTATAACGTGTATGACTAAATAGAATAAGTGTATATACGAACAATAAATGATGGGACGTATTTTGTTTCAAATTCAAATTTGTTGGTATTTGTACTCTCTGTAAAATTCTGTAAGCTAATATAATCCACTGTTTGAAAACGGTGTTCAAACAATTTCAAATGACCTTTTGTAGTCATTAGATCAGTGTAAACTAATAATGTATGCTTTAGAAAACATCTTTAATGAATAAAGTTTAAACTGGTTAAATACAGAAAAAAAACAATGAGTTAAACTGTAAAACAAAGTAGTTTGAGCACATATATCGCCAGGAATTTAGAGAGAGATAATACAAGTTTATCATACACATTAGTTATTTGTATCAAGAATTTTGAAACTATGATTCTAAAGTTATATTTGTGAGTTATTAAGAGCCTTTTAAAGTAAAGACCAAATGAAATAAATATTTAACATGAACAAACAAACAGACAAACAAATTCATGTACTTTATTAAACGAAAGAGAAAGCAATTGTAAATATGAAAAAAAAATTATGTACAAAATAGCAATGAATCGATACAATCAGTGAAGAAAAGAACTGCGGGTCTTAGCCAGTCAACAACAATGATAAAATTATGATTAAAAACTGGTCAATTGAATAAGGACTTTGCATAGCAAATATTTCACGAGATATTTTATTTTAGAAAAACTTTTACCTTGAGCAAGATAAATTTCAAAAACATACATTGAATTAAAGCGTTTTAGGCTAAAAATTGCTATTTATATATGCAAGCTTTATAAGTGATTCGGAAAAGATCAAAACGACTTCGTAGATGTATATATTAATATCATGAGGGGATGAATGTTAGACCACCACTGAAAACCTGGAAGCGTTGGACATCCTAGTCTGGGGGTCCTCACAAGGGCACATCCACGAGCCCACATGTGGGACGCTTAATTTCTACACCAGTGAGTCGAAGGTCCTTGATTCGAGTTCCACGCGCGGGATCGTGGATGCGCCCTGTTGAGGAGACCCGTACTATAACGAAACGGCCTTCCAATGCTTTCGGGTTTTTAATAGTGGTCTAACATTCATCATATCAATTCAAACTCAACAATCTCCACAATTACGTAATGAGAACTACATATATCAAGAGTTTTGGGATGATAAATTCCAAAATACTACGAATTCAGTATAAATTATGGCATTTACTTCAGATGTGTTATTCTAAGCTGTCAAATTTAGTAACAGAGAAAGTCGGCAAGACAATAATATTGTAATAGATGAAAATGTAATAGTACAGATAACACATACAAAAAACTCAAGTAAAGACATGTTGTGAATAAGCCACTAGAACTGATGCCCACGTTCACAAATCTACAGTTACACATAGGGTTAGGATTGGTGAACAATGACTTTGCGAACTAAAAAACGGCGCTTTTTCAATTGCACTGTTACTTTGATTAACAATATAAGATGGAAATAGTGATGACTAGGAATTGGTGAAAAGAATAATTAATTTTAACATTACTTAGTCGAAAATTTAATTTCATGTAAACAATTAGACACATCATTAACAACGCGATGGGTAATTTTTTTCATCATAAATAGATTAAAAAACTATAAGGTTATTCTAAAGAACAGATACCAGAGAACAATAAGATTTAAAAAAACCCAGTTATGGCTGTGTTTAGTAAAACATTTATTGTGATAACACTAACACTTTAAAGAGCTGTGCTTTAAAATACCAGTAGAACTAATCAAGTATTTCGATGATTATTAATTTATTCTGTTTGTAATTATTAAGGCAAGATCGTAGTCATTTAGTGAAACATTTTATTTAACTTGTTCTATCCACTCTAGACAAGATTATAGCTCGATGAGCTAGTAGTCAAGCATCCATTAGATCTATTAATTATAGTGGGTAGATTTTTATTTTCGGTTTTTACAAAGACAATTGTTTCCGTACTATACTAAAATTATTCACCTTTAATTAGCAATAAACATTGAACTTTTATCATGTTGAATATTGTTTCCCAGTAGTCAAATTATGTTCTAAGTGTACTACTATTAAATTCACAAATTTCATATTATTTTATTCTTATTAGATTGGATTTACTCGAGAGAATTTTAAACAAGAGTTTTGACTGATTGTGATTGGCAAAAGCACAGTGTATTTGATCCTCAATCAGTCGATTACAAATGAAAACCTTATTACAATTTGATAAATTTACTGGTTTATGCAAAAAATTATGTACATGGTTACCAGTTTTCCCCTCTACGTAAGACGTGGCTTATAGTCCCTATAGAACCAGGAATTCATTTATACATCTGTTGTCGTTGAAGCACAACAAACGCATTCGAAAAGGTTTGAAAATATAGATAACATGATTATATTCCTAAACATTTTAACGTACTCATAGATGAAAAGTGCAAAACTGAAGCTAACAATGAAGGTATTAAATGAGTCAAGAGTTTATAAATACTTTGAAGTATTTTATATTTCGTTCGAAAAATGGAAGATATATAAGGAAGAAATATAAGGAATAGTCAGATCCATTTATAACTTGTTAATAATTAGCCCAATGGTCATACTTAAAAAGAAATTGACGTACAAAATAAAATGACTGTTTAAGAAAAGTGCATCCTAGATAAATGCACTTTATATATATATATATATATATATATATATATATATATATATATATATATATATATATATATATATATAAAATCAATAAAAACCCTTAAGTTTATTGTCGTAATTCGATGGATTTGCGCAATTACAAACTAGACCTAGTAGATTAACTAAACAAGAACAGAATGTGTTCATTTATTTGGCACAGATTTCTGTTATAATTAACAAGATTAGTTATTTTCTATAATTAATAAATAAGTATTTATCTGATAGGACGATAGTTATGTGATGAAATATTATTTTGTTAGCCTATAATAATCGGTTGGACCTACTGTAATCTCACTTATATACATGTTTATGTGGTTATTGAATTTAAACAAATCGTGATACGTAGTTAAAATGCTCTGCTCCTATTGAGAAGTAGCTGTCCTTATTTCCACTCTGGTTCATAACACAAGCCAAAATGCACTAGTAGAAATTTACGAATTCTTCAAATGTTGAGAATTAGTTGGTAATCATTCAGTCATAAAACCATGTATAGCCCGATACAAATGTACGTTAACCCAGTTTGCCAACCACATCAGCACGATATAATGAATTCAACATAATAAATATTGAACTAGTCAGAATAACTGGGATAGCAATGATAGTAAGACAGAATAAACATTGAGAATACGGAGTTGAAAAGATATGTATGAGGGAATACTGAGAATCAAGATTTAGACGAATATAAGAAGCAAATTAGTGGTAGATGTAAAGCACTAAGAGTAATCAATTCACAAAAAGTTATCAACTTTATTAGTAATTTATTAAATAAGCTGGAAAAACACAGTGAAAGAAAAGCTTCAAAACTATAGTCAGTAAATAATTACACAGATGTAGTATCACCCAGAACAGACTAAACTTCAAATTATATACTAATTTCAATAAAGACGTCTGGACTTAAGAGTTGGTCAAACAAAGCTGATATGTTGCTGGTAGAAATTTAATTTTTAAAACAATCGGAGCAAGATAGGTGCTGAACATCATTGCTCAATCGGATCGCATACAGCAAAGCAACAAAAAAGACAGTTTACACTGGAATGGTACAGATTACCAATTAGTTTTGATAAAATATGTTTGAGGTTTTTGTTTCTAGGTAGTAAAGTATGGCAATGGTATAATATTAACTGCAACTCACTAACCAAGTAAAATTTTATTCACTATAGTAAAACATGCCTAGTGAGCGGGGGGGTTGATGAACACCTACCTACACAAATAGATGACTGAGCACGGGTTATGAATATGATTATTTTTACATGTGCAAGAATACAAAAGTGAGGAAATAGAAAAAGAATTACAGTTTGGTAAGTTATAGTAAAGAAAATACACTTGCTTATTGGATGTCAGTAAGTATAACTCGTAGTTACTCAGTTGGAAGTTTTTTGTTCAGAAAATAATGACTTAAACTTGGTTTCAAACATAGGAATAATTACAACTTCGAGAATCCTTTCAGAAAGCAAAACAGGCTTCAAGATGAAAGTCACAGTCGTAATCAGTTTATTGACTGCTGATTTAGTGATTTCGTTATGAAAAAAAATTCTGAATCTCTACGTTTTAATTTAAAGTGTGAAAATTGTAACGTAAAATTTGTGATACCTGTGTAAGTTTTTTTACACACATCATTTGCTTTGAAGACAGTACTATAGAAACTTCTGATATTGATTGAAGACTATGAACCCCAGTAAGAAGGGACCAAATAAAAATAAAAACAAATATTACAAATAATATTTTCATTATCACACTTTAGGTGGAAAAACAAATATCACTAACCTGGTATAATAAATAAAGTCTGGGACACGTCAATCCCAAAACAAATACTAAAAAGTGTAAGAAAAATCACTGCTTAACGTACGTGACAACAGACAGTAAATTATCAGACATCGAATTTTTATATGGGTTAAGGAATATTCACGTTTTAAAGAAAAATAGGAATCTATATCATTGTGGAGGGTGATGAACCGCACAACGAAGTGCTTGGATTAGTGACATAGATATAGTTGGTTCTTTTTTTAATAGAAATAATATACATAGAACTAGTCAATCTTATCAGTTTTTCCTCACTTTATAGTCTTCTATTACTGACAGTAATATTAGTCTTCATACTTTGCTTTTATTTCATTAATTTCTTGTTGCTGTACAGTAATTAACAAATAGTCCGCGCTGATCCTATGTTGTTTACGTCTGTCATGAAAGTGGAATTATGCTTTAGGTACGCGAAATGTCAACAATCTAAAGTATTAAAAATAAAGTCTTTCATTCTAATTATTTATACCTCGGGAATTGAAAACTTGATACATTATAGCAAGTCCAGAAAAGTAGAATACACCTTTTAATTCCAAAAAATTACCTCATTTTTTCAATGAGATTCACAATAGTGTGACCGAACTTTTGATGGTCAAGAATACGACTCAATGATTGGAGTAACGGAAATGTTGTGTCCCGATAAGGATAATGAATGGTAACCTTGGTATCCATTTATGGACCAATACCGTGCATATATTTTTTATCATATAATTGCCAAGTAACTAAGCTATTCATATTCATATACCCCTTATTATGAGTTTTATTTTGACCTATGAATTATTGTTATACGATTTACCATTCTTGAATTGTGCCCTGTCTATCATTTAATATCTCCCTTATTCACAACCATATTTGGCTGAATCTTGTACAAATGTTATTTTCTATTTTATGGTACGATGTGGTCTGTTTATTTTGTATAAAAACCCAGTATGCTTGAAATAAATGATTTATACCGCAGAGGCTGGGATTGGTGTTTTTGATTTGACTGGCTGTGCTAGGCAGACGCAGGACCGATAAGTACTCTAAACTGCTCGTACGGGTTTTGTGTATCAGTGGTCCGATCGATAATTCGCTGTTTTCTAATTGATGGTCTTATCACGTCACACATTAACAGGGAAATCCACTCGGCTACAAGATATAACACGAAACAACCCTGTTTTGTTGATAGTGAGGAATGATACAGTATGAATAGTCAATAACTACTCATAAGGCTAGATCTGCTAACTTATTTAATTAAAGGTTGGTCTTCGATTAAAATATAACCAGTAAAAGGAAGATTGGTTATATATACTTGGACGTTTTATCCGTTGATTAAACAGGACAAAACACTATGCTGTATACAACAGTATATTACAAAATAGAAAATTAACGTTGCTCATTTACTTAATACAAGTTTTAATACTTGATTTCGAGAGACACTGCTAGTGTGAGGGCCTATGATACTATTCAGCTATCGAAACCAAAAAAGGGTCTAAAACGTGAAACTTCACAATTGAAAATCATGCGTTAACCACCAAACCGCCACTACTTACAAAGCAAAATAAAAATAAATCCGATGCGATGAAACAATGTCCGACGTTTATTAAATATCCAATAAATTTAAAACTTCGGATATGGGTCAGGTTTCGATCCATTATGAAGTAAAAATAACCAAGCCCTAAACACTAAGAGGCACTATCTTCACCATGCCTTTCAAGATTTAAAATGTTAACTTTTTCCTAGAGCATATGTCACAATCCTATGTCGTAAACGCTTTTGGTTTCTAATGTACTCCATAAAGATCAATGAAACTTTCACGATTCACGTGATATGACGTTATGACAGAATTATTCCGAAACGTTAGTTGTCTGCCATGAAAAGAGAGTAGTCCGCTAGGTCATGATGCAATAAAAGCCCCATATGCAACCGCCTTACAATTATTTAATTCTATAAGTTCCATGTTTTCGCTGAGTAACTATAATCATCAAAAAGATTAATTTATATGAAAATCATTTGAGATTACAACATAAAACTCACGTATAATTATCAATGTAAGTAAATTAAACCATCCACCTACAATTGATAGTATGTACAAGCCGATTGCAAGCTAGAAAATAGCAAATATATATAAAAGTGATATAATAGTTGTTGGAATTGAACAAATTATACTAGTATGGTAGAAATCTGATATAAATTACTCGAACGAAAGTATTGAGAAGAAATTGCCATCAAGACCTTTCAGCACTTATAATGATTCTTTCACACACTTTAGAGCTTATTACTACTTCTTATCACTAAAACAGAATATACGAATTCCGGTTCAATAACAATCCTGTTGTTTAAAGACGGGCTTCCCGTAGAATATGCACTTTCTCTACTCAACTAAAAACTTGGGAAGTCACGCGGCAATAAAGACTCAGATATAAAACTCCTTTTAAGCGTGAAGTGTTATTTGATGATCACACCTAAGAAGTGTTATTTTGATACTTAAATTGTCAAAGTGCTGAGAGTTATGCAGGTCACATTTATAAATGATGGTATTCGAATGAAATCCATCGTAGAAAATACACTAGTCACTCCAATAACGGCAGCAGAAACAAATCGAACTGTTGTTTCGTGGTTTAGGGAATAGATAAAGTTAGTTACATTTCAGAAACCTGTTCCATATAGCGAGGGCTGTTGAAACAGGTCTATTAACCTACCTGTGAAATAGGTATAGTTCGCAGTCTGGTAAATAAGCCTATCTAGGGTTGAATTGACGTAGTGTTTGATAAGTTGATATATATTCATGTATTTCACATGGGTTTGGTGACCTTCAGCTGTTAACTTTTAGTCTTCCTTCAATACAAACGAACCAAACTGTATACAGTGAAAGACGGGTAAAACGTGTCTTTATAAACTACTTTGTACAGTTACTAAAAGTCCTATCGATAAAATAATAAAACAGTTAAAATATGTAGGTTTCGAAATATCACTAATAAGACAGTATGACTAGCTATGCTCCCAGTCTATGCCCAAGCAATGAAAGTTGCTTAGAAAATTAACAAGAACAGTACGAATAAAACCACAAGTCATAATATGAAAGTGAGTAATAGTGATTATAATAATAATAATAATCGAGGAGTTCGTGTATCTAGGTAGCTGCATAAGTTCTGGTGGTGGCGTGGGTGATGACATCAATTAACGTATAATGAAAGACAGAGCAGCTAATGCCAATCTGGGCCATTTATGGCGCCTTCGTGATGTTAGTCTGGCTATAAAAGGTCGGATCTATAACGCGTCAGTAAGAGCATTTTTGCTCTATGCTTGTGAAACCTGGGCTCTCTGAGTTGAGAATGTTAGACGACTCTCTATGTTTGATCATTGTTGTCTCCGAAGTATTGCTGACATCCAGCGGCAACACCGTGTTAGTAATACAGAGGTTCGGCATTGTGAGTTCGGGCGCAGGGACGATAATTCAATTGGTTTCATTATCTTGAAACATCGAGCGGGGTGGCTTGGACATGTTCTACGAATGTCGTCCCAGAGAATCTCACGTCGTGCATTATTTGCCGACCCTGGGACTGGTTGGAAAAAGCAGAGGTGGTCAGTGTATGACATGGTGTTGTGGTATGGAAGAAAACTGTACAGGACTGGGTTCTGGTGGTCCTTCCCGACTCAGTGGTTGTGGTCCTAGAGATAGTGCAACACAGTGGCTAGAGACGTTATCAGATATGGTTCAGAATAGAAACCAGTGGTGATCCTGTTGTAACTTTATTTTACCTTCTTCATAAAAAATGGACGTATCTTCTTTAACTGGAAGTCAGTCAGTCAGTCACAATGTAGAAATTCGTACGTACGTACATCAGTTCGAGTTGCCATACCACATTAGCACAGAGATGCAGTTGTCGATTCAAATTCCATAGTGGTAGAAGTAGTAAGAGTATAAGCAGTAATCGGAAAGATTAGGGTTTGAAGATGTTATTGAAGGAGTATAATACAGTGAAATAAATTTGGAAAGAGAAAAAGGATAGGGACATGAGGAATTAAGAAGATTAGAATTTGGTAGAATTCTTCTTTACCTGGAAGAATTCTTTCTGATTGTACCTTTGCCAATTGAACTGCTTCTCCCATTATTATTATTTCACTATCATACACTAATTTCTGTCCGTTATTGTTCTCCCTTTCCTTATACGCACTTTGCATTCTCTATCTTTTCACATTCTCATTGTTATTGTGTTACGCATATATATCTGGTACCCCTTTGTACCAATATTTATGTGTTCAAATAAATAAGAATAGTAATGATGGAAAAAATTTGAGGATATAACAGTTCGGACCACTGGAAAAAAGGTTAACCTTTATGTTGCGGTGGCATTATGAAGATAAACAGTAAAACAAATTTACCTTGGCAGTTTCAAAATAATCTTGCATCAATAACATACGACGTAATTGATTCAACTTTTCAGATAACTGTTCAGATGCAGCTCCAACACGCTGGGCAATTTTATCTTCAGACAATAGAATATCATATTCAAGCCATGAACTGAAAGTAGATATGTCAAAAAAGGGAATTGTTAAAGTAGGGTTGTGTTGTGTATAAAAGTTGCAAATAATGGATGAAAGTTCAAGTAAACATAAACCACGAATGGTCGAAACAGAACTATGTTCATATTTTAACGGATATAATGGGAGCTTGGGGAATAAAGCGCCCCAGATAAATCCTCAAAGACATGTGATTGTTGTATAATTATGAATCTATATAATTAGAGCACTTAACATAGGTTTTGGTTCGAGAAATAGAAATTTCCTTGGCAAATTTAATGAAGGTTTCTATGGTTGTATTAATCAGTCATCATTTACCCTGTTTCCTGTTGACCAACTTGGAATCCTAGACATTTTAGAACAACTCAGGTTTCTAACTGCGACTAGCGAAATGTCTAACACTTGAGAGTTTGACACTAGATCCCTAGATTTTCAAAATACCTCTAGACTCGAGCTCTAAATAATAAAGGAAAAGAGATTTGTGGATGTATATTGTTTATTAACATAATATGTGACCATATAACCAAGTTGTGACAAATAATCCTTGGCATTTTCTTTTACATGTTTTTGGATAGTTGCTACTGAATGCTGGTCGACGGGGGTATTTTTTGTATTTCGCGTACTTTATGGAAGAATTTTTGGGACTCCAACAGTAAAATTGTACACAAATAATAGAACAAAATCACGGAGCTTTATCTACATTTCCCCTTTTACGAAAGTTTCCAATGTAACCAGGTGGATGTAATATATATGTCAATAAAAATGCACTGAAATATTAGACAGTCTATGGCTAAAAAGATTGTGAACATACTGAAATGAATTATTTGAACTGTTTGGCGTTTCCCGTTTACTTGAACCAATAACGACATTATACAGTTTGCAAGCTGCTGTGCAGCAAAATAAGGCAAGTCCAGCGTAAGCAACGACGGAAATAAATGACATGCAGGATAAACTTAACAAAAATGTCAACCCAACAGCTGAAACAATACCCGACTTGATTGGTTCACTCCAATAAATAATATCTTTAACTACATTAAAAGAAAATTCCAAAAAAGTTACCAAGTGGTGCATGCAGTAACAATTTATATAAGGAGCACAGGGAATAGTATGAGCCATCAAGATGGCATGAACGTCACCTGGTAACTAACCAGAATGACATACCAAGCCAATGGTACTAAATTTAAATTTATGGTGGCGAGACTAAAGAACATGGACGACCTTTGAACGAATCTTAAATGACCTTGAGAAATATTAGCCAATCAGAAGACAGTATACAGTAAAAATATATTATACAAAACTAAAAGATCAAAGCGGATACTGTTCTTTTACATGGCTCAAAAACTTATCAAGGTTAGACATAGGTTCAGAAGTTCTAAAATCATAGTGCATCCGGCACAAGAACTCATCCCTGTGGCTCCATAGTAGTCGACCTCTGGAACCATGATAAAGTCCCGAAAATTCTTTCAGCCTAGACCACATAGTTTCAGTGTTGTCGGTATGTTGGTATAGTTTAGGGTTTAGGATTAGGGTTAAGGTTTAGGGTTACGGTTTAAGGTTAAAGATGAGACTATAAATTATGGACGACATTTGAGCGACGCTAGAGTGAATCTGAGAGTGTCAACGTAATAACTAAGACTAAATGAGGGTTATAAACCCGTGTGAGGAATTCAAATTATGATTTACAGTTCATGGTTAAGGTTAGGAATTATACTTAGGGTTTTCATCACGAACTGACATCAGCTATAATGCCACAACTCTATTCAAATGTATAATTGAATTTTGCGCCAAAATCTCATGATAACTTATCTTGTAGACGCTTAATTATATTGTTTTCTCTAAAATCCGTTGTAAGCCGACCGTACGTAAGCGTCAGGTACCGAACTTAGCGCCGTGACCTTTAAAACACGCGAAAGCTTCTGATTGGCTCGTCCATGTTCTTTAGTTTCGCCTTTATGGTCTACTGGCTGAGGGTGGAATAATTAAACTACGTTGCATAATGCAGTAAGTACAGTCATACCTTACACAAATATTATTTAATGCTAAGATTGTTACGCAACAGACACAGTGAAGGGTTTCGATACTACCAATAATGTTAATTCATGGAGGTACAATGAGTAACTTCGAACTTTAAGTGGGACAATTTCACCAGTTTTAATGATAAATAATGTTTAAACAAAATAACCAAAATGGAGTAGTTATGAAAGTCACCACATTTGATAACATTCTCGCCTATTACAATGTTGGTGATCACTGGTAATTTAAGTGTAACCCTTGATTTGCAGTATATCGCGTGAATGATATTAACCTGAACACAAAATGATTGAAGTGAAAGCTGAACAACAACACTCAAATGGTGTTTATAAGATGACTGAACACACAGTCGATCAACTGCGAGTTGAGGATGAATCGTTGTATAGGACAGAAGGCTAGATGTCCGTATTATTCTATATTTAGTAACCTATAGCAGTCTAGTCGTCTCTTGGAAGCATCAAGGTAAGATATAAATACCCTTTAGGTATCAGGAATTTAGGTATTGACTAATTGCACTTCAAGGAGACTCGGGTCATTCTTGGCTTTACAACCCACTTAATTTGCGATTTCAGTTATTCCAACATGGCCGGAAGAATTAACTATGATCCACAGTGACATGTCACTGTCCAAAACATTACAAATAAGCCACCTCTTCACCACCGGTATATAAATATGAAGACATTTAGCTTTCCCAGTTGTTCACTGTAAGGAATCCAGAGGATTTCCTCAACCTCCATACTGATATAAAACTTGTGGTAGAGTTATGTTTATCAAGCTACGGCTCGTTATGACTCCTAGTTGGCTGTAATTGAGAGACGACACGAGTAACGTTTCACAGACCGTCAGATGGCGTAATTTGAATGTCCATAGGGCATAAATACATGTTTAGTTTTATTGATAATTAACGATTGGATCAGAAAGGAAATAAATATGTGACTTACACGTATCCATTTGCCACTGACCAGTTCTTACTGGCTTGAAAGATGGGTCAGGACGAAGAGAATGTACAGGAATGTGTTGACGTTTATAAGCAGAAATTTAGAATCTTGGTGAAGTCTACTAGAAGATCAAAGTAAATGCAAACACGTTATCCAACAAATTATTAGGGATATAATAACAAATTGTGTGGGTGCAAGTAGTTTAACACAGTCTAAGATATAGAAACATGCACAACGACAACGTTTAAAGCGAAGCCAAATACAAAGATGGTCACGGAGTTCGTACTTCAGGGTAACGCACTATTTAAAATCTGTGCCAAAAGTAAATGGTTGAAACTAATAATATAAACTGAATAGTTATCATAGATTATATACGGCACTGTGTTCTTACTTTTTTATTTATTTGAATATATTCCTTAATACAAAGATGTATCGAAATATAGGTTTGTGCCGTAAAATGAAAATGGCATTGTAAGGCGATAGAGAAAAAAAGAGAGAATGTTTGAAAACGGGGAAGAATAGTTTAAGACAGTGAAAAAGCACAAAGTCGTAAAAGAATTTCGGTCAAGAAAATATAAAGCCAGAAAAAAAATCTTTCAGTAAAAGAGGTTCTTCATATTTATGAGAAGAAAGTAAATGAAAATCACAGTGGGAACGCAGTTGAATTCCGTTCTGACACTTGCCTGAAGACGTCTCTAGGACTCCGACTAGTAAATCGTAAGGGACTGAAAGAATCTTGACTCGTACAGTTTTCCTTCTGAGTACGACATTATGTCATACATTGAATAGCTCTTCATTTTATCCAATCAGTCTGAGGGTCGGTACATAATTCACGGTATGCAACTCAATGGGGCAACATTTGTAGGACATTCGACAAATACGTTAGTCGGTTTATCTAGATGGTGATACCGGTTGAACTGTCGTCTTCATACTTTAACACACGTTGTCGAACCTAAGCACACACCAATGAGTTTTGAACACAGGGTTTTACGGCCAGGTTAACAGCACTATGACTTTGCAGATGCCTTCAGGTTGGGATAAGCAACTCTGGCTCGTACTTCATGGGTGATGAAACTATCACTAAAGACGCCACATAAACAGGTACACGAACTGGTCAGTCGCTTTAAATGCTCACCATCAGGATTGAGTGCAAACAAAGATCCTGTTAGTCTTGTCAATGTACCTGACACTTGGAGTGTGCAAAGCACATGTCAATATGTACATGTGGTGATTCTCAACTGGCTAAATGAAGAATGAATGTCCTATATATCGCCGCACATTGATATAATATTATCCCCCTACTCAGTGTCATTAGTATACCACATGAACGGCGTCATAAACATTTGTAGTTTTGAAAAACTTCTTTGAACATGGTGTAACTGGGATAATGGAAGGTGCGGTTGTGTTTCGTATGTTGATATCACTTTCTCATTTCATCAGTCTTTTCACATTCAAGCTTTGATTGCTCAATATGCTTTGGTCAAATCTTCATTTCTTACAAAAATTATTTTTCAATAACACATGCTCAACCCGTATACAAGTATATATTTTTGGATAAGATTGTCAATTTTATGCTTAAAATCAAACACTACAAGTTACACCCAAAAGTGTCAAAGTCAAAAGTGGTTGATTTGTCTTGAAAAACGTAACTATGCTCCAAATCGTGAATAAGTTTTCAAACTTTGAACCGTAAGATTTACGGACGATTGTTGCATCCCTATAATAAAACGGAATGTACAAAATGTTTTTATGAGTAGAGATATGCTATCTCAGTGTATTTAGCATGAGTAACTTCAGATAAAATCGTATCGCGCATTTTCATAAATCATGGAGTAAGCTAGTTCATCGAAATAAATTGGTAATCAAGTTTGGCAAGTTGCTTGCTGTAACGAGTTACGAGCTTTAACATATGAGTCCTAGAGACAACTGAAGCATGCTGTCTATTATTTTGGGAATATGTGGTATCATGTAAAGTGTAAGAACAGACTATCATTATTGTCTTTCTTTCAGTCTTTGCTAATTAATAAACCTAATTACACTTTTTGAATAAATTAGCGGTGAGAGGTGGTTGTTTTCTCTCACTTTACTCCAGGCGTTATCATATAAGGCTTTATTATGTTGTTAAACTTCACGTGGTCAATCTTCTTCGATAGAAATTCCTATTGTACAGTTTTGTCCAATGAATTGGAGTGACTTTGATTTTAAGGAGCACTTCACGATTGCTGGCCTGCAACAGTTGTAGTACTTCTCTAGCTTCTGGGGGAGGGTGAATATGTGATGAAAACTCTTACGACCAGAATGGAGAGCAGCCTGCTCCTCGCAAGTCAATGTTTCTCGTGTTTTGACTAGTATATGATGTTTGATGAAAGTCAATAATTCGGACATGGACAGCTGTAGTCATATCTCTATATAATTATTGTTCAGGTGAAGTACATCTATTTTAACGTAGAGACGAATATCGAATCAATATATCGGAACTCTTTCTCATTCCCAAGCTTTTGGAAACAGCTCAGTCCCTTCATTAACCAGAAAGTCATCGTTACTCTTCAAAAATGATGAGGGTGTGTAGCACGTGCCTGGTGATTCGTGGCGCTTCAAGAGTTAAAAAAGAAACTACAATATATTAAAAAACCATTCGGATTAAAATGGAAGGTCTTGGACTTTTACCCGAAATTCAGGCATCCATATGTCTGAATAGTATTTCGTCCTTAGCATTTTGTTCTTAGTAAAAACCTTAGCTATAATTCTAAACATGGACGTCTGGCATTCTTAATTCAGCAACTGGATCGAACTAGTTAGCGCTCTCTGACCATGAAAACTTTTGGTTTTGACTGGAACTGGAGGACTGAACTACTTTACTGTTTCCGTTTGTGGTCAAACAAGCTGTCATCCTGAATAGTCAGACGCGTTTTGGCGACTTGTAAGGGGCCCGTAGAAAGTCGATGCATATTGGCCCAACGCTTATTGAATCTGCGAGTTCGACCGAGCCTTACCGCTTGGTCTGACACCAAAACCAGCAAAATCAAGTGGAAATGCCAAAAGGTCCATGGATAAATTCGTGTGAAACAAGCTTCTCAAGGCAACAGATGGAGAGTGAATTTGTAGTAATTCATTAGTCTTGAATAACGGTACTAGTTATGTAACATACAGCGATGTCAATGCTTTCGAAAAACATGAACAATCTAACGTATTGTTAAATCTGAATAACTGTGTGGACGTTGAAGGTCAGATTAAATTGCACACCTGATCTCGAAAAGAAGTCTTAAAATTTGATGTTCTATGACAGCATTCGACTTTTAATCATTTAGTGACTTGAACCGCTCAGTTAGGACAGGATTTTACACTAAGCGACCGGTTTTATGAGTTGAAATATTAAGGAATAAACAACATGCTAACAAGCGAGTGAAGCAGTGTAAAACATAAACAAATTTTGTGGAATGTTTATAAATATGACCTGTGAGAATGCGAAGACGTTTGACTGAATTATTCCATCCAACGACTAAGTTCCCATTCTGAGATTTTCGGATAGGGATAAAGAGACATTGCCCTAGAGCTATAGATTCTTCTCTTTGGTTTTCCGAAATTCAAGGTTCCAGAGAAGTTATTTGGTTTACACAATTTGTTTAATGAAGGATGTGTTTCAACAGTTATTTTGTGTTCTGGTATTCAAAGATTGTTTACAAAGTACTTTCAAAAAATCTGCCAAATAAATTGCATACATCACGTTTATAAGTATACACACAAGCACTCCTATACACCAGTCACGAAGTGGCTACGTTCTGTTTGTGATTAGAAGCGAACAAAAATAAACTCCAACATATGTTTAAACGATAACAATAGTGAGATCTTTGTTGTATATATACGTGGAAAACCCCCATACGTTCGTTTACTCGGTTCCCTCTGCACACAAAGCTACTTCCATCGCTCGCTGTATTCACCTACATCATACTCATTTATTCTGGTTTGTTTGTGGTTATATTGTTTACAAATTCTTAAAATGACCAAATGTACAATGTCGTAGAGATTTTTAATGACTGTTTCATCCGTGTTTCGCATAACATAATTTTTTTTGTTTAGCGTATTGAATTACTATTCTCTGATTGCTCTCATGTGGATTGATTTTATCGTACTAAAAAAGAGACGCGTTTTCTGATTTTTAGGAAAGATAATTGATGTTAACTGAAAATTAGTTGCATGATCCTTTCAATTCTTATATACTCACTATATCATAGTTTTGTTTCTCATTTTTGGAGGCAATTAAATTACTCTATCCTTTGTAGGCATCATTACCAAGGTTTGACTTGATAATTTCAAGTAAATTGAGTATTGGGTAAATTGATATGAATGGAAATAATATATTTGTAATACCCTGATGTGTAGAAAATTCAATCTTTTCAACTCATTGAGATATTACAAATATATTACATTTATTTATAGTCTATCCTTCATTTTGCATGTGAAATATTGTTCCTTGCATGAAAATAACACTTTTTCCATCTTCGTAATCAGTTTATATTATTCACGACCTAGTCGTTTAGTGTCCTATATTCTGATTATACTAGATGTCGTTATAAGTGGTCGATACAGCTAATGGATAAAGTACGGTTGATATATATTTCGTACCTATGAATAATTTGATAGCATTGCCTCTGTACCATTTTGTATCCTTTTCCGCACTGTTGTTTGAGAATTAATGCTATTTATCTCTTTTTTATGCATTTATGGTACATCATTGAAGAAGCATTGGAATTCATAGATCTTGCCTGTAAAAATGGCGTGTACGTGCCCCGGAAGAAATATAACTATACAGACTGTTAATAAATTTAACAATTTATTGGGATATCACAAATGATCTGCTCTTTGATAACAGCTTTATGTAACTGTTTCGATACCCTAATGCACTAGAATCTGTAGTAGTTAGTTAGTTGCAACTAACTAAGGACAAAATAATGTTGTACTAATTTGGAAATATTTAATTCACCATACATATTCCAGTAATACGACTTAATACAACTGATGTGCTTGTGAAAAAATCGGATGAAATTGCTAAGGAGACCCGAGGAATTCTTCGATCAAAGCTCAAACAGACCCTGAAAACTCTATGAAAAAACATTTTACTTAATTAGTACTTAATAGTAGTCTCACAGAAACATCTAAAAAGTGAAAAGTCATATGTGTCGCATTTCTGATTGCATGATCATACATCCTACTTCTATGTTTAGTAGCGTTTCAGAAGCTCAAGACAAGCTAAAATCTTATAACTTCCCTACATTTTCTGTACATAAACTGACATTGGGTTAAAGGGTTGTTTTCATATTTCCCGCCTTTCCTCTCGTGTTCAGGTTGTTGTGTAGAGTTAGCCTAAGAAGAGCTCAGGAAACTGGTACAATCGTCCAGTCAGCAGATTTATCACTCGTGACGGCGAAAACTACAATGAACATTTTTTCAACAACTATAAGCATATATAGAGCGTCAGAGAAAGTGTTTGAACAGTCGTTAATAAGAATCATGGTAGCCCATATGTGGAAAATGTGCTTATACCAGCTAAACACAGCCTTTTGTGAACAACAAGTGACGCACAACAATTCAGTCACTAATACTATCCATGAGTTAACTTATTACGGTGTAGTGGGTGTTTCTTTTGACACATGATTCTAGAAATATGAAGATCTGTCTCAAATGTTCGGAGAGCAGTCTTTTCGTTTTAATATCCATTACCAATGCTTGAAGAAAAATCCAGATGACTGGATGAAACATTCAGGAATCGTGAGTCAGGAATGTTAGAAGTTCAACTTGTCTCCCAAGACGAAAGACCAGTTAAAATTATTTGCGTTTGTGTGTGGCCTGCACTCACCCGAGGATGCTGATATCCGAACGAGAATCCTAAGCAAACTTGACAGGGTTCCGGCACTAACCCTCTAGGTAGTTACTAGCGAGTGCTGACGATTTTTGAACTTATAACATAATTCGTCAATTGTAGAAAACGATAGCTGACTTTATCACGTCAACGCAGTTAAGAGAAAATACTTACGAGGTTCCAGCACGCAAAATTATAGTATTGGCAACAGCAACCCATCATCCCCATGTCGGTTATGTGAAGGCTGACATTTCAAAAGGCTTTTTCCGTTTTAATATCATCGTTGTACTACATGTTTTAGAAAAATGCATATATAAAGTCACTTTGAAACCTGATAACGCCATTAATAACCGAAAGTACATTCTAAAATATTTAAGTCGCTAAAAGCCAAAAGAACAATAGCTCTCACAGAAAGAACCAGCTTCCATAACTGCATAAAATACGTTTCTCTCAAAATTAACAAAGACGATGTCCGCTTACAGCAGGACACTGCTTCGACATGACACTTATAATCAGAAGAGTGTAGGAGATCGGGAGACCGCGAATATATCTATCCCAACAATCATCACAGTGCATCCGGAGGAATGTTAAACATTGATAATGCGATACATTGTGAAGTCACAGTCAATGAAATAACCAAGAGGGGAGTAATATTGCTGGCAGAAAATCCAACTACGGAATTATTGGGACTTGATTGGAGAAGCTGAGGTTAACAGACCGCCCCATAAACTTGATCTGCAGCATCAGTACAACGAATGTGGAAGAGATAAATTAGGTGGGGGTATTATTATAACGACATAAAATGGTGTTCCGGTATATGAAGCAAACACACTACGACAATGGGGAACCAAACTCTTGGGTTATGATTTCAAGACTGATTTCGGACAAACTGACACCTTTTCTAGACTGTTCGGCTGACAAATGAAAAGTGAAGATACTTTAGTGGCAGAAATTGAGGTGGATCAAAAGTACACCGCGTGTTGGAAGACGCAGCGGATGGTCTACCAGTTGCTGTCAAAGCTATTGAAGAAGCTATGGTAGATGACAAGACATTATGAGGAGATGTCTTCTCACCAAGTGGCCGAAGCGTCGTTTTCAAGAAGAACTGATACAGTAATTCCGCCGGTAGAACTCGCTCATGATTGTCGATTCATGTTTTATATTCGATGATAGAATTGTTGTTCCAAAAACATCGTCCAAAAGGGTTTCGAAACACTTCTACAGCGGCTATTCCGGCATCAATAAGATGAAATCGTTGGCTAGTAGCCATGCTTACTGGCCTACAATGGATCAAGAAATCGAAACTAAATAACACAACCGTTGGATATTTTTAGCTCGAAGTTTGTGCTGATGATCTCGATCAGAAGGACGATGAAAGCTCCACGACTAAATCATTCAGCTAAGAGAACAAAACTCCATCAAAAGTCACAATTGTTCGTCGTGCTTGCAATCACCCAAAAGTCCGAAGACGTGTGAATCACAACAACGAAGACAGCCTAGTAGTCCTTGGGAGAGACTGTATGCAGATTTTACTGAGTCAGTAAGAGGAAAAGTGTTTTTAGTCATGGTGAATGCACCTACAAAATGACCGCAAACATATGCCATGAAAAACTGCACAGCAAGCTATCTGTATTATTTAGCTGTTTTGGAGTTCCAGAGATCATGGTGACCGACACTGGCTCACAATTCACTTGAGAATCATTCAGTAGAACTAATGTAATTACACAAATACGCTCTTCATTGTATCACCTTCAATCAAATGGACAGGCAAAGCACTTTATTAAAACATCTAAAATAGCATTACTGAAAGAATATGGGTGGACAAGTCAGGCAGTTACGAAATTATTGACAGCTCATAGAACTGCACCCAACCATATTGTAGCAGATGGTAAGTCCTCTGCTGAGGCTATGTTTGGAAGAAGTATTCGAACTATATTTGACGCTGTGTTGCTACCTAAGCCAGTGGATATATGCAATCAAAATCAGAATAAGTTTTAAGGTGGGAGATAAAGTAGTCGTCAATTCATACCTTGGAAAATATCGTTGGGAACCTGGATAAGACACAACAACCAAATCCACAGGGAAAAAGGAGATTGAACACGGTTGACAGAAAAGTGAGCCCGTAATAAAGGTTGATATATTAGGCCAATATACTCTTATTCTAGCTTCTGGATAAGTCAATTTACCTATCCATCATGAGTCACGTTTTGACCTTGTTAATTAATCACTTATCAACCCTGACTGTCTTTATATGAGCCCATGTGTGTGTACAGTTCTTATCTTATTCATCAAATGTCTGTAATTCATTTTTAGCTGATTATAAATATTGATTAACGCTTGATAAAAGCGAGTTGGCTTACCCGCCATCTCCAATGCGTGTCATTTTCGCTTCCACCTCTCTGATTTCCTGTCCAGATCAATGAATGTACAAAATATATGTATTCGAAATCCATTCTCGCATTTGACTTATTTAACTCTGTTATTCATCAATGAGGATTAAGTTATGTATTACATACGAGGATAGACAGGATGTATATTTTGACAACAATCATTCATACGATCTCAGTTGGAGCCAGATTTAGGCCCTCAAAAATGGTGAGCCGCATTTGGAACACGCACCATTTCTCTACTAAAAGTCATCCACTGAAGATAATTACAGATATTCCAATGATAGGAACAGTTATCGTCGCTGGAAGTCAGTCATCAAGCTGTAAATAGACCCGAAGAAGAAATCTTATTGGAAATTAATTATCAGTCTATTTGAATTAACTCTATTTATTCCTTAGTGTTCAAAACTAAACAAATAAAATGTTGTACCAAATCAATTATCTAATAATATCAATCTCAAAGTAAATAAGTAGAGTCGAAAAGATAGTTTAGAATTTTTGAATGTATTATGGTTATTAAAAATAACAATACATAACATGAGATATAAAAATTGATTATACAAACACACATGTGACAATGTACAGTATACTTTAGTTTTCTGTTATAAACAAGTTAACTGATGATGACTGTAAAATACAAACAAACAAATAAAGTAACATATATGAGAGAATAAACAATGAACTTCAACAAGAAATAAGGAGAAATAAGACTTTTATACTTTGAAATGAACTAGTCATTTATCCTAAAGAACAAAAATGTCTATACATAATAGAATAATGTACACAATGTAATAATCTAAGACAAGTTATGTAATTATGTAATCATACTAACAATCACAATAAACACTCTATACGATTCTTATTTATTTGTGTTTAGAAGTGAATTTGCACTTCGTAAAAAAATTTGTAGCATTAAAGAATAAAACTATTAAACAAAATTAGTCGATATGACTAGGTTAGCAAATAAAGAGAGAAACATTTACAACAATATGCTACTGTGCATTCAACCGTAAAGTTCAGTAATAATAGTAATAATCATAATCATAATAAAGTAACAATAATAATAATAATGAAAGAAAACAAGATCGAAGAGAAATAACGAGATCCCATGAAAATAAATTGCAGTTGATGATCAACGGTTGTATATTTACTGTACAAATCAACTGAAAAGATAAAAATTAATATTCAGGAATGAATGGGAATACAGAAACTTGATTATAGTTCTACTACACTATAACAGGATGGATAGACGTTGATTCACATAGATTGAATAACGTAAAAACAAATAAATTTCATGGTTAGTTTGTTTAAATGCAAATACATGAGTGGTGTAAATATAACTACCGGATTGATAGAGCATATCATTAACAGTATCACAGTAAAAATGAAATGGAATCTAAACGGTCTTTCTACCGGAAAGAAATGAATCAGAAATGAAAGTAAATAGACTAGGAGGTAAAGTTAAATCTGAACCATGAATATCACTTTGTTTTGTAATCGAACTGAAATGATCAACTGAAGCATAGTGTTCAGATTTAATATTATTTTGTAAATAGTGTTTGGGATAACGTACAGAAGTTAGATTGATCAAAGAACGAGTCGGTCGCAAGCGATTAATATTCCATGTTTGAATGGGATTTCGAGGTATACTAGAAACATTAAACATATGAGATTCGTTCCTGGGAACAATAAAAAATTGCTTGTCTGAATTTTTATCCTCAGTTATCAACATATGAGATCTATCGGATTCCTCGATATTCATAATCGAATCGGCATCTAAAGATAACCTGTTAAAAGTAAGAAATATGAATGCACTCAGACATAAACAGGCCTCAAAATTTAAAAAAATGTGTTGTAAGTGTTTAAAAAAATCGAGGACAATGCTTTAATAAATTCACGACATAAACATTTTAAAATCAGATCTATAGAAATAAGACAGTAAGTCAAATAAAAATAATACATAGTGTAAGCCTCCAAATGCCCTGGTAAGGCCGAGAGTGGGGAGTATTTTTTATTATTTATTTAAACACATAAACATTGGTACAATGAAGCACCAGATAAATATGCGCCTCACAAATCTCATTCGATTTGTGTGAGGGCTGTGATGCTGCCCAGGTGACTCTCCCCACTCTCGGCCGTACCAGGGCATTTGGGGGAGTCTACTCTCCCTCTCGAAATGCTCTCACATGGCCAGCGAATATATAGCCTCTACCAGGGAAGTCCTACTCACTGCCTTCTCGTGGCGGGGGTGTTGTTTGAAAAAGTGAGAGGACGAAAAGCGAATGTCCGGCGCTTTAACCGGGTTGGTGGACACGGAGAGTCCACCAAGGGGAGTTGGAAAACCCTGATTCCAAACCAATGGTGCACATGGGCTCTAGTATCCTGATGGAACGAATGGCGGACGAACCTGTCATAGGTCAACGGCTACCATGGGACTGCATCTCCTCACGATGCTCCACTGCCTTGTGGATCAGACTTTTTGGTCAAAGGTTCGGGGTGTGGCCCCCTAAGAAAACCACCTGCTTCGGTTTGGGCACCCGGGCAGTATCACAGCCCACACACAAATTATTTTGTGTGGTGCATATGTACCTGGTGCCCTTTTGTACCAATATATATGTGTTTAAATAAAAAAGTAAATAATAAGCACAGACTTTGGGTCAAAGAAAAGACGCCAATGGATTTAAAAACGCAAAAAACAGGGCCCATTGCTATTTTGCACAATTGCAACTACATGAGTGGTATAAATACAGCTATTTGGTAATGTCTTGTCATAAATCGGAGGTATTTCGAAGGAAGTAAGATTGAAAAACCTTGAACGTTGTAAAATAAGTTTATTATAACTTTGGTTCAGAACAGTCGTCCGAGTATAATTGTTTGAAAACAATAACATCTTTATTGAAGATCTTAAACACGTAATTATTGAATTTGAACATGTAATTAAAATACTATACACTATTTTAGAAAGATTCGATATATTTTAAAAGAACGAATTGTAAAATGACATTAGGAAAGTGGTTTACACATAGATACTCAAATATAACGCACTAACACATCTTGAAGATGACATACTGAAATGTGAAAAACTTCAGTCAGACTAACTATGTCTCACAATATCCCTTTGAAGATGAAATTAAAGAAGTAACAACTAATTACCCATTAGTAGAACATGTTGGTTTCATCTATACTACTTGTTAATAACCATATTCAAACCATGAACGTTTAAAAGGTGCTGGAAACTGAATACATACACACTTCACCTAGATTCTTAATTTACTAAAGAAAAATAAACTTGAGTTGAGGACAGTAGGTGGTAGTTGTGTTTCTCGAAAAGACTAAATAATTTAGCGAAGAAATTGCGAAGGAAGATCTATCAAAGAAAGGATAAGTTAACTCACAAAAAACTGATTAGTACTGACGTCAGTAGGTGAAAATAATTTCTAAACTACAATACTAGAAAACGATGTATCTGCTCTTTCCTGACTAGCAGCGTAAATGACTAATTTACGGCGAAGAAGTATGAATGGATTGACGGGAACTAGTGGAATTCTGTATGCTAAGTCGGCTTACAGTAAACTCTATCAGAGCCTCCAGAGGCTCATAAAGAGCCCCAACCAATCAGCGATTAATTAGAAGCTATGCTACTAAAATAAAGAGATCCTAATTGGCTGTTTAACACACTGCTACTATGGAAACTCAAGGTCTCTTAATTACTATAAAACCCCTGTATTTTCTGTACATAAATGAACCTTGTAGTCAAGTACTTCTCTCATACTCGTGTCTTCTCTCTGGTCTTCAAGTCGTTGAATAGTTCTAGCCTGGGGTTATCAGAATAGCTTAGGATCTGAATATAGCGTTCAACCTACAAGATATAACAGTGGCGACGGGGAAAAACTACAACCTACAAGATATAACACTGTAAATAATGTTTGACAATCAACTCGACTAATACTTTTAAGGCCTTTGTTGGGATATGTGCATCCTGTACGGGTTGGCTTGAGTTATTTAGTAACAAGCTTTATAAAATAGATGAATTATGGCTAGGGGTGAGATTCAAGACAGGGATTTTGTCTGACTTGGAACTTGTAATCTGTCAAATCCCGTGGAGATTTATGAATGGTAACTTTGAGAACTATTTGTGGACAAATATGATATGTATATTTCTTATTCTATAATTGTCAAGTAACTGAAGTACCCATATTCGTGTCCCTTTTATTATAAGCTTCATTTTGACCCATAGACCATTACTGTACGATTTACCGTTCTTGAGTTATCCTCAGTCTATTTATTACTGTTCCCCCTATTCACAGCCACATTTGGCCAAATCTTGTACAAATGTTATTTTCTATTTTATGGTACGATGTGGTCTGTTTGATTGATATATGAACCCAGTATGTTTGAGAATAATGATTCATATTGCAGAAGTTGTTATTGGTATCCTGGGCTTAACTGGTTGGGCTAGGCAGAAAGCAGAACTGATAAGTACTCAAGACTGCTCATACGGCTTTTGTGTATCATTGGATCCGATCGATAAAATCAATGCTCTCTGATTGACGAGAATCAGCACGTTCATATATATTAAACAGGGCACGTACACACAAACGCACTCAACCGTATATATTAACTGGGCAGTACACGCACTCACGCAATCGATATAGCATAATGTGAATGCATCCCAATGGAACTCAAATTCAGTATATCTCACTTGACATCAATACCGAAAAACATAATTTAAACCTTACAAATAATTTTATTAAAATAATACTGTCGCACGGATTAGTGGCCATCTGGAAAACGCCTTAAGCGTTTGGAGTGAAGAATACTGGTTTCTAGTTCTGGTGTGAACATCAGCAGGGGGATGTATTTTCGATACTAATAGCCAGAAAAATTAAACATGATCTCAACATTAGGCACCTGTACTAGTTGCATTGAAAAACAAACTGATTCAGAGATAAACGCATTTATAGTCTGCTAGGCATGAGCGAAAAAATATGAATGTATTTTAGAATTTTAATTTTTAGTGTCGAACGTCGAGATTCCTTAATCAGCTAAGAACCCATACTTTTTATTTAGTAGCTGCTTTAATTTCCAAAACGTTATTTTGTTCTGTGTATCGCCGGGTTAATTACAGACTAAAAATATGAACTAAATGCATCATGTTGCATTTTACGGAAATAGTAGTTTTCTTACAAAAGACCAAACTTTTCCTTTATACGTATGGGTGAGTCAAAAACACCTGGATTTTTATTGTAGCATACCAATAAATTATGCTATGCATGTAGAGTTGGTGTTCAATAGGGATGTAAGGAATAGTTAGTCTTAACCTATTGTGTTTCATGAATAACATTAAACTTATCTACACAGTTAAACTTACTTAAGTTGATTATCGGATAATAAATTATTCAATTCATCTGAAATATTCGATGTTGTATTGTTTATATGCGTAGTATTTGAACGTTTTTGTTTTCTAATGTGTAAAGTGTTTCCAGTTGAATATGTATACTGATCAGTTATTAGTTCCGGAGATTTCATAATTAATTGACTACTTTCATCAATTGACTGATAACTAGGAGTAGTAGAAATAGGGCTTGTTGAAAGATTGAATAAAACATTAGTAGATGTATTAATAGTATTAGAAACAGATGTGACAAATGATGTAGTATAATTATTAAACACTGGTGGTAAACTAGATGATTCGCCAGATTTAGACATAATATTTAGTTCTTTGCTTTCATCTGTCACTACTGAAGGAAATAAGGTTTGTCTGTCAGAAAACATTGGAAGTTGATAAAAATCAATCAACTTTGAATGAACTGAACTATCTGTATACGGATGAGAAGTATAGTTATCAGACCAATCAAAAATTGTATGATGATTAGAGAGTGCACTATCACGTAGATTTGTTTGTTCACTAAGACGTTTTTCACATCCATAATATTTATCACTATTACCATCAGGAAGATTTAGTGGCACTGGTGAAGGTGAACATGATGATATTGGGACGGCTACAGTTGAAGCACTACGTATTGTACGAAAACCACCAACATTATCGATTACAGCAAGACCAGTCATTGCAGATTCTGATATTATACAAGTGTCCACAGTTGGTTGAAACTGATGAGAAAAAAGTGCAAATATAAAACAAAATGTCTATATCAATTCTATACATTCTACTGAACAGAGAAAAAAAAGTTATCTACAAGAATAAACAATTCGCATGTTTGATGAAGTTATTACTGTTACAACTATGGTAAACCAATTTTTGAGACAGGAGGACATCGAGATACACGAAGTGGCCTCATATAATAACCTTGTCTTGACGATTATTGACGAAGTCATTCATTTACAGTAATTACAGCTATAATATGGAACTTAGATGAATATCATCAAGACATTTAAAATTTTTACTTTTGACCATACAACGCCTTTGATAAATCTCGATTTTGGTATTTATCTGAATAATCTCATCTCGCTATGCTGGTATTGTGTGACAACTTGAATCGATACAATTGTGTCAGGTATTACGTCTTTTAAGGCTAGTCACTCATGAAAAACCCTGTTTCACGACCACCAAATAAACCATTTTTCTCTTTAATATTAAGTGAAGAATAAAGAAACACTATGATACATTTTAATTTGGTAAAATTAAAAAAAAAAAAATAAAATTCAGTCACACATCGATACTACTTAGAGAACTAGGAGGCAATAGACAGTCTATGAGCAGTGTGAACGCTTAGTTTTTATGTCTTGGAATGAGTACGAAAAGATTTAGTCACCGGGATGTTCTAAACTATGATCAGATAATTAATTTGTGCTCTCCTTTCCGTTTTGCGTGATTCTCAAGACGGTCATATTAGACTGTAATGCAAAGTTGTTTTTGTAAATTAGGTGAAATCTCTTAGACAATCTACACATCATACTAATACTACTAACACAATTATTCAAATGCAAAACTGAAAATGTGAAAACGAATTTTATTCACATACAGGTAATGAATCGATTGTTGTATTTGGTTTCGGTGGATCATCAGTAAGGAATGGTCGAATGCAATCTGGATACGCTATTAATACTTCTAACACTTGATTCATTGATGATGGTCTATGTTGCCATTGATGTTTACAACAATGATTAATCAATTCACACCTTAAAACAAAAATAATCATAATGCATAGAGTTATAGTGTGATTAGAGGAAGATTAAAACAAACAAAAATTGAAATAGGTAAGTATTTGGAGAAAACAAAATACACGCAACAGTATAGACAGGAGAATTGGATTCAACAATGTATTATACGAGACAGAGTAATAGTGATAGAGAATAGGTAATACGATGTAGCAACCATGTAATAGTTCTACTTTACTTCTTGACACTATTTAAAGTGTAGTGTATTAAATGTATATTTCTCAAATGTAATATGTGAGATGAGTTTAATACATTTTTATGCACTTAACCCTTACTTTGATATTCTCATCACAATATCTAAAATCTTTATTTAAATAACTAGTTGAAAGGTATATAAGAGCTTTCAACTAAATTTGATCAAAAAGTTTCCCAGTATTTGAGCGCCGAGTTAATGTGAGACAATAATGAGGAATGTATTTGTAAAATTTCAGCGAATGAATTGGAAGTGAATCCAGCGTTTTGCCTGGAAGTCTGGTTTAAACTTTTTCAAGGAAATATAATCAAACATCAAAATTATCGAATATAAATAAGTACATGCACCTCTGGTTGACTGTATACCAAACAGATCATCCAATTACGCTAACAATGTATGGATAAGAAGAACACCTTATTTTTGAAATACAATTTATTCGTATTCATTTGCTTCCTGTTTGGAATCCAATGACTTTTTTCTTTAATAACTGACGATAGCATTTTGGAATTTTTAAAATACATAATTATTGTAATGATAATAACGTAAGTTTAGTGGGATGTAAACCATAACAAACGAAGAAAAACTTATTAAGATCTTGAATCTTTTTGCTTTAAAACTTGATCCTTTATGTTTGTAAGGGTGAAGAATTTCATGCACATAACGTTGTTTCTTTCAAATAATTTAATTTTTCTCATCAAAAGAAAAATAATGATAATTCCAACGAACATGATAGTTACGTAACTCTTATAAATAGCATTTTTAGTTCTCAAAGTGAATAATTCATATGTTTACCTTACAGTTAGACAAAGTCTGTTAGCTAAATTGACCCTATATTCGAATTGCTAATAAAGAATATACACATACATAAAATTTGACTATCATAAAAATATAAATATACATACACTACGGTATTTAATGCTTGAGGTGGTAAAAATTCAGTAATACTGAATTCCATACGTTTGACACGTTCCACAACTTCTACATCTCCAAGACCATTATAAGGAAATACACCAAAAGTAATAATTTCATATAATGTTATGCCAAATGACCAAATATCTGATTGTATGCTAAAGACACCGAATTGTACAGCTTCAGGTGACATCCAACGAATAGGTAGTTCACCTAAAATTAACAGTACAGTAACAATAATAAGTAATATTACGTAGTAAGAATTCGAAACATGAAATTTACATAATGAATAGTCCGTACAAAAGATATCAAATTATATGTCATAAATTAACAAATGGATATGACTCCAGATTTTGAGAAACAAAGTTAAAATAAAGGTTATGTAAGAAAAGTTGCATTTCTGACCAATACAGCATAAATATAAAATAAAATCCAACACTTATTATATTATAGGGATAAAAATATTGTCAGATATATATTCAGATGTAACTTTTTCAATCAAACTATGAGTGATTGGGAGAAACATGACTACTATCTAGAATAGGGATGACAATGGACATACAATTTACTAACTTATACAATGAATTTTTAATTAGAGAGTCAGTCAGCTAGCTATAATAAACATAGAGTATGACGCAAATATGGGTCAGCACTACAAGATGAAATTAAAACAAGGAATAGCAAAACAGTTGAAATAAGCGTAGTTGTTATGAAGATTGAACGTCAGAAAATACGGTTGAGGATGCCAAATCCTCAAAATCAAACATAATCTGGTAAGATCGATCTCAGAATTCGTATATCAATTCAAGATGATATTTATGAAGTTAACTATCAATTCATTTTGAATTGTATTAAGTTATTCAGGATGAAGCTAGCCAGTTGATTCAAAGGCATTTCCATAGTATAACTTCACTGTAATTTGTGCAAAGCGATGATTACTCAGTTTGACAAATTTTTGTAATTAATAATCTTTTAATTAATCGATATATAGTTGAATAAACTTGAATGTAATTCAATTCTTCCAAGGTCTCTATCAATAAAAGCTCCTGTACAAGTTTCAATGTCTTACTTAGGTGGCCGGTAGGATTGAACCAGTATTGTTCATCCAATTGGAGTTGTGGTTGTCAATATTTACCCAAGTATACAAAAATATCAACATTACTAGGCATGCAGTTCCAATTTAAATATTAAAAACACCAAGTTCATTGAACGGATTTCTTTTCAAAGAATTTATTATCAAGCTGTACAGTCGTATACTAGATATTCGAATTGTAGTGAGAATGGTGAAACAAAACACTGAAACAAAAGATGTATTTTTTAGTTAGAAGGAATACTAACATGTATTATATCAAAGATAACTTACACTTTCTTGTGAAACGATAATAAGCCTCTGAAGTATTTTTAGCAGCTTGTCTGGTCAGACCAAAATCTCCGATTTTCACAGTACGATCTGCAGCAACAAGACAATTTCGACATGCTATATCTCGATGAATTAAATGCTTACTATGTAAGTAGGCTAAACCTTGGCCAATATCCATACTCATTTGAGTGAGAGTTGATGGTCGTATGTCTTCATGGTTTGGTGATCTACAAGAAATTCGCAACCAAGAAAGTATAATTCAACATAAAATGAACAAACAAGAACATAAAAAGTCAGTCAAGAAGCTATTTGCATACTTATTACGTTCATCAACAAGTTGATAAGATAATGAAGTTAACGTACCACAAATTTCCATCGATGTAAAGGTAAACTTTTCACCATTTCGAAGAAACAGGTTAGGGATGCTCAAAAATTTAACAAATAGATTTTCAGCTATATTATTACCACGACTAGTTGGAATATTCGAATCTGAACCGAAGGTATACATTCAAGAGAAAACGGTGGGAAACAATGATATAGAAATAAAGAAAAGCTTCACATCCCTGATGACTTTCAGTCTGAAATTGGTATAACATGATTTTAAAAAAATAATATGATGCTAACACCTACAGACATTAACAGTGACTTCTAATCAGTTATTTTCAAGATTAAAATAAATCTGTGCAGATCACACAAACAATACAAAGTTAGGAAAATAGAATAACATATCACCTATATGGCCCGGAAAAAAAGTAACTAAAACCATGTAATGAACTGTTTTTAGTAGTCACGGGAAATCATTCATCAAGGATGCAGAAGTAACCAAACATCAACTGCTTAGACGTTCCAACTTAAGACTACTTACTCTACTTGAATATAAATTCGAAATTTTAAAAGCAATAGGTCACCTAGGAGTTTATTTACATGGATACACAAAACGAGCCCTTTGAAACCGAGTTTCGAAGCTTGTTCTTGTCTGGCTATGTAGATCTGCTAAGAAGAGATCAGATTACCTGGCTCGTTGTCATTACATGTCAGTTGTTTATTTAAAGAATAACCTTAATGACATTTTCGCGATAGCCTTTGTTGTTAGCTTTGTTATGTGCCCCAATGTTAGTGTATGTTACCACAAAAGCGAAGTTATTCCTTTCCAATTTTTAACTTCTGTAGGGGGTGTAAAGCCATCAATTGTCGAGATTAAACGAGATGAATTAACAGATCAATACTTGAACAGATAATGAAATCCAGTGACATAAATCCACTAAAGTAATTTTACATTAACATGGTTTAAAACGTTTCAATTTACTTGAACACTTTAATATCGATTTTCACTATGCCAACACTTGTTTGTATTATTTATTGTCGTTTGTACATATGTTAATTTACAACTTGAATTTCATTCTTTCCATTTGTAAGGCGATCCTTGACAAACTTATCAGTATATTTGACGATGATTTACGATCACATTACTGTCTCATCATTTCACAGCATCTTTCAGTCTGGATTCTTTAAAAAGTATATTGTGCATCAACGATTAAAGAATCCTGATAACAGACAATTATTTTAGTGATAAAATTGAAGTTATTGAAAAAGAAATAAACATCAATTTGTCTTTTCCTCAACTTGATGGGTTCTTTGTTGTTCTATCACATCTTAAGACCACGTTGAACGTCGAAATGGGAGTTAAATCTTAGTTGAGTAACTAATGATCAGACACCTGAGATAACCTATCGGATTGCGAGAATATGAATGTAAGGAGTGGTTTCTGGTTCACTACTTATTCTTAAGATAATTCACACTAAAAATGTTGTTAAATTTATTTGGAACATTTCCTATTACAGATTTTGTCAAGCACAAAACTGCAGTGAATCATAATTTAACTAAACACGAAATAGAGATACATGATTTCTGAAAGGATGTACGTTTACCTTTGAGCTAAAATTCGGCGTGATAATAAATATGTTTTTAAATCACCAAGAAGCATGAGCTCCATAATCAGGTATAGACTTGCTTTTGGATTCAAGGAAATACCAATTAAGCGAACAACGTTCGGATGATTTAAAGAACGCATTAATTTTGCTTCAGAAAGAAAATCAATTTTTCCTTCATAATTCGCTTTCTCATTAATTACTTTCACAGCAACTGCTTCCCATAAATCACTTTTTTTAGCTTCACCACCAAATACTAAACCGAAAGCACCTTGACCAACCCGACGATTTAAAACAATATTTTCAGCAGGCATCTATAAAATGACATTGAAAAATGAAAGGTGAAAACAATGAAATTGAAAACACTGTTATAATTTTTACTACTACTAATACTACTTCAACTCGTATTACGACTGTTCCTCTTGATGAATAAAGTAAATATTTATGTGTACACGAGGTAAAGTAGGAATTACGCGCATAAAAAAACAGGAATTGGAAGAATGACTAACCTACAAGAAGGTCTGTAACAAATTGTATATATTTAAACAATATATATCAGAATAAGCTCAATAAGTGTTACAAATTTATTTCATATTTATAAAACATTAAGCAAATGAACTAGTAATTAATAAAGAACCCCCGAAAAACAATGAGATTCATAACTTGCGGAGAATAAACAACTAATGGCTTGTTCTACATCATTAAATATTTCAGAATTAGGCAACCTGCGTTAGTTTTGATTGAGAACAGTTGGCAAGGTCAGCAGGACAGCTGTAAACATTGATAGATCACTGAATAGTGGGCATCCTCTTGTTTGTCTAGTCCTTACTGTTGATCGTATTTTATCGATAATGTGGCACTGTGATCGTTAATCTCGATGGGTTGAGATCAGGTGAACGATTTTGTGTAAGGTAGTTGAAAGTGATAGGCAGGGAACTCTGGACCTAAGTTTTGTGCTAGTTGGCACTCGTCAGCAAGCTAGACCTACGATCTCTAGGGAACCCATTCACCCTGATGGATTTGGACTGAGATTATCTAGGTTCAGGATTTCCGGCCGATTTTCGATCGATGGAGGATGTGAGAACCAGAAGAGGAGCTGATATAGCATCCGATCATCATTTTCGATCGTTTAGGATCAAAATATAGTACACGAGATGTCGAGTCTATCAAGAAAACAAATACATAACTCAGCTATTAGTTATAGATTTCAGTTAAAGTAGTTAATTTATTGGTGTTGCAACTTATACATATGAATAAGGAATTACTGATTAATTTATATCAACTCCGCCTGTAGCTCCTCTGGGGGTTACTGCCGGTCCCAAGCCCATACAAAGGAGGAGGGTTGGGTATGGGGTTAGCGACTCCATCCCATAGAAAATCAACTCGCTAAAAAAACGCTAACCAGAAAAAATCAATCAAATTATTCAAACTCTGCCCTGGGAGTAGAAGGAATAATTATGACGTCTCATGATGAAAGCCGAGTTCCTTCGGAAGTCATGAGGCCGATGCACCTTCTTACAACCAGAGCGACAATTTTTATAGGTACATGGAATGTCCGAACAATGTGGGAGATCGGAAGAGTCTTCCAAATTGCTGCAGAAATGGGAAAATACAACCTGGAGGTTCTTGGAATCAGCGATGTCGACGACTGTCTTCAGGAGAACTTCTGTTATACTCTGGTCATGAAGAAGAAAACGCCCCACATACACAAGTAGTTGCGTTGATGCTGTCCAGAAAAGCACAAAATGCACTTATTGGATGGGAATCTCATGGACCAAGGATCATCAAAGCCTCTTTCAAAACAAAGAGAGAGGGAATTACAATGAATGTCATCCAATGCTATGCGCCTACCAACGACTACGATGAAGACGCTAAAGACCAATTCTACGACAGGTTGCAGTCGATCTTCGAGAAGTGCCCAACCAAGGACCTGACCATTCTGATGGGAAATTTGAATGCCAAGGTTGGAAAGGACAACACTGGATACGAAGACGTCATGGGACAACATGGACTGGAAGAAAGGAACGAAAATAGTGAGAGATTTGCAAACCTATGTGCCTTCAATAAACTGGTCACAGGTGGCACCATATTCCCACACAAAAACATACACAAAGCCACTTCGATTTCACCGGATCACACTACACAGAATCAAATCGACCATATCTGCATCAACAAAAAGTTCAGGAGGACGATGGAGGATGTGAGAACCAGAAGAGGAGCTGATATAGCATCCGATCATCATTTGCTGATCGCCAAGATGAAACTAAAACTCAAGAAGCACTGGACAACGGCGCGGACAACATCACAAAAGTTTAACACGGCCTTTCTTCGAGATGCTGACAAACTCAACAAATTCAACATAGCCCTCAGCAACAGGTTCGAGGCCTTTCATGATCTACTCAATGGAGAGGGAACTACCATGGAGAGCAACTGGAAAGGTATCAAGGAGGCAATCGTTTCAACATGTCAGGAGGTTCTGGGCCAAAAGAAGCACCATCACGAGGAATGGATCACTGTTGGTACACTGGATAAAATTGAAGAAAGAAGGAACAAGAAGGCAGCAATCAATATCAGCCGAACAAGAGCGGAAAAAGCCAAGGCACAAGCCGAATACACAGAGGCAAACAAGCAAGTGAAGAAGAGCATCAGAACGGACAAACGTAAATATGTGGAAGATTTAGCGATAACAGCGGAAAAGGCTGCAAGAGAGGGAAACATGAGACAACTGTATGATACAACAAAGAAACTTGCTGGAAATTACCGTAAGCCAGAAAGACCAGTGAAGAGCAAGGAAGGCAAAGTAGTCACCGACATTGAAGAACAACGAAACAGGTGGGTAGAACACTTCAAAGAACTCTTGAATCGACCAGCTCCACTGAACCCACCCAACATCGAAGCAGCACCCATAGACCTCCCAATCGATGTTGGCCCACCAACAATTGAAGAGAACAGCATAGCCATTAGACAAATCAAGAGTGGCAAAGCAACGGGACCAGACAACATCCCGGCGGAGGCACTGAAAGTTAACGTAGCAGCAACTACCAAGATACTCCACATCCTCTTCAGTAAGATTTGGGATGAAGAACAAGTACCAATAGACTGGAAAAAAAGACTTCTGATCAAGATACAAAAAAGGCGATCTGAGCAAGTGCGACAACTACAGGGGCATCACTCTCCTCTCAATACCAAGAAAAGTCTTCAACAGAGTATTGTTAAACAGGATGAAGCATTCCGTGGACGCCCAACTTCGAGATCAACAAGCTGGATTTCGTAAGGATAGATTGTGCACAGATCAAATCGCAAATCTACGTATCATTGTGGAACAATCAATCGAATGGAATTCATCACTCTACATCAACTTCATCGACTACGAGAACGCATTTGATAGCGTGGACAGGACGACACTATGGAGGCTTCTTCGACACTACGGCGTGCCTGAGAAGATAGTCAATATCATACGGAACTCCTATGATGGACTAAACTGCCAAATCGTCCACGGAGGACAACTCACCGACTCGTTTGAAGTAAAGACCGGTGTAAGGCAAGGTTGCATACTCTCACCGTTTCTCTTTCTCCTGGTGATCGACTAGATCATGAAGACGTCAACATCTGGAAGAAAGCACGGAATACAGTGGACAGGCAGGATGCAGCTTGACGATTTAGATTTCGCGGATGATCTGGCTCTTCTATCACAAACGCAACAACAAATGCAGGAGAAAACGACCAGTGTAGCAGCAGCCTCAGCAGCAGTAGGTCTCAATATAAACAAAGAGAAAAGCAAGACTCTCCGATACAACACAATATGCACCAATCAAATTACACTTGATGGAGAAGCTTTGGAAGATGTGGAAACCTTTACATATCTGGGCAGCATCATTGATGAACACGGTGGATCAGATGCAGATGTGAGGGCGCGGATCGGCAAAGCAAGAGCAGCATACCTACAACTGAAAAACATCTGGAGCTCAAAACAATTGTCAACCAACACCAAGGTTAGAATTGTCAATACAAATGTCAAGACAGTTCTATTGTATGGGGCGGAGACGTGGAGAACTATGAAAGCCATTATCCAGAAGATACAAGTGTTTATTAACAGCTGTCTACGCAAGATACTTCGGATCCGATGGCCAGACACTATCAGCAACAAGTTACTGTGGGAGACAACAAACCAGACTCCAGCAGAGGAAGAAATCAGGAAGAAGCGCAGGAAGTGGATTGGGCACACATTGACGAAATCACCTAATTGCGTCACAAGACAAGCCCTCACGTGGAATCCTGAAGGTCAAAGGAGAAGAAGAAGACCAAAGAACACATTACGCCGAGAAATAGAGACAGACATGAGAAGAATGAACAAGAACTGGATAGAACTAGAAAAGAAGGCCCAGGACAGAGTGAGTTGGAGGAAGCTGGTCGGCGGCCTATGCTCCATTGGGAGTAACAGGCGAATATATAGCCTCCGCCAGGGAAGTCCTACTCACTGCCTTCTCGTGGCGGGGGTGTTGTTTACGAAAGTGAGAGGACGAAAAGCGAATGTCCGGCGCTATAACCGGATTGGTGGACACGGAGGGTCCACCTAGGGGAGTTGGAAAACCCTGATTCCAAACCAATGGTGCACATGGGCTCTAGTTTCCTGATGGAACGAATGGCGGAAGAACCTCTCATTGGTCAACGACTACCATGGGACTGCATCTCCTCACGATGCTCCACTGCCTTGTGGATCAGACCTTTAGGTCAAAGGCTCCGGGTGTGGCCCCCTAAGAAAACCACCTGCTTCGGTTTGGGCACCCGGGCAGTATCACAGCCCACACACAAATGAATGAAATGACGAACTCTATTGACGATTCTATTCCTGCTCATATTATAAGCAAGACAATTTACGTTATTATTATCATTATTATTATTATTACTATTATTATTATTATTATTATTATTATTATTATTATTATTATTATTATTATTACTTACCATATCGCTAATTCACCCCCTTTTACCCCAATTTGTGTAACCTTACTCTTCAACTTATGCATCAGCTCGCTCTTGGTGGAAAATCTGTCCTATCTAAACGATCTCCAGTCACTGTCTGGTTGAAAGTGAATGCTTCCACCGATAATGAATACTGAGGCAGTCTTTCTGAAACCGCGTACGCCGTTCAAGCTGGCTTCCTTCAACGTTCGCACACTAATGCAGATCAGACAACAGATAGGGCTGGCTATGTCTTTGGAAGGTCTTAATGTTGATGTTTGCTGTCTATCCGAGACCCGTATTCAAGACTCTAGTGAAGTACTACAAATCCGCTCTCCATCTGTCGCTTCGAAAAGCTTGTTTCACGTGCACTTATCCGGGGACCCTGTGGCATCTTCGTCCGGTCTTGCAGGCGTTGATGTTGCACTAAGCATTAGGGCTGAGGCAGCACTAATCGATTGGATACCCATTAACAGTCGGTTATGTGCTGTTAGATTAGAAAGTTCCATCAAAATGAGAAGAAATCGGTGTGAGAATCGGTGTCTTCTCGTCATCTCCGCCTATGCCCCGACAGATTGCAGCCCGGATGCAATCAAGGATGAGTTTTACCACCAGTTAACAGTTCTTCTCCAGAAAGCGCGTTCGACAGATATTGTAGTACTAGCCGGAGACTTGAATGCACAGGTCGGGCGTCTAGGCACAGAAGAGAGTCGTCTAGGTGGCCGATGGGGACTTGTTGGTCGCAGGACAGATAACGGGGACCGTTTGCTGCAACTGTGCACAGACCACAACCTGTTTCTGGCCAGCACTAACTTCCGGCACAGTCATCGCCGGTGTGCCACCTGGCGTCCTCCCTCTGCATCCCAAGCCTGGACTCAGATTGATCACATCGCGATCAGCTACCGCTGGCGTGGTTGTGTACAAGACTGCCGCTCCTTTTGGAGTACCTATCTGGAGTCTGATCATGCCCTGGTCTGCGCCAATCTCACCTTACTTTTCAGTGGCCGAAGGATTGACCACCACCAACGGATTGATATTAGTAAACTGGCTGCAACTTCTGTTGCAAGTACCGAGCGGAGCTAGCCTCTAGGCTAGCTAACACCCCACCGAAAAGTATAGATGAGCATTGGTTGCATCTTCACGACGCCATGAAAATGGCGAGTAAAGCCGCTTGCGGCTTCGCGAAACGTCCCGCTTACAAGCACTGGGTTTCTTCTGGCTCCTTACAACTGATGGAAGCCCGTCGGTCTACTCCGGGTGACCGTGAGTTTGACCACAAACGAAGGCTGTTACGTAATGAAATTGGGCAAAGCTTGCGTAAGGACCGGGAAGCCTGGTGGTCGGAGCGTGCTAATGAGATGGAAGCAGCAGCTGCATCTGGTAACTGCCGGAAGCTCTTCCAACTCATCCGAGCCACTGGCAGCAAGAAGTCTGGTGTGAGTGAAACAATCTGTGAGGATGATGTGATGCCAATCACTAACATCTCTCGACGTCTTGGACGATGGGCGGAGTTTTTCGAAGGGCAGTTCAACTGGCCTGCTGCTCCGGCAACATCAACCAGCTTGTCCTGCCCCCCATGGCCGGTGACGACTGATCCACCAAACGAGGCGGAAGTCCGCAAGGAACTCCAACTCTTGAAGCGCTACAAATCACCTGGCCCAGATGACTTACCTCCGGCTCTTTTTAAAGATGGTGGCGACTTTCTGACTAAGGAATTGACTGTGTTGTTTGGAAAGGTTTTGGAGCAAGAAAGTGTTCCAACATCATGGAATGAGTCAATAGTCGTCCCTATCTTTAAAAAGGGTTCGCGTTGTTCCTGCAATAACTATCGGGGGATAAGTCTACTTTCGATTGCGTCCAAACTATTGGCTTCTATCATTCTTCGTAGGTTGTTTAAAACCCGAGAACGATTGACTCGCGAGGAGCAGGCTGGTTTTCGTTCTGGTCGAGGATGCATTGATCACATCTTCACCCTCCGCCAAATGTTAGAACACCGTCATACTTATCGCAGGCCAACAATCGTAGTGTTTCTTGATATCAGGGCTGCCTTCGATTCGTTGGACAGGACTGTTCTCTGGGATTGTCTATTGAAGAAGGGTGTGCCTGAGAAGTTCATTAACATCTTAAAGGCCCTGTACACGAACACCTCAGGCAGAGTGAGGGCATACAACCACCTTTCTCCCTTGTTCCATTCGAGCAGTGGGGTTAGGCAGGGTTGCCCGATCTCACCATTCCTCTTCAACTTTGCCATCGACGACATCTTGGAAACAGCTCTGATGGATGTAAGTAATGGCGGTGTGGATATGTTGCCTGGAGAACGACTTCTCGACCTTGAGTATGCGGATGATATTGTCTTACTGTGCGATAATGCCCAAGGCATGCAATCAGCACTTAATCAGTTGGCAATCAGTGTCCGCAGGTACGGCATGTGCTTTGCACCCTCCAAGTGCAAAGTACTTCTACAAGACTGGCAGGATTCTAATCCTGTACTCACCCTGGATGGTGAGCAGATCGAAGTAGTTGAGAAGTTCGTGTATCTAGGTAGCTATATAAGTGCTGGTGGTGGCGTGAGTGATGAGATTGATGCACGTATAAGGAAAGCCAGATCGGCTTATGCCAATCTGGGCCATCTTTGGCGCCTTCGTGATGTTAGTCTGGCTGTAAAAAGTCGGATTTACAACGCGTCGGTGAGAGCAGTTTTGCTCTATGCTTGTGAAACCTGGCCTCTCCGAGTTGAGGATGTTAGACGTCTCTCTGTGTTCGATCATCGTTGCCTCCGAAGGATTGCTGACATCCAGTGGCAACACCATGTTAGTAATGCAGAGGTTCGGCATCGTGTGTTCGGGCACAGAGACGATAATTCAATTGGTGTCACCATCTTGAAACACCGACTTCGGTGGCTTGGACATGTTTTACGAATGTCGTCCCAGAGACTTCCACGTCGTGCATTATTTGCCGACCCTGGGACTGGTTGGAAAAAGCGGAGAGGAGGTCAGTGTATGACATGGTGTCGTGGCATGAAAGAGAGCTGCAAAGGGCTAGCTTTTGTTGGTCCTTCACGACTCCCTGGTTGGGGTCCGAGAGATGGTGCAACACAGTGGCTAGAGACGTTATCAGATATGGCTCAGAATAGAAACCAGTGGCGATCCTGCTGCAACCTTCTTTTACTTTCTACATAAAGTATGGTTCTTACTTTCCTATTTGAAAGAGTCTTCTGGTTGTACATTTTAGTCCGCCTTATCTTTTCATCCCTTCTCTTCCTACTTTCATTATTTTGTGTGGCGCATATGTACCTGGTGCCCTTTTGTACCAATATATATGTGTTTAAATAAATAAATAAATAAAAAAACAGGCGTAAGTAAGTAAGTAAGCTACCAGTTTGAGAGTAACGTCTCAAACTGTGGACATGGGTGACGACGGTTCGGATCTACCAGGGATAGCAAGCTTCCAAAAGGTTGAATGTACGCTTTGCTTACGAGTGTCAACTAACATGAAACATAGGTCCAGGATTTTCTGACAGTTACCTCTAACCATCTAACGCCATTGAATGTATTTAAATAGCATTACTTTGACAATAGTTATCGTACTTCTGTCATAAATTTGATTGTAACGGGAATAAAACTGCGAAATAGCCCAAACGGAAAATATTTTATCATTATAGTAAAAAAGGAACAATCCGAAATATATCTAGTCTTAAGAAAACAGTTGATAGCAAAAACACAGATAAATCTACAAAAGTTCATAACTTACATCTAAATCAGCCAGTTCTGTGCATAGTTCTTCAAAAGGTTTACGTGTTCGATTTTCAATTTCTTTCAGTTTACGTCGATAATAAAAATGAGCAAATACAATCAATGGCAATAAAACTAAAACGGTAACAGTGACAGTGACAAATACGGTAGCACCTGTACAACCCATATGTAATTGATTACTAAGAAATGATAATGTACAATTTTTTTCATTGATAGAACCATCATTTGGTGGGCCACCTAATGTATGCCAATTAACATGGTCTAACCAACGTTCACTCATCCGTTTTTGAAATTCATCGTAAAGAAATGGAGCATTGGTTGTTTTCCAATCATACTTGTTTGACATATTATTTGATGAAATCATGTGATTGAATGGATCATACGATTGTTGTTGTTGGTCCTGTTCATGTACTTCTTCATAGTTTTTTGTTGACCACATTATAATTGGGACAGTAGTATTTAAATGTCTTTGTTTTAACAGCCAATAATCAGCAATACGTTCATTATGATCATTGAATCGTAAATTTGACGCTGAAGCAGGACTTTGACTACGTATACCATAATAGTCACCAGCAAGTTGAAATCCAGCATCTACACCAAAATTATCATCATTGATACCTGGGACAAGTTCATTTATTTCACTAGATTGTCGAGTTGTTGAATTATCTGTCTGAAATCGATAACCGAAATTTGTACGTGCAACAAGTGTTCGAAGAGTTTCAGATACATCTGGATGGTTAAGAGCAGATGCTGCTGCAGGATTTTCTCTTAAAAGATGAACAACGGCACTTGCTAGTAGGATAACAGCATCATAAGTATACACAGTGTAATCGTGTAGAGGATCTTTGATTAATTTACGTTTTGAGTGATCACTGAATATAGATTTCCCTAAATCATTTGGATTAGGATTATGTTTAGTTCTTGACAAGACAGGTGGTACTTCTAACGTTTGTGATTGAGCAAAAACATGGCGCCTGCGTCTTATTTGCTCAGATGAAGTTCGATTCGGAGTACCACTTGAATGATTGCCAGACTTAGAGTCTGAATCCATAAACTCACTAGTACGTGGAATAAAACTGTGCACCATAGGACCAATTAACAACTGGTGTCCAACAGTAAAAGTCCACGAAGTAATATTGAGCATTTCACTAAAATTACACTCAGTATTTCGACTAACCAATTCCGACCACCACTGATCAGAAAGCCATGGATTTAAGAACCAAACGTATCCAGCGGAAAAATACATCCCTTCATGATATGCTGCACAGAGTATCAAATAGGTACCACGTGCATCATATTCGACAACAAATATGCGACTGTTCTGTTGTTTTAATTCTTCTAAAGTCTGTAAGATGGACAAACCATAAAAATGACTCGATAAAACACACGAAAAAAGAAACAGTAGATAAAATTTCAGAAAGTGGTTCCCTTTATACAAGTATTATCAAATTCAATAAATACACGAGTATGTGAACAAATTAGTGCAACTAGTACTAGTTAGAAAGTACAGTAATCACAACGTGGGAGTCAAATACACTTCAAGTAACTTGTAACTACCAATATTGGTCCAATAAAATGTAGTTTTTTCAATGAAACTCACATTTCACGTAGAGTTTTCTGTACTCAGCTTGGAGCTATGCAGTGTGATGGCTTAATAGTTAAGGAGTTTGAGTTTTAGTCACGATGTCCCATATTAGAATCCTGACCCCCACTTCAGTTTAGGTAACTGAGTAGCACCTATAGCCCTCATACGTCTCATACCCAAGTACCTATTGGATGAGTTAAAACTATACACAGAGCTAACGCAATAGAACGACATACAGAAAATTCATACTTACATCTTTTGCCAGTTTATAAGTTAATTGTTGTTCATCCATTTCAATATTGGCAATAATTTCAATCCCCTTTGCTTGAAATAATAAAGGTTCAAAAAAAATGATCCGATTTACGAAATACAACTATCCGATGCCAACCCCATACTAGAAATAACCGAAGTAGTATAAAACTGAAAAATAAAGAAGCAGACAATAGAAACGACAAAAAACACTATTATTCAAGCGAGTATTATTGAATACTTAATTTTAGTCCGAGATTTTTCATTTAGAAGCTACAGTTTATTGGTTGAATTTCATGAATCCACTTTACATCACAGAAGATTTAACACTTCATAATTTAAAACTTCAGTTGTACATGCAAAAATAATTTACTAAATCGTTCTGTTTACGATGATCGAAATATTCAACTCCCACTTTTACAAAAATATTTCTTTTTAGCTGTATTCCATGATCATTAATGTTATCATGCAAAGTTTTTCCTACTCGGAATTTTTTACTAGTGTCTGTAGGCCTCTTTCATTTCAGCTTAACAACGACCACAATTATTCAACGCTTATCCTAATGAATAACTATTTCGCACTATACATAAATCCTCCTCTTAGTACCTATTTTATTACTTATCTAAAATTATGTGGGGAGATATTACGTTACATTACAACTCATCGAATTCTAACAATTATTATTCATTGATCTATAATTTATCATTTACGATTGTACAGTTTTGCAAAATGTACTTGGTGAAAAGAAAATCTAATGACTTAACTATTTTAAAATAGATTGAAATAATTTTGAATAGTTAATTTAAGAGTAAAACAGATTCATATTGTGCCAACATAGAGATTGGACATTCAAAGCAGCTGTAAGAACTATACTTACAAGTTTAAAAGGGGTTAAGAATGAACGAACTGAAACAAAAAAGCACTGACACTTAATTTTATTGATTGTGAAATTCATGTCAGGGTTCCAAACAGTAATCTCAATTATAAATTACTGACAACAAAAATGTTTGATTACCAATTATTAATTAATATTTTATCTAAAAGTACACGGAAATTAGACTTTTCATTAGAAATAACATATGAATATAATTGACTTTCAAGTTAGAAGACAAAATTCATTCCGTTAGTTTAACAGTCACAAATCATTAAGTTATATTTGTTTAATAAAACAATATTTGACTTTTAAGCATAAAAGTAATATTTGAATAAATATTTAGAATTTAAACATTATATAAACGTTATGATTACTTACTTAGCCAAAGTCATTGATGGTACTGTACGAAAGAAGTAATGATATTGTTGTTGTTCTAGAAAACGTGCACTACCTACTGTTGGACTGACAATAATCTGTTTGCGAATATTTGCTAATTCAACTACAGCCTCTATAGAGTCTGAGCATAGAGCAGCTAATAAAAAAAGCAGATAGACCATACATCATAATAAAACATAAAATATGGTTGATCAAATTCAGAATGAAAAAAAGCCAAACAAGGAATGGGACTCGTTGTCTACCAGATGAACGTTTATATAATTACTGTGAAAGAGATGAGATCGACTACTAGTTAAGTGCTCTCGGAGATAGGAAAGAAGGAAAAGAACTGTTTAAATAAAAGAGAGAAAACTGAGTGTCGAGGATAATGATTTATTTCATAAAGTACATCTACTATTTCTTGATATAGGGGAAATAATATTGATTATTTACACGACATAAAACAGACGACTGTGAAGTGTACTCATTAAGTAGTGAGTCTATACATATACATTGTGTATCTTTTCAATAAAAGAAATAACCGTTACATACTGTATGCTGAGAAGGTTATGTGCAATTATTCAACTAATCGACTTTTTTAGAGAAGACCAATAGTTTAAAAAGGAAATAATCTATTCCTATAAACCTTTTGTGAAATAAGCTGGAAAAAATCAGGTGTTGTTTACTTGTTTAAAGCCTAATATTCACGACAATAAAACCATAAACATTTATAGAAAAAATTAGTTTAACGTGAGGCTTAGAGGCACCGCATCCCATTTCTACTGGAGTCATAGTTAAACCGATAACGTTTGGGGTTTGAACAGCCAAACAAGAAATATAAGCTTTGCAGTCACAAATCCATTTAACAGTGAATATGAAACTGATGTATATCACATCGCTTTAGTTAAATCTACGATGAAAACAAATTTTAAAAACCAGTATAATTAACAAAATTTTATCTTAATAAGCTAAAAGTAACTTTTTAAAAATTGTAAAACAATTATAAAATCCTACCGATAGAACCAATTAGTCGAGTATTGACAGCATTCTCCAACACTTCAAAATAATCACTTAACACGACGTCAGGTTCACATGTTAAATTACGTACATCCAAACTTAATGCATATTCAGAATTGCGAAAATAATCTGAGTCGGCGTTGACAAAGTTCACAGCTTCTTGAGCCACTGGTCAGTTATGAAATGAAATTTAAGTTAAAAAAATTTAACATAAGTTCACTGGGAGAGAATACAAATAATATAAGCGGAATGAAACAACAAAACACCAGGTACTATTAAACTAATGTTATGTAGCGACAATCTTTATTAGTAACGAAAATTTTTTTCTATTCCTTTGAAATTCGAAACAGCCTCGTTTGGTATCACAGAGAGAAAATGTAGTCGAGACATTATGTTATTCATAAAATTACTGACAAACGGTATCATGAATAGAATCTAATCTTTTAAACAACTGATAAGCAGTTAAAACATATGGTCAGGTTTTTAGGAACTCTGTTTGTATGGCAATATTTATTCAACAGAATAATTTATGCTAATGAAAATAACTGACCTCGATCAAGACCATACAGCACCCATTTCCCATACATACTGAACAGACCAGCCACTGTCAAGTTTAGTTTTTTGTCCCAATCAACTGTCCAACTTTTCCATTTAGTCGGATTCTGACGAAGCCAGCGACATGCAACTTGTTTATATGTTGACTGACGACCTATATTTGAGTCGAGTAAGGCCTAAATAACAAAAGTTGAGAATAATAATCACATTCAATAATTGTGCATTTACAAAGTTGGACAACTTCATTTTATACACACATAAAAATAACAATCAATCACGTATTTTAGCAACGTTATATAAATAAGAATTTTATTTCTACAATATAGTGCTCTATAGACGGCGATAACGATAGTAACTACTACCATTTCATACTTTCTACTGATTAAAATAGGAGTAGAATATACAACTCATAAATAAATCATTTGCCATTGAACAGTGATATGACATACGACAGATACACTGTGTAGATTGAGATAAGAATATTAATTAGCTGACAGTTGAAATTTATGCTGCGTATGCTCAGTCAATGCAAATAAGAGTTTGTTGCTCTCTGAAGAAAAAGTGGAGCAAATCTAGATAAGGAATGATGTTGAAAAATATATGAACCTCATCTTTGGTTTAACAAATGATCACAATCAATGGGTGTAGATCAGCAATCACTTGGCTTAAAATCATTTTTTTGCATGAACATTTACTAAATCTCACGGCTGTTAAAGCTAAAAATCCAATAGCCTGAAATCTGCCTTTTATTTTATGCAATTTCAGAAGCATCTAACTTAACTGATATCGATTTCGAAAATTACTTAATAAAAAGGGAACTTTTTATTTGACCACAAATTATGAAAGGGAAATACTAATGAGAAGATTTACATGTCAATCAACTTAAGGGAATAAATTGTCTGGTAAGATTATTCGAATTAGATGGTAGGATGAATTATATCAGTGATATTATATAGTTATGACAGAGTGCAACTGCTCGATGAGTATTATTTCATTGTTGTAAGCTTTATATATATATATATATATATATATATATAAAGTCATAACTACACTAATCTTTATAAAGGAAATCAACCAAATAAATTTTCAACGGTCTAATTATCTAAAGCACTGAAGTTTCATGCAGTCTCAAGAAAAAGCTTACTTCCCGAATGGAATCATATATAAATTACAATTACACAACTGGTAAAATAAATAACAAGAACTACATAATCATTGTATTTTTATGATCTCCCAACATCCTTGATAACTGCCCCTTCTTCCGCGTAGCAAAATAATTTATATATATGAAAAATCATGGTACACTATATTGATGATTGTGAAACTTCCACTTTCGATCAATGGAAAAGATTATCGCAACCAATGGTCAGAGACCTCGAGTGACATGGCTCAAAATTGTTTGCGATGGAGTAAGTGGATCCATCCTTTGTCTTTTACCAAATCCTGAGGTTCTAAATTCCTCAGAACAATTTTCGGTTTTTATTTCACTTATACTTTCTTTCCGAGTCGTACCTTTGATGCCTAACCTTTCCTATTATCACTGATACTGTTACTACCTCCACTATTTTGGGATTTCGCCTGACAGCTTCACCTCTCTATGCTTATGAAATATGGCAACTTGAACCGATGTACATACGTACAGGTTCTACGTTGCGACTCACTGACTGGCTGATTCAGTGGAAAACAATTGAAATATCATTCGAAATGCTATGACCAATTCCATTTTTCAAAGAATCCTAGTAATAGGTAAGGACATTTTTTAGTATTAGAAAGATGATCATTAAAAATATCACGTATAATTGTTGCTGCTTTGGCTTACGTTAACTTTCACAGTAAATTAATGATAAAATTTTATAACTTTGATTATCTATTTGAATATTTTGATTCGTCATTAATTAGTCAACCGAAAATTTCATTGAGAATACCTCAAATTTAGACAACTTTAAAGAGGCAAAGTAAAATTGGTAATAACAACAGTAACAGTAGTTTTCAGAGTGTTAACTGGGTGGTCGCTTCGGAATAATAATAATTTAATGCATATAAAACAAATATGTTATCCAACCTATCTCTAGATCACTGTAGAAAATATGAATGTACATTATTGTCGATGAGGATAACAAGTTTTTGGAAAAAATTCATATTTGGTATCGACTGATGTTAATTTGTGCTTCAACTAATTTAAAATAATAGAACTATCTGTACACACTGAATAATAAAGTATGGATGCAAAGATTCGATAATTCGCAACCGACCTCGTTTACAAAAATATTTAGAAATAACATCGAAAAATGGTCAACATTAATAAGCCATAAACACCAGATACTGTAGAAACGTTCATCAGTAAGAAACTATTTAGTATATATATATATATATATATATATATATATATATATATATATAATTGTATAATAACATACTGAGTGCACCAATTCGCCCAATTCATCATGAGACATATACATTTTAGATGCAAGTTGAAAAATTTGTGGAGCTGCCGTTCGTAATTTAGCCCATGTCACTTTAACAGCTTGGTAAGATTCAGTGTAACAATATTGATAACTATTTGTTGAGGTAGATTTTGTATCAGTACTGCACAAAGGGGGTGGAGGAATACTATAAGAATTATACCGTAAACATGTTGAATTTAATTCAAAATCCAAAATAGTTACTGACTTCCCAGAGAGTAAGCTATGATTATTGAGTAAATCTGAATTCTGTACACTCTCCGGTTGATAACCTGAGTAGTCTGGCAAAAGGAAAATAGAACTTTTTAAGGAGATACAAAAGACTGACCTTTCACTGAAAGACTGACAAAATTCGAATACATATTAACAAACTCACGATCAGAAAAAATCACAGGTGTAGTAAGTAATATTACGCAATATAATACGATAAACTTAACGAAATCTGAAAGATAAAATAAACCAAATCAGTAATCTATGTTATGACACATACATATATCACATATTTTTAAGGCTAATTATGAAGTTCTAAAGTCTTCATAAGTAGTGATTAATAGTTTAACAAATTTCTATAAGTCACTTTTTCCAGTATAATAATGAAAAATTTCTATAAGAAACCTGGTCAAATATCGACATCTATTTGGTTTATTAGATCTGCACTTCAGATCAAGAGGGATTATGAAGTAACTACTGAACTCACGTGAAACTGTTTACATATTTGTTAGTGGGACATAGATTGGATTAAAGCATGTTTTATGCATGATGGTGTTGCTGCGCGCTGATTGGCTAATTTTAAACCGATTAACCCGGGCACATTATTGCAGAAAAATATATAAGCTTCTTATGTATATACTATAAATATATGAGCATTATTTAAACTATTGATTGCTGATTGTGGATTGCTGTTCACTTATCATTATTATTTTGAATACAATTTCATTCCTGTTCAACGTGTTCTGATTTTGGGGTCTTGTCGAGTGTCATCGTATAAGAATACTAAGCAATAGGAATAGCTGGGTCGTTTTTATAGCAAAAAACACAATTACAACAATATTGCTTTAATTGTGTTTTAATGACATGAATAAGGACGACAACGGGTTATTTTTTGATTGTATGAATAAAAACAATGTACATTTATTCGTGCACCCATCAGATAACAAAAAGTTAAATTTATCCAATAAATGTCGCATTTACCCATCTAACTGAAATCACAAATTAAAATTCCACTTCTAGTAAACCTAACTAACGCACGACAGTATGGATTAAGAATCACCAACTTTACCGAAAGTCTACTGAAGATTAATATCCACAGAAAATTATGTGAATGGAATTACTGTCTAAATCATAAAGTAAGTGTAACATAGATTCAAGAAAATTTTTAATGAGCAGACGATCGAGTTCATGTGGTATGGTGGGGTGTTGGAGATACTTGGAAGATAACTCAATCAGATCAAATGAGCTTTTAAATAATCAAGTTAAATACTAATGCGAAGAAACTTTAATTATCAATATGACGAAGTGATTTGCTCAGTATATCATCAGCCAATTTTCAAATCTATCTCTTATCATATATTTACAAGTTTTAGATGAAAGTTGGAGAAAATCACAGGACCTAGGGTTTTAAAAGTTAGTCTAGTATAGTTCTCCTATATCGAGAGAATTGTCATTTGCATAATTTAGGTTTATCAATTATGGACAAATCTGTATAAATATCCTGTGATGTCAAAATGAGTGGTATGTGACTTAGCAATTAAGGGATTTACTTATTCCCAAAAGTTACTACATAAAATAGTAGTATTTCGCAATCTTAGATCTGACTATCTTCTTTCTTTAGATTCAGTAATGCTGTTCTCATTTATAATACCATCTAAAAGTGTAGCTAAACAAATAATTACGTCAAACGTCATGTGTACTATGTTAGTTGGCTCTATTTAAATACCATTGGAACGACCGACTACATATACGTCATGATGTAAGGTATACGAAGAGAATCACTGTACAATGAGAAGCGTCGAAACAATACTAAGTTAGAAAAGACAATACAGATTTCTTAGCGTAAAGCTTCCAGACAAAGTGTGGAAAACATTAGAGAAACTCAATTCAACACAAATATATATTGCTCGACCGATCATGAACACAAGTATTAAAAATAGTAATGAAGTGAGAACTACTTTAAACTTCATAGGTTAAATTTAATGTAAGATATACTTACTTTGACTAACGGTGTCAACAGTTGAGCTACAATCATATTTAAGGGAAGTATAGTTAGGATTTCCTCTGAGATGTGATTTGTTGTAACAGGACTGGAAAATAAACGTTGTTATCAATGTAAATAAAAATCTTACTGACAAGTATACGAAATAGTCTGAAAATTAGACTAAATTTTAAACACATCCTAGATTTACTCAAGATGCTATATAACTATTACGTACTCAAGGAAATTATTTGATTGAAGACCCTTATTAGCAATCTATAAAATGTGAGAAATTGAAAGTTAACTGATTTTCTGAATTATGCGTGAAATAAGCTAGCATAATAATCTAATCGTTATAAACAATCGAAGTATTAGGTAAATAAGAGTAAACCGACTAATAGCTTGGTAATATAGTGCAAATACTAGGGATAATAAGCAACGTAGATACTTACATAACTCAGTTAAAATGTAAATAGCATTATTCATAGTGTAATGAAGCTCGCTGGTTTACGTGTTTATCACTAGCTGAGAAAACAAGTGTAGCTTTTGGTAATACACACAATATTAATTGTTGATTCCGCCGCATAGTGTCTTAGTGCTCTGAAAGTCCACCTGACAATCGTAGCATAGATTAAAACCAGATTCATACACTTTTGGTAGTCCTACAGTTACAGACAATGTAAGACGTGATAACATCACTAGTCAAGCAGAAATTGCAGCTTGATATTAATTTTGAGAAGCTTCTAACAGTCTTAAGGTTTGATTACTTACAAAAAACAAAACGTTGAAAACATATAGATTCATAGTGATCTTCAAACTTAATTAATTAATAGATTAAAAACTGATAGGTTAACAGAATAATCTGAGAAAATGTTATCTTTACTTGTGTTAGAAGTTTCCAAGAACGAATCGGCCCAAGAGGCCCATGGTCGGTAACAGAAGAAGGTTTTGCCCAGAATTTGACATTCCCACCAAGTGGTAACCACAGCAGTAAGTTAAGGTGAATTTCAGGTAACTTAAGACATCTGAAACCAAGTACAAATAATGAAGTGAACCAAATTAAAAGTTTCCACCACTAAACGATTGCAGTTATTAGTACAGGAAGCGCAATTATTTTTAATGTAGAATTTTAGTTGCTCAGTGTTAAACTACACTACACAATGCACTTTTACAAAGTGAGTGACTGTAGGCACAAAAAACCGACAATCAATGTTTTCTTTATTTATTCAGATAAAACGAAGCACTCCACCTGCAATAAGCAGTAAAGTGTACCAATACAAGAAGAATATTCTGAAACTTACGATGATTGAATTATTCTGGAAATAGCACGACCTTTTTATAGCCATACAACTGAGAGAGCTAAAAGGTAAGGCAGTGACTGGCTTAGTGTTAACTAAGTGGATGAATTATTCATAGGCCCAAGGCGGATAACCTGGAATCACTTGCGTTTACTCGAGTTTTAGGATCGCACTCCAACCGACAAGAGAAGGGAATACTTGAAAAAGAGAAGTTCTTTTTACCTATCAGAAACATCTATACATAAAAACAATAATAACAACCATAAGTTTCCTGCTACTGGCAAATTCAGATTAGTTTAGAAATGCATAGAAGTGTCTGATTCGGCTATAACTTAGTCGTGTATACCTTTTTTGGCTACTAATAATAACAGTTTAAAGATCCCCATAGAATATTGAAAAATGAACAATATTTGAGCGAACAATTGTTTTCAATAACTTCAGTTATAAGTCCATAATTATTGTGATATTTTACACAATAATTATGAACTTATAACTGTAGAGCCTGATGATGAAGTTATTGAAAACAATTGTTCGCTCAAATATTGTTCATTTTACTTATAAATATGGTCTTGAGATTAGAAATGAATGTGATGGTAATTTGCTCTAATGGCAACTTATGAAGACTTCTAGACTAAAGGTAATGAAAGTAGAACATGGCGTCCAATTAATTAACGAAAACTTCATTTAAATAAATAGTAAGACAGTGTGTTTTATGAAGCAAAACAAGCAAAAGATAACGTCCGTATGAGAGCGCTAGAAATTGATCGATGATATTAAAGCCCAAGATAATGATACAGAAGTTACTACAATACGACGAATATTCTGTTTGAACTTATTGAGTATTAGGACACTGAAGTCTTTTTAGAGAACTGCTGATGTTACTATCTTCGATTAGAACAAGCTCTATTTTAGTGTATCCTAATCTCTCCCGAGCTAAGATCTCAAACAGATAATTTACAACCCAATGTTCTGGATTATTGGTGACTTCAAGTCTGAGTGTTAAAACTTTGTTGTTAAAACTGAATGTTCTGTTCCACTTAAGCTTTTCTACAAATAAATGTTGTTATAAAAAGAGTCATATCGCTCACCAAAAAGTCCAAAACATCCGTCGCCGGAAGCACAAGAGTTTTTGTCAATAATCCACAGGAAAGAAAATACTAACACCAATCGTTGATACATCTATTGCTCACAACAGCTCATTTGTCTTAGTGTGATAAAAATAAAAGTGAAGGTAGTTCGCAGGTATGTAGACAGCAAGACATGCCCACTGAAATGAAATATGCGATTACTGAATTTGTAAGATAGAAGCTGGGAGGAGATGAATTAAAAATAACGTCATCACGTGGCTCAGGGTCACGTAGCGCAAAATGTGATCATCGCGGCCATCTAAGCTGTGTTCCTCAATTTTTTAAAATTCCACTAAACACACTGCTGTCTAGTAATTAGGACTGACTAACTACCCCGTATAGAATCACAGACATTCAAAATCTGTCAAAGAAGGAGAGCATTGCTCTTTTATGAATCATTGGGAAAACTTGTCAAGTGAAAGGCTACTTAGATGACCGGTCACTGCGACAAAATACAATACTTGACATTTGTTTAGAAGTAGCAGTTCAAATGGTTCAAATGGTTGAGGACGGAATATAAGAAGCTTTTGCAGAACGGGCTTCCGTGTCTGATAGCAGTGGATCACCAATACCTCCAGGCAAAAACCCAGGTGTATGAGCGATAATAGAGGAAAAAAAGAGAATTCGGTAAATCAAAATAATATGTTATCCTTACTCCTTGAGAATAAGTCAGGTTTTCTCTTACAGGACTCTTGGGAAGTAGCTTGGACTAGCTCAGTCGGCAGCGAATTCCAGCATTTGGCAACTCTTACGGAGTACAAATTGTGTCTGCAGTCTGTTCTGCTATGTTGGGTCTCCAGTTTCCGGGTGTTACTTCTTAAGTTAGTGTTGTGACTAAGCTTAAGAAGATGTACAAGGGGATGACCGGAAGTATTAAGGATACTGTAAGTCATAAGAAGGTCACCTCTAAGACGCCTATACTCTAACGGGTAAAGGTTAAGTGAGTTGAGGCGCTCTTCATAAGGTTTGAATTTGAGTCCCCGAACTGATTTCGTGGTTCACCGTTGTATACGTTCCAGAGTGTCCTTATCCTTTTGTAGGAAGGGAGGAAATGCTTTGTTTCCGTACTCTAAATGGGGGCGAATAAGACTGTTGAAGATTATGTGGAAGGTTCTACCGTCAAACTGGCCAAAAATGCGCTTCAATGTTACCAGTGCAAGGTTTGCTTGAAAGGCGTTTTTGTCACAGTTCGCATACGACTTCAAGTCGTAGGGTACCAACACTCCTAAATCTTTTTCGAATCGTGATACTTTTAGAGAGGAGTTACCTAAGTTGTAACTATAGTCTACAACATGTCTCAAATGGACTACTTTACACTTTGAAGTGTTGAAGGTAAGTCCGTTGTCGTCTGCCCAACTTTGAAGTCGAGTCAGATCCTCCTGAAGTGCTAGTATATCCTTATGGTTACGTATCTCTCTCTACAAAGTTTCACATCATCATCAAAAAGCAATAAGTCAGATGAAACTTGTTGGAGAAGGTCGTTAATGTAAATCAAGAAAAGAAGAGTTTCTAGTATTGAGCCCTGGGGAACCCCATTAGGACATTCCATAGTCTTAGAGAGAATGAAGTTAACCCTGACCTTAAAATGTCGGTTTTCTAAATATGAAGTGAGCCAGTCGATCAAAGGGGGTTTGATACCCAATCGTCTAAGCTTCTTGATAAGACATACATGGTTGGCCCTATCACAAGCTTTTGAGAAATCCAGGCAAATGACGTCCATATTTCCGGTAGTTTGCCTCGGCTTAGCGAGTGTGAAAACATCACGCTAAGTGGTGATGCAATGATTGAAGCTGCTTCCATCAATACAGCAGAATCAACCATATCCGGACTGGGAGAAGTGTCTTTTCTCAGGCGCTGCAGTTTACGGAGAACCAGGTCAGCACTCAGGTCCACTTCGGAAAGACGTACGTGTGTTATGTTGAAGTTGAAGCGTTCGAAAACTAGGTGCTACCTATCAATATTTGGTTATTGCAATATTACAGAGAAATAACATCCTAAAAATGTCAACAATATACACAGGTGTGTTAGAGTGTTTCAGCCGTTTACTACTTGGTTGAGGAAGCCAAGTCAAGACTTAAACAATTGTATCTTGGTCTACGAACTTCCTGTGAGTTGGTTCAATACAATTTCTAATAATTACAAAGCATTTTATGGGATTGATTTACCGCTTCGCTCTTAAACGTTCTGTTGAATTTAATGGGAGCGGAGTCATTCTACCTGACTTTGATTCCCTTGAATTCTATGTGGTCTCTTATTATCTACGTTTAAATGTTTACTCAGATATCCAAAAAGCGAACTGGAGTTTGTTTCCTATGTGAATTGATTACATATACACTTTCTGCCTGTTTTGAATCCACTGCAGTCTGTTCTCCTGGCTCTCCTAGCTTTTCTATGTGTACGAAATATAGGTCTTGATAAGCCTCTTATCATTCTACATTATTTAATTCAGAGAGGTAAAAGAACTTACGTTATTAACTATTAAAAGGTATTGGGGTGTGTTAACGCTTGGCGTTAAAATAAAATCTATGGTCTATCCTCAAAAAATCTATCAGGACTTTTAGATCTGCAAAGAAAAAATAGACAATGTAAATAAAATGGCATCATTGTTGGATGATCAAAATACGTTCTCTTAGTTATCTTTGAACACCGTGAAGCGTGGTGTCCTGTATCCGGTACAGACAACTACTCATCCTTAACAAAAAGTCTCCCACAAAATAGTAAATGCGACTAGCGCGGAAGGAAGTTTCGTAGTGAACCAAAACAAGGCATAACTGTAAAAAGGTCTATGACTACGTTTGTCCCTTAACAACCATAGCCTTCAAGTGATTTAAGTCTTATCCCTTACTGAAGAAATTCATTCCTTGACCAATCACTACGACTCATTATTTTGGCGCTTTCCGTTTAACCTACCTAATCAAGTGGACATTCGTAAGGCATTAGAAGAAAGTCCAACTGCTTCCTTTTGTCGGGCCGAAGAAACCCTAGTCAGCCCTAGGTAAATCATCCTGCAAGCTGAAAATTTTCTATGTTAGATGAAAACATTGAACAGTTTGTCAAATACCGCCATGATCAAGACCGACCTATGGGGGTGTAGTCGATTGTGCGACATTGTCAAGCTGATGCAGCAGTGATTCTCGTCCATATTTCTCCAATCTGTTTTTTTAATGATACGTTTTTCAAGCGGTAATATTAATCGCTCCACCTGGCCATCAACGAAGTATATACCTCCGGCTATAACGATCGATACTAAACGCTATGTAGGATTTTGACGTAAGCATGGAGGTCACACTATTGTCTTTCAACCTCAGTAGGTCAATCGTCCATGTAGATTACTGGCATTTTGGCTTGTAGGTTTGTTTACATAGAAGAAATTAGAAAGCTCCACCGTCCTAGTTCTCACAACTTCTGACCATTTTTGTAAAGTTTAAAAAAAGTAAGCGAATTAGGTGCTCAAAAATCTACAATTGACAATGAAATTCGTACAGTCACCTGGAAAGCTTATCAGAACAGTATAGACCAGTGGTACTGAATAAGTAAATATAATTTCAAATTAAACATAATATGTCTGTACAATGCTTCTTCAGAAAGTACGGTACCAGTCACAACAAAAGTAACAAAGTTTATCACGGAACGGTTGGTGAATAAGATATCAGATCTTCGAAAACCCAGGAGTAGTGTTATTTTTCCAAAAAACGAGGATATCAATCATCAAATCGTTTCAAAGTGATTTGTTTACAACCCGAAAAAATAAGCTTTACTGACCATTAGGGAATCATGTATTTTCCCAGAGATAGATTCAGGCAATTAAACCGGACTAGAATAATCAAGAGTACGGAAAATAATCATGAGTGTCTAGAGGAACCAAAATACGAAATGAAATATTAGTCAACAACCTAAATGACATCAGAGTTTACCAGAACTTATACATTTTAAATTGTATGGTGACAGATGGTGACAAACCAAAAGATAAAAAATGCGTGTAAATATAAATAACTACAAAAGAGGCAACATACAGGAGAACAAGGGAATCGTTATAGGGAAAAACCGACATGGAACTTAAAGATGCTACAGGTATTTGGAGTTTGACAACGCTTTAACCAGTAACACCTAATATAAGCCGTACCCACCCAGTGAAATCAAAAGTAAGAAGCTCGGAGGTTCGAAGATATATTTGATAGGTTATCAATGCATTGAGGATCGAGTGATCTAGACTGGCTAGCGATTGCGGGGGATGTCGAGCATGTCGTTCCCACTCGTGATCTGATGCGGATGCATGACCGAGTGCCTTCAGCTAGGTGAGTCCATTGAAACTAATGTGACCAGCAACCAATGTCGAAGACTTACAGAGCTATTGATTTTGGGATTTATTTATCGCTATAAAAGATTTTCTCACACGTTCACGCATGTATATACTTCTAGTTTAGGTCGAACTTATTGGTCAAATATACTTCGACTCAATCTATTTCAAACAATCAGACATTTTCAAACACTTGTGGTCATTTGCCCTGCTGCTACCCAACTATTCTCTTCTTTTTTCAGCACGACATTTGTAGCACGTATATAGGAAGATTCCTTTCAAACTTGAATGCGACAATTAAATCATATTTCCCTAGAACTCATAACCTATACCAGATGTCTTGCTGGAGGTAGTTTATAACAACTTATAATTGTTTTACATTAACTTCCACAAACCTTTATAGTGTCTGGTCACTTTTTCTTTATGAGCATTCCGTTGGTAAAATTCTACCAGTTTAACCTTTTAATAACCCCAATGTATTAGTATCTTATTTTTAAGCTCATGTTGTGAATTATTGACCGTTTCTATAAAACTGATGTAAACAAGACATAACATAACCAAATGAATTAGATGTCAACGTGCATACAAACTTGGCTTGCGTTTCGTTTATATGAGGTTATAATTGCTTCAATTTATCAACAACTTGAGTTTTTATTTATCTATTGTTACGAGTTTCTGAGTTTTTATTCAACTCAGCATCTATTTGGCGATTAGTTCATTGGCTCATGGAGCTTAATTAGCAAGCGTTACAAGTCATCCTCTGATATTTCCGTGGATTTTAGGTGTGATCATGGTATCTTTCGTGATCGTTAAAAATGAGCAGTAACGTTAATTTACTCACTGGAATTTTATTTTAATTACTGTCGAAAGGCCTGTTAAAACCCTTTCTGTAGTAAATTACTGAACCAAATCGTGGAATAATAGCCTTATCAGGGAGATGATTTCTAGGGGAATGACGACTGAAATCTTGTTTTTTCCTTTGGAAGTTCATTGTTTTCGAAGTCACATATCTAACCAGGGATTATCAGTTGTTACTTGCACATTAGTATAGGACTGTAGTGCCAGATGCATTTTCGGCGACGCTCATGGGAAGATAGCACATTGAAGCTAATGGTGCTTCTTTGATTGTATCGATTTATGTTTAGTTGGTGCATAAACGCTTGTTCTTCGTTGAAGCCCGTATCGATGAGAGTATAATTTATTGTCGATCTTTGAGGGCTGCTAATTTTTATAAACTTACTCAGATCAAAAGGGGGTGATATATTTTTGTGAGGAACTAGAACTTGGATTGAGAGTTAGAAGTCAGGATGAGAAGTTAGAGTTGGGGTTTTCGTCACGAACTGGCATCATTTACAATTCCAAAGTGCTATTAAGCCATATAAATGGATGAAGTTTACTCTGAAATCCAGGACTTATTACTTTTAATGGGTTTGTCTATGTTATAGCTTCACCGTTATGAATAGTATTCCTGCTCCATCACTGGGGGAATCAGATTATTCGTAAGGCCAGAAGTGATAAGTGGTCTGAGTGCTTCATGCCCAAGCGTCTCAAATTTTTCGATCAATCGCTTTAATGCGTTGAATATGTCACTTTTTTGTTTTTACTTTTCTGTTAAGTTAATCTTTTAGTACCTTTTGTACGTAAAACTTTACGAATATTTTAAACGTGTAAGATCGTTCGACGTCATTTAGTTGCGAGTGTTTAACAAAGACTGCCATCCTGCTTTCTAGAATACAAACACATTGAGCTTCAACTGCATATTCAAATAATTATAATGGTTTCCTTTCATTCCATTATCTTCCAATGTTTAGTAAACCATCATGTTTTAAAATCTTTCCATAGCAATGCAGTAATCTGTTTCTTTCTTCAAGCTTTCAAACAAACGGTCATCAACACATAGATGCGAAACGTCAATTCCTTAAAACAAATCACTGAAACTTTTGGGAAAGGTTTCAATGTTTATAATCTAAATTTTTTTATTACAGCCGTTGTGGAAATGCTTACGTTAGTCATGGTGATCTGTCCTCGGGTTTTTACGAAGTCGATTTTTAAAAAGAAGTCAAATCTTCACGATACCCGTTAGGTCAATACTATGAAGCAAATGAAAATTATCTGTGTTGGTTTCCAATCAGGATGCAAACAATTAAGATACCAATCTTAATGATTAGTCCACTTTTTCAGAGATTATGGAGTATCAGAGGTATGGATGATTCACAAACTGAGTATGTGGTAAAATTCTCTTTTTACTATCGCCATATTTTAAACGTCTAGTTGGCATGTTTCGGGAAAGATCTGTTATTTGTCAATCACGTTATTCGTAACTCCGATGATTACACATATTTATTTTGTTACTACTCGGTAGATATTCAGGGAATCATAGAATATTGACCGAAAACACTGACCGATTCCATACCTAATTCATACAGAAAATAAAATTAAACCGGAAAGTGTTGTTTTATAAATAGATATCTTAGTGATTCAGCGAGTAAGTTGTATTGTTTCAGGGTAACTAACCCTACTGTTGAAAATTGATGCATCTATTACAAAGAATATTCAGAGTATACGCATACGTAAATTTTAGTCTAGACAAACACATTCTTTTCCGTACATTGCAAAGGACCTCCATTATACATGTGTAGATTGGAAACAACTGCTTTTTGACCATCTTTTTGAATACTTTTAATAATCTCGCTATGAACGTCGTTAACTTACAGTATCATCTGCTAATTCTTATACATTTGATTGTCAATAAACAACAAACACCATTTATTTTAGCAGAGATGGATAGTGGCTAGCAGTGGAATCCAGGACGTGCGTTTCGTCCTATTTGGGACTCGTCAGCTGGATGTACCTGCATCTCAGAGTTGATGTTCACTCTGGGATTCGAACCCAGTACCCTCGCTTCAAACGCCATCGCGTTATCCACTCGGTCACTGAGTCCTCATAGCCACTTGCTTGTGCGATGGGGTGAAGTTTAAATTCAACTTAGTATTGTTTGTTTGAATCTTCCCATCGATTTGTTAGAGACTGACCAGTTGCAGTCCTAACAAATCGATGGGAAGATTCAAACAAACAATACTGAGTTGAATTTACCATTTATTTTGTTATTTCAAATCTGTTCTGTTTTCTGGAAGCGATCATAATCAATGTAAACTTTCGCATTAAACTAAACGATAATAGCCGGCATTATACCTGAATCACTATCATTATAGTATTTTTACTTTTATCATAAGGAAATGGTTAAAAGATCTTTATACTAATTGAAAGTCTTTCTTATTTTAGATAAAACAGCTGTATGATGTTTCTCAATGATTGCCTTGTTAAAGTTTATTTGTAATGGAAAGTTTGGTCAAGATAAACAACCAACTTTCTGAATATGAACAGGAAAAAACAATCTATATTTTGGTTAGAAAATCAATAGACTATATAAACTATATATTCATATGATTAAAAACAAATAAATTAAAACGATTGACCTTAAAAATCCTAATCAGATAATAAATTTTTTGTTTAGATTATAGAATAAAGACAGAGAAAGTATAATTTCTTCCAATATCTTAAAGACATTTCGTTACAGACTGATAAAAATCCATATTATAGTAAATGATTATAAAGAATTGAGCTTCAAAAGAATCTTAATTTTCTTTCCCATCTGTGTAATAACTCAATATTATATCAATCGATCAAATACAATCAATAAGAAATTCGCTAGGTCGTTTCTAGGTTATTAAAATAAGTAAATTAAATGGTTTCATATTCATCCGTATAATAGGAATGATTAGCAGTAGGTTGAAGCCTATTTGGATCTAAAAATGGCATGATTTCTTCCTCCAATAGAGTCTTAGCATATTTTACAGTTTGGCTCACCATATCATGACTATCTGATGGTGCTAATTCTTAGATAATTGTTTAAACATTTTTTATGATATCCATCAAAAATGGTTAACATTGACATTAGAAGATTTGCATTCTATTTAAAATACACAACTGTTTTCTCCAATTGTTTTAACAGCAGCCAATCACAAACTATGTCACATATCTGCATCAGTTGCTTGAAATGACTTGTATCAAACTATAGTCTTTAGAGTCTTTAACGTTCAGTGAAAGTGTTGACTAACCAAAAGTTTTCGAGAAGCTTAAATAATGAGTAACAACAATCGAAAGACAATTTTGTAGTTTTATTCCTGTTGATAATTGGTAGTGGACCGCAAAACTCTACGTTTATCCTACAATCTTGATTAAATTTTTAATTTAAAAAAAGAATCATGGGTCAAGACATGGAAGTAAATCCATGAGAAAGTAACTACTCCTTAAAATTCCGAAATGATGTATATCTTTCAATGTGACTCGGTTTTTAAGATATGCTTGAATCTAAAACATGTACCTGAGAAAATATATGTTGTAGACAGCTCCGAAAAGCAATGTTTACCAACATTATTTAATGGTTAATAAACAGTAGTTGCAAAGCCATTATCCTTATTTTACAATAAAATAAAACCAGCTTAGTTCCAGCTCATTAATTAATCTGGATCTCTCCAATCCACGAAGAAAGTTCGAAATTACTAAACCGCCATACCTACGTGTGTTGAGGTATGTTGCAACGAAAATAGAGTAATTCCTAAGTGGTTTTATCAAAATCTGTAAATGATTTTAGTCATTTTTTGGGGGGGATTCAAACCGAATAAACTCGAAACAAATTTTTGTTAACGACCATAAGTAAATAAACTGAAATGAAATACAGTTTGCTAAAATAATCCAGACATCAGTTTACCAGCAAATGAAAAGTTTTACAAAATGATTATAGGATTTATACATACCCATAGTGTACAGGCAAATTCCAATTCGAAAAATTCGGTTCACTCTACGTACCAAAGTGCTCGTATAAGATCATTTACAGATTTTTGATGTTAAAGTAGTGCTGAAGGTTCATAAATTGAGTTTAGTAATCTACATCAGTAATCTACATAAAGTGTTACTGTTACGTCTGGCCGATTGTGAACGCTATATTCGCTTTCCTAAGTTGGTTCCGTATCCCCAAGCTAGAACTATTCACCGACTAGAAGACCACAGAAAAAGCACGAGTATCAGAGAAACACTTTACTACAGGGTTCATTTATGTACAGAAAATACAGGGGTTTTATAGTAATTAAGAGACCTTGAGTTTCCATAGTAGCAGTGTGTTAAACAGCCAATCAGGATCTCTTTATTTTAGTAGCAAAGCTTCTAATTATTCGCTGATTGGTTGGGGCTCTATATGAGCCTCTGGAGGCTCTGATAGAGTTTACTGTAAGCCGACTTAACAGTTACGAACTCATCTGATCGATTTATTGTCGTCATATAAATGATAAAAAAGAGATATCAGTGTATATTTAGAAAAAAATGTGAAGAAAGTCTAGTTAAATTTGAGTTTTTCACAAAATTATTTTTAAAAAGGATCCAACATCTATTCTTTCGAATTTTGTCGAAGAAATCTTACACCACAAATGCTCAACATCTTGCAACTAATTATTCACTTATTGATAAAGGATCTAGTAAACATTTAAAATTTTCCCTTATTTTCATTATATGAGATAACAAAATTGACTTATTCGTAGTGATAAAAAAACTCCTTATATTAGACCGTTAATAAATTGTCACGATATGTTCTCAAATTATTACTGGTGCTACAAATATTCTTTCATGTATGGTATATATGGAAATCATACCCCTTGGATATATATCCTTCATTTTTAACTGTAAGACATTTAGCAAATTCAATCCTATCACCTTCAAATGTACTGACAGATTGTAGCTTGAAATTCAAATAAACTTATGAGATGCAGATTAAGTATAATGATGTAATAAACTTCTACTAATAGTGAGGTAAAGAACAGGGTATAAGTTTGAATAACTATTCACTAATGTAAAAGTTTCTGTTATCTAAAAATAATTTGTTTGGATTTCCAAACACTATCGAATTTCCGTTTTAGATGTAAATTATTATCGATGCACTAACATACATCTTGCTTCACTTAATTCCAGAATGATAAAGATAGTCTACCTAAATCAAACAACTAGCTATTGGCAATAAACATTTTACCATAGCATAAATCATCAGAAGTTTATTTTTAGAAGTTTTCAACTACTTTAAGGACATTCATGAAAGTGATTCAGATAAAGAGCAACAATAATTCCCTCCATTTAATAGCAAGTGTATTGATTAATGACCATCCGAATCTTGAATTTATTATTCATTAGGTGTGTTCTGTAATTAGGCTGTTAACATATTTGGCATTAACAAGATCATTCATAATTTAGTCAGAGAAATAAATTTCTCAAAAGAGAATTATTATTTTTGCTTCAACTACATAATGTTAATTCCATCTGGATCCCAAGCTCAGAAAGAGGGAAAGTGTTAGGTATGAGGTTAGCAACCTCATCTCTCTGGAAAACATCTACCCAAATACACTAACCAGTATAATTCATTTTAATCTTTTAAACTCCACCTTGGGTGTTGAAGGGTTTTTATTCAGAAGAGTTATGAAGCCTAATGATGAAAGCAGGGGAGTATGGTAATTCAGAGCAACCAGCCAAGAACAAAGAATGCAAACGGATCACATCTTAATTTGCCTATTACTGAAGATGAAAGCCTAGGACAGAAATGGTTGGAGATCATTAGCTGGTGGTCGATGCTCATGATAGATTGCACGTGTAACTAATAATATAATATTAGTTGACAAGTCGATCATTTTGACAGACATAAAAATATCTAAATGTCTATACAACTAACTGTCGAATTCTGCATACTAAGTAAAGAAATATTGTCATCACATCATCATAACTCTGCGTACTGATATTCTTAAAGCTAACCTTTAGTAGGCAGGTAATATCATTTTCTTAAGTAGTCTAAACTACCTTTGTAGACGTCTCGATGGTTGCAGATTATTGTAATATTAAAATAGCCTTTATTATAAGATGTTTTGTTTATTCATCTTTGTGACTGCCAGGAAGCCAGTATGTTATAAATGTGCAGCAACGTCTTTTTAACCCAACTGATGGTAGTCATACATTCTGTAGCTCCATCCTGAAACAAAGTCTTCAGTGACTTGATTATGATGAAGTAGTTTTGTCCCACTGGATTATATAAGACACCTGATTTAAAGACATTGAATTTGTTTGTGAAAAATGGGATTAATTTTCAGTGTATGACATGTTTGCATAGAGTGTATCATGTTATGGTTTATTCACTACTTTCTGGATAGAACTCTAAAGATTACTTATTTCATTTACTTCAGATGTAAAGAGATGTGGCCCGTTACATATAAATTATACTTGTTGATGCATTACAAGAGGACCTATTAAACAAAGCACATCCGAACTCTTCATTTATAAGATATATTACATAACCGTCGTTATGGACATATGTAAGATATTTCACTTTCGTTTGTAGAAATAAGTTAACAATAAGAATTAATAAATTTTGATATTATCAGCTGACCTATTTGATAAGTAAGTTTTATTAGTCTCTTTTTTATTTTATTTATTTGAATAGAAAATTATTTTCAGAAGGGTTCTGTGGAGATTTTAGTGTTTTTCATAGTTGAAATCATGAATAAATTGAAGCTAGACCACCATGGAAAACCTTGAAGCGCTGGATGGCCGTTTCCTACTATTGTGGGACTCCTCAGCAGTGCGCATCTACGATCCCGCCTCTCCAGATTCGAACCCAGGACCTATCAGTCTCGCGAGCGAGCGCTTAACCACTGGACCACTGAGCCGACCTCCGACGGTGTTAATGTCTAACTTCAACCAATCCGCGAGACTGGTAGGTCCTGGTGTAATGAACAGGAACACTTGTGTGGACAATCGAATGTATTTAGACACAAATTACAGACTATCTCACTAAATTCTGATAACCATACAACAAACAGTTAGTTTGCAAAATAACAATCAATTGTCTCAATCTTCACTGTTCCTTCTGTAAATATCAATCCATCTTCTCTAATTCCATTGTTCATTTATTTTCCTATCAATTGCGCCTCATTTTAGTCCTCTCCTTATCGGTCTTCTGCCAAAATACATTCTAAGTCTGATCATCGCCATATACTACTTATATGGACATAAGTAGACCATACTACACTGTGTTCGAATCCCGCGAGTCGGGATCGTGAATGCGCACTGCTGAGGAATCCAACAATGGGATGAAACGGCCATCCAGCGCTTCAAGGTTTTTCATGGTGGTCTAGCTTCAATTGAGTCACGATTTCAACTATAAGAAAATTATTTATTTTAGATCTGGTAGATTAAATACAATCAAAGTCATAATTTTCTAAACATGAAAGTTATCCTTTCTCAATAATATTCTAAACAATTTAAATGTTATCGTTTCTAAGCTAAAGTAAGAAACCTCTAAATTTTAATTCTTGGTTATATATCAAATATATAATTATCTGTAATAATTAAAATGATAAAAAATAAATAATTGTTTTTCGATTCAACTGAAGTTTATGATCTCTTAATTCATTGGTCCTGTTATTATATTGAACAATATCAAGTCAGTTTGCCTGGATATTTCACTCAGTTAACCTTTAAGGTTAAAAAATTGAAGATTTATTATACTTCATCATTCTTCATTTCATCAGATGAATAATATATGGTTTACAATATTTCTTCTTTTTTTTAATTAAAGAAAACAAAACCAACACCTCAACTTAGTATTGTTTGTTTGAATCTTCCCATCGATTTGTTAGGACTGAAACTGGTCAGTCTCTAATTGGCATATGTGCATACTGTGCGTATTGCCTCGATATACCTTGATTCACAAGCATGGTTAGCAGTGGAATCCAGGACGTGCGTTTCGTCCTATTTGGGACTCGTCAGCTGGATGTACCTGCATCTCAGAGTTGATGTTCACTCTGGGATTCGAACCCAGTACCCTCGCTTCAAACGCCATCGCGTTATCCACTCGGCCACTGAGTCCTGATAGCCACTTGCTTGTGCGATGGGGTGAAGTTTAAATTCAACTTAGTATTTTTTGTTTGTACTGGGTTCGAGTCCCAGAGTGAACATCAACTCTGAGATGCAGGTACATCCAGCTGACGAGTCCCAAAATAGGACGAAACGCGCGTCCTGGATTCCACTGCTAACCACTATCCATCTCTGAAAACCAACACTGTTTGAATCTGAACACAAAGAAAGTAAAATTCGTCTAGTGAAATTAATAAAAATAACTTTGTACTGAATATTATTTGGTTGTTCTCGATTTTGCATGTTTAACTTGAAATGTTGTGTTTAAAATCTCATCAGAGTTACAAATTATTATACTGTATGGAATTTCTTTGATTGGGGACAGACATGATTGCCTACTCTCACCCCTTCCCCTTTCTTCTGATGATTGACTGGATTATGAAGACCTACACGTCTGACGAGAAGCACGTAATACAATAGATAGCTTGCATGCAACTAGACGATTTGGACTTCGCAAGTGACTTGTCCATTCTATCCCATACACACGAACAAATGCAGATGAAAACAACTAGAGTAATAGCAACCTCTGCATCAGTATGCTTAAACATACACAAGGGAAGCAGCAAGATCCTCAAAAACAACAAAGGGAACACTAAAGTAATCACACTTGATGGGGAATCTGTGGAAGATATAGAAAATTTAAAATACCTGGTCAGCATCATCGATGAACAAAGAGGATCTCATGCAGATGTAAAGATGAGGATTGGCGAAGCAAGGGTTGCATTCCTACAGTTGAAGAACATATGAAACTCAAAACAACTGTCAACCAATATCAAATTCAGAATCTTCAATATGAGCGTCAAGACATTTCTACTGTATGGAGTTGAAACATGGAGAACTAGTACAACCGTCATCAAAAAGGTACAAGTATTTCTTAACAATTGTTTATGCAAGATACTGAATTTCCGTTGAGCGGATACTATCGGCAACAGCCTACTATGAAAGAGGACAAACCAGCTCCCAGCTGAGCAGGAATTTAGGAAAAGATACTGTAGGTATATAAGACAAATTGAGTAAATCATCAAACTGCATCACGAGGCAAGCACTAACGTGGAATCATGAAAGGGAACAGAAAAGAGGAATGTCAAAGAATACACTGCGCCAGGAATTGCAAGCAGACATGAAAAGGATGAATAGCAACTGGAAAGAACTGGAAAGGATTGTCCATGACAGTGTTGAATGGAGAAAGCTGGTGAGTGGACTCTGCTCCTCCACGAGGATTGACAGGCGTAAATAAGAAAGTGTAGGAATTCTTTATAGTTAAGTGGTCAATATTTTTTCTGTAAAAAGCTTCACTTGTAAAAGATAGATAAAATTGTAAAAAAGAAGTTAAAATAGATCTGACTAACATATGATAGATGCTTAAATTATAGATAATTTGAGTTAGTGTAAATATGAAATCAATATTTTTGGAAAAAAATACTTGTATATATTGGCAGCTACTTTTTAACAGAGAGAGATTAGATTGTTTGTATTTAACCTGGTTACTGACAGAGATATAAACATCCTGCTTTGCGAGTGATTTGAAGGACATTCCATCCGTTCACATAAAAGTTTATCTATTATCCAATAATGTGGCCGTCCAGAAGTTTCAATTTTACAGGATTCAAGCGGACATAGTGCAAAAATTTTAAGATTCAAGTACAATGAATTGATATTTCTTTGATTTGTGACTCAGAAACCATATAAGTACGTTCCAGTGGATACATAACCAGAGGTACTATAAATATTAACGATAACAGTAGTAATTCAACAATCTTTGACTGCAAAATTTTCGCTGAGAAGGTAACTAAATACTCCCTAGTGATTTATGAACCGAAATTAATCAGACAACGGTTAAACTTATAAGTAGGTTGAAATAAACGATACAACAGAGCTCTTTCATTAAATGTGAAAACAATACATTCAATACTTCATTTGCGACTCCTCCATCAATTGTCTCAAACTTCATTGCTCCTTCATCATCACAACAATTACTTTCTGTTCCCGTTCTATTCGATTCAATCTTCCCAATCTTCTGCTACCAGACATTCCTCTTCTGACTGATGCTATATACTACTTATACTGACATAAGTAGCATACATAACATTATCAATAGGATGACTTGAATAAATGTTTGTAAACAACTGTGCTATACTTTACTTACATTCGTGCATTCATGATACAAACCATTGACGAAAATAGGTCAATGTTACATAAACTAATGTGTTTTATTTAGCATAAATAGTTACAGAAAATAACTTACACATACTAATAATTTATTTCATCCATATTTTTTGTTATTCAAGAAGAAAAGTAGCATTTGCTTCAATTAAATCATTTGTATGAACATATGTTCCGTCATAAAAAAATTACTACAAGTCTATGATGTAATTACTTAGTGCGATAATTGTTATTCATGATTATTGATGTTATAATCATGACTTCTACGTTTGTTTGTGTTTTTTGCGGTAACTAACGTTTTTATGATCAAACAGAATCTCTATTACTGTAATTGTGTGAAATGAATCCTAGTTTATTTAAATTGAGAAATAAGAGCGCCTTATTGTTCAATCTAAAGTAAGTGAAACCGGGTTTGATTCTTAAACAGTGCATGTAACCTTAAACCATCTCTTTATTATATGGATCTTGGGAATAACTAACAAATTCAATTCATAGAAAACTTTAAGCGTACTTCTACAGCTGAGTGAAATAATGAAACTACGTTCCGGTCGCCGAACATGCAAATTATATCAACCATTATTGATCGAATGGTTGATGCTAGGAATCCGTGTTTTCCAAATGCTTTTATTTATGTACATATTCAGTCAACCTAAGTTTTTCATAGTTGAAATCATGTGTCATGGGAAGCACTGCTTCCAGGTTTTCGATGGTGGTCTAGCTTCAATTGACCCATGATTTCAACTATCAAACTAAGTTTAACAAATAGAAGATTAATACTGCCGAATAATAAAACTGAAAAAGCGCAAAATACTTTGAGCAGGTTTTCACACAACATTTCGTGAATACTTAAAGCCAGTAGAGTTTATCTGTTCTAATATATTGGTCTTTATCATAAATGAGGATGGAGAACTCAATTATGTCTATATGACTAAAAGTATTTTACAATCTACGCAGCCCATAATGGAAATACTAAGTTATTTTTCAATTTGGACAGTTGCAAATGTAAAAAATTCTTGTTAAGGATGATAGATTTTCATATGTTGTACCGTTCGCGCACGAGACCGGATGTGGTGTGGTGTGGTTGTGAGTGCGCATTGTTGAAAAGTCCCATAATAGGATTTTCTCAGTGATGGTCAAACAAAGATCAGCCAGTGCAGTAAGAAGTGAAAATCGTACAAACAACAATTCAGTCTTATACATAAAAATAAAACGAGAAAAATGTGATAATCACTTCGTTACGTTTTAGCACAAAAAACAAGTAAGCATCCAACGAAAGATCTTACTGCTCTCTTCAGGTATTGGTTACACAATCTAAAGATCTAAGTAATTCAACGTATAAATTCAATATCTAACATTATTTATATTATTGTGTACGGAAATTGTATTATCTATTAATATAATGATAAGAATTGTTTCACGTGTATGATTGTCTGAACTCGACAACCATGATAAGGTCGATAAAATCCGATTGATCAGTCAAAACGATCAACTCCGTCGATTACGAATGGTTCTAGATATGAATATCTTAGTAGCAGAATTCAGTCATCATAAAAGTTTGTTTGGATGAAGTTTGCTTATGTTTTAAAAAAACACATTATTATATTATGCAAACTAGTGATATTAATACTGTTTTAATGAAAGTAAAGTGTCATTACAAGTATAAAAACTATGTCATTTACAAGTTCGCAAATAAGCAGTGAATATGGACAATAAGATTCATATTTCCTAAAATATATAACAAACATAAGAATTTGAAAATACATAGACTAAAATCTTTTGATTATGCAAATATTAATGATAGAACTATACTGATCTTCAGTACACTGACAATTTACTCATCGTAAATACTTTGAAAATATATAAGCCAATATCATCTCTATTTTATTTTCCTTAGAGTTTAATAACATGACATAGTTGCTCAAATTGCATGCTCAGACAATTGTGTATACTCTGTAATAGAATTGATAAAATGCTTCATAGTTTTGCTTCACGTTTTTTTTCACTTGTAAAGGAAATCCATTTAGAAGCACATATTATTGTTTTAAAGTTTCAAATTGCATAAAAGCCTGGTACTTGAAAAAAAAACATAAACTCAATAAGTACTTAACGGAATAAGTTGTATTTAACTTACCAAAAATTACTTATGTAATTCAACTTTTTAAAAATGAGATTGAGCAGCTGAATATGTATGATTGAATATAGTAACTAAAATTTTTATTTCTATTTGAATGAAGAGAGTATTTTTTTGAAGATAATATGTGAAATAAAAGAGATCTTAACTACTATTTGTTGAAGGAGAGGGAAAGAGTAATATACAAAAAAAAATAAGGATTTGTCCAAAATTTAGTCATTTAATTATGAAAAGAAGAAAATTAGAGAAGATAAAAGACAACTGAAAGTTCCCTTACGTTTTGTCATCAGCCTACTGAGGTCAAAAATATTTCATCATTTGACAAAAATATGGGCTATTATCGGTTGGTCTTTATTTGGAGTATTTTAATAACTTATTGTTGAAAGATTGGTTTTAAAGTCCTCTTTTAATGCATTCGTTTGATTCAGTGGCATTTCCTTGTGAGAAAACTAACCTAATTAATATATACCAACCAAAAAATTGTTTTAAAAAAAGAGAATTCCGGTTAACTTCTTTCTTTTGATTTAATGATTTATTAGAAATCAATATTCAATAATCCATACAACAGAATTCATGACCATTGATTTACGTAACAATTACGATACCAGCTTACTAATAAGTTAGTGTTTTACAGTACCTTATTCAATTGCACACACAGTATGTGATTTATTCTCTACTTTGTTAGCACTAGAGACCACAGGTTCTTCGTATAACTTCTGTAAACCTCGTCTACACTGTTCACAAAACTTTATGAATTACCATGTTGTTGTAGTTAAACTGAGAGCGTATCAGGTAAAAATATGTTTTAAAAACTGACTTATAGGCAATCACCGAGTTTTATATACACCAGATTAATACTTTTACACGTTAGTAAAAGTGATTGATAAAATTTGAGACAGGTCAACGAATCCGTTCTTTGATGAACATCATAACCAGCGTTTTGAGTAACATCCGTTTTCCAGTAGATGAAGGTAGGTGGTATTTCATATATATTACAGGCTGTTTCATTTTAAAGAAGTACTATATTTTTTTAATGAAGTCTTATAGTTGATGAATTCAATCAACGGATAACATGTCATGCAATAGAGCTTTAATTACAAGATATTGAAATCTATCGTGTAGTGTTTTTAACTTATTATTAGAATGGACTTTGTGGAGATTTAAGTGATTTTAATAGTTGAATCCATGGCGGTCTAGCCTATACTGACTCATGAATTCAACTATTGGAGCCTTTAAGTTAATTTTTTTAATATTAGCCTGAGAAATATCAAATTTCACTATTATCCTGAATGAATTACTTACATTCTTAAGAACAATATTATTAGTATTAGTATTTGTATGCTTAAAAGTTAGTCCACGATCTTCCAATGTACTTGATAGGCAACTAGCTGGGAAATGGCTGCTCAACATTATGATCTGATTGATGTAAAATATATTTAGATACTTACTCCTATTACCGCTCGTGGAGGAGCATAGACTGCCCAACATAGTTCTTCATCAAACTCTATTCTGGACAATCCTTTCCAGTTTTCCCGAAGTAGCATTCATTCTTTTGATGTCTACGTCCAATTCTATCCACCACCAGTATCCTTTCTTAATTTCCCCTTCAACGGACAGTTGATCTATTCTCTGCCACAACAGTTTGAACAGCCATTAAATTAATTCACTACTATAGTTTTCTCTTCATATATATATATATATATATATATATATATATATATATATATATATATATATATATATATCCATGGATATTTCTGAACCTGCTGATTTATAAGGGAAATTTTCTATTTGATCTATTGTTTTGTTTACATCCTCTCAGTAATGAAATTAATTATATAAGTAGGAAAGACGTTGTGATTAACCTGGTACCATGTTAGCAACTCGTAGTATAAATCCTTAGTAAAGTTTAAAGGATTAATATGAAAAGATTTTTAGGTATACACAACAATGATATTATTCAAATATTTGAAATTTCTGTAATTCCGCGTATGGATTATACTGTAATTATTATTGTAAACATTTTTAAGACAGTATCTGTAGACAGAAAATTATTGATATATCATAAAAAGTTCATATAGAAAGTTAATTTAAGATGAAAAATCTACACTTTGAGTTATGAGTTTCTCAGTGATACTACAAACTAGCTTACATTAGTATTATGAAGAAAAAGACAGAATTTAGTCTAAGCCATAGCATTTAGCTTGGAACCTCTATATTTATATTTTATTTAAGCATAAATTATAAATGACTATTTAATTATTAAATCCATGATTAATGAATAATTCAGTATCAGAAGGGGGTGTTATGGAGACTTAAGTAATTTTTATGTAGTCGAGGTCATGAGTCAATCGTAGCTAGACTACCATGGAAAACCTGGAAGCACTGGATAGCCGTTTCGTTCTATTGTGGGACTCCTCAGCAGCAAGCATCCACGATTCCGACTCGCGAGATTCGAACCCAGGACCTATCAGTCTCGAGCCGAAGCCCTTATTATTTTTACATATTAAAATCCAAAAAGAACCATGTTCGAAAACATTTTTTTCCAATAATTCTCATAGCTTGGCAAAAAGATCATAATAACCAAATACAAACATGAAAAGAATGAAAAAAAATTGTCAATACATATTATACTATATTTATTTATAAACAGTAATTAGGTATCTTATATAATCTATTTCTCTATACCTAAGCAATAAATAAGAAATCATTTATGATTGGTTTAAATATTTAAAGGGGGGAGAAAGATCGTGAGAGAAACAATCTAATCTAAATTTATTGACCCAACTAATCGAAGTTGTTATATACACACATATTTACGACATATATATATATATATATATATATATATATATATATATACTTGCATGTTATTACCGTTATTAATATTATTGTTGTTGTGGTTGTCGTCGTTGTTATTACAATTCAGGAAATTCATTTTACTACCATAGTTATTGTAAATTAGATAATAAAAATTTATTTTACATGTAACCATAAATATATATATATATATATATATATATATATATATATTGTATATTGTATATTTTCTTCTTTTTTTGTGAATGCATATAGTTTAAACTTGTGTGTTTTAAGTGGATTTTATAAAACAATTAAAAGATAAAACCAAACAAAAAAGAAATTAGATGGTTGTTTTTTGGAAATATTTGATCAAACTATTCTTGTACAGACATTGAAAAAGAACAAAAAACCAAACAAGAAACTCAATTAAAGGAATTACGCATATCAGATCAGATACAACATATTACGAGTCTTCACTGTACAATAACATTTGAACAAATTCAAAGACGAAAAAACGCAATATATTTTAATGTTTAATATAAAAATCATCTATTTAATCTTTCTTCAAATAAATCTTAATCAATTTTTCAAATGGAACAACCAAAATTTTTAACTGGATGGACACCGGTTGTTAGAACATTTGTCAATAGTAATAGAGCTGTAAAAGCATTATGGGCTCTTTTTGCAACATGTATGGTGATAGCATTAGTTAGCTCTGTTAGTGTAGTTATACATAAATATTTAACTTATGTAACAGTTGTTCGATTAGATCAAAGAGGTCCAAAAGATGGTGTTCCTCCTCCAGCAGTAACTATATGTTTAACAGAACATCAAACTAAATATCTTCATTCAGAATATTATAGAACAGATTCCAAACTGAATATTGTACAAGGAGCAAGTAAATCATGTCAACTTAAACCTGGAATCATATGGGATTCTAGAGTTGATGCTATTTCAAAATTTTATAACTATACAAAACATTTTCAAGTAACATTTCGTACTGAACCACCTGGATGTTATTCACTTAATGTTATGGAACAAGTTCCATGGCCTCCTGATTCAATTTGTACTACATTTCAATTGGTACAAGTTGGACTACTAAATACAACATTCTGGAAAATAGTAAGTTCTTTTTTTTTTAAAAATAATGTTTAGTACTTGTTATTTCTTCTATAATTATATAATTATTTTCATGTTAGTGAAAGAAAATAGATTACAAGCTCAGTAGACATTTTTCAGTGATCGAATAAGTAAAACTTTCCGTATTGACCATTACAGTAGAATTAAAGCCGTTGAAGAATGTAAATCTCTAATAGAGCCCCCAAAGTGTGGAATTAGGATGTTTATAAATTCATGCACAGTAATCTCTTAGGATATATATACCTAAAAGACCAAAATAACCGTTATTTAACTAATATCAATCAGGTGCTCACTAGTGACTGACTCCTTGAGGTATTTCCTGGAGTTCTAGTGAGAAGCAGTAACCGGTGGAGTTCAACCAGGTCTGTTGTGAGATAGGAACTCACTGATGACATTGGTGAATGGTTGCTCAATTTCGTGAATCAGTTGAAGTTAGAAATTAACACCGTTGGATGCCAGCTCAGTGGTCTATCGGTTAAGGGCTTCGGCTCGAAACTGGTAGGTCCTGGGTTCGAATCCCGCGAGAGTGGGTTCGTGGACGCGCACTGCTGAGGAGTCCCATAATAGGACGAAACGGCCGTCCAGTGCTTCCAGGTTTTCCATGGTAGTCTAGCTTCAATTGACTCATGATCTCAACTCTATAAAAATACTAAAATCTCCACAAAACCCCTTCTGATAATATCAATCTGTTTTTATAATCAAAAGCATAACGTACGCGAATAGAAAGACAATGTTTTAGCATATCATATTACCTTGATATACAATAATCATTTAATTACAGATTAGTTATGTATAATGCAAATTTTCAAGGATCATTCTATATTCATTGATTGTAGATCGACAAGTGGTGCTTTTTCTTTGTCACAGTTTGACAATTTTCTCACAGAATATATTTTATTCTTATTTGTACTCTACTTTAAATTTGGATTAAGTTTAATGTTACTGACAACAAGTAGGATCAAATTAGATTTAAAATAAACAATAACTTCACAAATCATATAAATTTTTGTAAATGATATAAGGCTTCTCGTGTTACTCATTATTAATAGACGAAATTCGAGTAAAACGCGTTCAAGGCAAAAAGAAAACTACTAATATAAAGTATCATTTGATAAATTTGTGATTTTAGTGAATAATCTTACTCAATGCTTTCACAGATAATTTAATTTGGTAATGAAAGTAAGCTTTTAAGTGAACAATCTTCTCAAATCAACTTTAATAAAAGTTATACACCAAGGTTGATGCAGAATGTTGTCATTTTAAAATGGTTGTATTTACTTCATTTCATCAGTAAACTGATTTTGACATAAGCTGTTCGAATCTTTTTAAACAGAATTCTTTCGTTTATAAGTATGACGAATCGTCATGATTCTTGATAAGTTTGTATTTTTATCAGAATAGGACTTTGTGGAGATTAATAAATTTTCATTGCATAAATCACGAAGTGATCTTAACTAGACCACCACTGAGGATCTGGAAGCAATGGATAATTTAAATGTTCTAGTATGGTGTTTTTTGTCAGTCCTGGGTTTCGATTTCCTATGGTGGGTTCGTGGATGTGCATTGATAAAGAGCCCATACTAAGACAAAATAATTGTCTAGTGCTTCCCAGTTATAAGTGATGGCCTAACTAAGCTCAGTTCATGATTTAAAGCATATAAGTTTCATTTTTTTGTCTTTCTACAAATATTTTTTTAGAAAATTATAGCAAGAGTTGATCGTCTTCACTATACAAAATTATACTTTTCTCCAGAAAAATATTATTTTCTTTAACAAACTTGAAAAACAATCAGTAACTTTTCAATATTGTGGTTTCTATGACAAGAAACAAAGTATTTTTAGTCACTTTTTTATAATATTGTTTGTAGTTAGATGTACTGATGTGCTGAAGTTCTACGATATTGTTTTATGTGTCAGAGTTTTATATGTGCATATATCAACTCACCTGCTCTTGTGAAGGAAGGTAGGTAGCCCATTGTTAGAGCTTTCTTTCAACTCAGATACGAGAACATGTCCTGGTGTGATTCTACAAGAGTCAGAGAAAATCAGTTAGAATAAACATCTTTGAACATTTAATTGATTTCAGTAACTCCACTAAAGGCTGCTCACTCTTTCCCTTTCTCTTTCTTCTGGTGGTTGACTGCATTATGAAAACCTACACAACTGATGCGAAGTACGGATGCAGCCAGACGATTTGTGTTTCACAGATGACCTAGATTTCCTATCCCATACACAATAACAAATACAGACAAAGTCAGCCAGTGTAGCAGCAGCCTCTACAACAGTAGGCCTCAAGAAATACAAGGAAGAAAGCAAGATCCTAAAGTATAACACAGTGGACATCAATCCAATCACACTTGATGGAGAATCTCTTGAAGACGTAGAAACTTTCACATACTTGGGCAGCATCATCGGCACACTCGAGTGATGTAATGCAGATGTAAAGTGTTATAACGGTCATGTTTTCTTCGTCGACACAAATGGGAAGTTAATTTAACTTAGACGAATATCTACACTAAATTCCCCCTCAGTATCTATTCTACAGGACATCAACATAACTCAGATCAAGAACACGTGGTTAGCCTGACTAGAATGTAAATATATTTTCACACCAAAAGCCGGCACAATGCAAAAACGGTCAGCAATCAATAATAATAATAAGAAGGTTGGGAGAATATAAAGCTCAACTAGCTCCTGTCAGACTATTTACACATTTGACTAAGCGAACAACCAATCATTATCGCTCTCATCCACGCACCATAAAGGTAAGGATTGGAAAGTCAAATGCGGTGATCCTACAATTGAAGAACATACGGGATTCAAAACGACTATCAGCCAACATCAAGGTCATAATTTTAAATACGAACGTCAAGACAGTTATACTGTATGCGGCTAAAACTTGGAGAACTACTACAACCATCATCAAAACTTAACAAATATTTATAAACAATTGTTTTCGCAATGTACATTGGTCGGATACCATCAGCAACAATCCACTATGGGAATGAACAAACCAACTATCAACTGAAGCGGAAATTAAGGGAAGACACTGGAGGTGGGCAGGAAATATATTGTGGAAATCATCAAACTATATCATGAGGCAAGCTCCAACTTATTATCCTCAGGTCTGAAAGTAAAGAGGCAGACCAAAGAACACATTCTGTCGAGAATTGGAGGTAGACATCAAAAGAATGAGTAGTACTTGGAAACAACTAGAAAGGAATTTCAAGGATAAATTTAGTTAGAGAATCCTGCTAGACAGCTTTTGCTCCTCCACGAGAGATAACAGACAAAGTAAGTAACAATTCCACTGATCCACAGGTTGATTTTAAGGTTGTCTATACAGTTCGTTTAAATCTTTCTAGGTTTCTTTGTATCCAGCTATTTAAAATATCAGAAGCATTAAGGTATATTCCCATCTTAATAATATATCCTAATGACAACGAAATTCAAACTCAGTACCCATCATTTGAGGCCTTAGAGTGTTAGGTGATAATCTAACTTATGATAGCAACCTCTTATTCAATGTATGCTACATATTACTGGGCTTCATTAGAATATAAATTGCTGGTATATCACACACTTAATTTGATGACTACGACTCTATTTAGATGGTATTTAATTTTGGTCAACAGTGGGATTCAGAATATTCCTTTTGTTCAACTAACAATCTTAAGGTAGTTTTAGAGGATTATTATAATCAATTTCAAATCTTTTAAAAAAATCATTATTAGTATATTTCTTTAAATCATTTGGTACTTCCTAATCTGTTCATATTATTAAATGCTATTTATCATCATGCTTAACCGTTTGGACAGATTGTCAAGATAATGGGGAGATAGATTGAAGTGATCATTGATTTTTCAGTATCTTATTGGTTGCTTTATTGTATACAAACATACACACAAAAAAAGGATTCTGTTCACATTAGGCTGTATTTATAAGTATGCAAAATATTTTTATCAGAAGTTTGTCTTTATTCACATTTCAGTTAAATCAATAATCTATCTGATCTTACTATCAATGTATAATAAGTGGATATCTTCTTTTAGTCAACTTTAATATTAGAATAATCTGATATCTACTTAGCTGTGGACTGTAGAATCTCTTCACAGATTTTTATCTAACGGTTTACTAAACATTTAAATAAATTAGAAGGGGGTTTTGTGGAGATTTTAGTTATTTTATAGTTGAATTCATGAGTCGATTGAAGCTAGATCACCATGGAAAACATGGAAGCACTGGACAGCCGTTTCCACCTAGTGTGGAACTCCTCAGCAGTAAGCATTCACGATCACACATCGTGAGATTCGGACCCAGGATCTATCAGTCTCGCGCACGAGCTTATAAGCTCTAGATCACTGAGTTGGTCGGCATCCAACGGTGTAAATGTCTAACTTCAACCGACTAACGAAATTGAGCGACACATCCACCATTGTGTTCAGTGAGTTACTATCTCCCAACAGACCTGGTTGAACTCCACTGGTCACTGCTTCTCACTAGAACTCTAGGAAATACCTCTTGAAGCCATTTAAATAAATATCAAATCAAACAACACTGTTTACATGTAATCTTTGGATTTCATTGTTTTACTCGTGGTTTACATCTTTTATGTAAGTGTCTCAATAAAGTTATCATCATGCCTATGAAATGCAATAAGATCTGTGATTAAAATCCTCGTAGATGTTTAGAAAGTATCTTAGTAATAAAATGCACTGCCTTGTTGGAAAATGTTATCAAAACTAATGTTAATCAGCTAATTAAATATTTATTCATGTTGAACTTCAAAATATCACTATGTGGTTGTAATCAGTGATTTTAGCTGGTTTGACTTATCAGTTTTCATTAGAAAATTCACCGGTCGGAGGCGTTATATATAGTGAATGAAATTTCTCTCACCTCAAATTCGTTTACATATATATACAATTGTTATCTTAACACAGTTTTATTTACACAGCATAGATGTTTCATACGTACTACAGCAAATTCTTATTTTCAACATTGTCAGCGTGATTGCATGACTTGTTTAGCATACAGTTAACCAGAGAACCATGTACCTATTTATATTCAATAATTCTAATGTTTGATTAAATTTCATTTAAAAAGCTCTAACCATATTGAAGAGAGAAACGTTAGATCAATCACTTAAAGTTTACAAATATCTTTTCCTTCCTTAATGTACTACGTGGTTGGTGTAAATGAGACAATAATATAATTCATCTCTAAAAGTAATTCATATAAATCAGTAAAGATACCTTTAGTTAACTTTATTATATAAAACTAAGTTATGGAGATCACTCGGGATATATTGATTATTATTTGAGGTAGTAAATACTTTAAAACGGACAGATAATACAACATAGTTTGATCGATCTCAATGATTCTTGAATCCTATCGTTAGTCGTCATTTGTGTTTTGCCAATATAGTACAGGTAATCACATAAAATACACTTCTTTATCGATAGTATCAATACTTGTGATCAAACCAACCCATTATTTTACCATTTCAAATTGTAAATAACACTAAATGTTGTGCATGCTGTAGAATGAAAATGAATCAGTAAACAATCTATACATAGGAAACCTTTGAAGAGTATGTTTGTGATCGTAACACATAAAATTTTAAAACTCCATTTTGGAAAGTAACTGATGAAATACTTTCTATATAGATAAAAAAAGTCAGATAAAATTTCTGACAGGACTATCCGTTTAGATAAACAAAACTTATCATCATGCAAACGTTAATTTCAAATCACTGTCAAGTAAATTACTTTCGACTGATAATACAAATTTTTTTACAATTACAGTTTTAATGATCACAGTCAGATCATTGACTTCTATATGTTTGAGAAAATAGCGATCTTGCACATAATTCAAATATTAGATCATTTCAAAATTTGTCTCATCTAAATATTTTTTTGTATGGACCATTTGGTTTGCTGAGAATAATTTTTTGTTTATTTTAATCAAGATCATAATTCTATGCTGAATGGTTGAATAAACATTTATTCGTTCATCGGTATCATTACCAAGTTTTGATTTGAAAATTTTGAACAAATTGAGCATTGGGTAGATTGTTATAAATAAATTAATATATTTGAATCTACACCTATTTCCTAGTACTGATTACATGCACTCTTTTGTCAATTACCTTATTTCTCTTCTAATAATCAAGTGGGTATGACTGAAGTTAATTAATATGTATTCCTTTTAAAATGCATTTCATTAGACCAAATCTTATTCGTAAAATTAATAGATATTTGAAAGATTTCGAAGTACAGATTGCTTGCATATATATATATATATATATATATATATATATATATATATATATGCAATTTAAGACTATCGAATTATTCAATGATATCTACTGAATGAATGGCAGAGATAACGACAGAATCTTCATAGGTAGACATAAATTAGTGACATTCAATAGAAGTGAAAAATTCTGTTTAAATCACTTTAAACTTGATACATTTAATGATAAATCTGAACGAATAAATAAATAAACAAATATATTTGTAATATCCCAATGAGTAGAAAAAATAGATTTTCTGACGTTTCGTGGCTCAGTGTAAGCGACTGCGTCTACAAATTAGGTTGTGTCGATTGTGATGCCTTCTATATTGGAGAGTCATCTCGCGAAATCTTGACTCGCGCCAAAGAACATATTAGGTACACAAAGAAACCTCCTAATAATCCTATGGAACTGGATAGACTTCAAATTAAATCGGCAATAGCAGTTCACGCCATTTTCAACAATCATCAAATTGATTTTAAAAATATCAAAATACTACAGAAGGGTTTTTCCAATTACAAAGAAAAGAGAGTAGCTGAAGCTTTCCATATAATCCTTAATCCCACAGCTCTCAATAGAAAGGAAGGCCTTATCATACGTCCTACTTGGACTATCTATCCTAGTCACCTAGTCTGATATTATTTACAATTCACACCATTACATTACAAATTATACTCTATCGTTTGTCATTACAAAGGTCACACATTTTCATCATTAACAATGCATACATACACACAAAATTACATACATACCCCTTATGAATCACTTTGACCGAAATGAAATGACATGACATTGCCTGTTTTTTGATTGATCGCCTAATATTCGTGTTGTTCCGTTGTACTATTTAAACTTGGATTGATGTGAATTTGGTTATTTATTCTCTGAAGAAGTGGCTTACACTGAGTCACGAAACATCAGAAAATCTAATTTTTCTACTCATTGGGATATTACAAATATATTTGTTTATTTATTTATTCGTCCAGATTAATCATTAAATGTATCAAGTTTAAAGTGATTTAAACAGAATTTTTCACTTCTATTGAATGCCACTAATTTATGCCTACCTATGAAGATTCTGTCGTTATCTCTGCCATTCATTCAGTAGATATCATTGAATAATTCGATGGTCTTAAATTGCATATATATATATATATATATATATATATATATATATATATATATATATGCAAGCAATCTGTACTTCGAAATCTTTCAAATATCTATTAATTTTACGAATAAGATTTGGTCTAATGAAATGCATTTTAAAAGGAATACATATTAATTAACTTCAGTCATACCCACTTGATTATTAGAAGAGAAATAAGGTAATTGACAAAAGAGTGCATGTAATCAGTACTAGGAAATAGGTGTAGATTCTTGTTATTATAATAAAACAATAAGAAAAAAAGATCGATTATTATAATCCAGTAAGTAATAATTCAATATAGTGTAACGATTTAATATATTTCCTTGAAAAAGCTTGGACCAGATTGCCAGGGGAAACGTTGGATTTACTTCCAATTCATTTGTTGAGATTTTACAAATACATTCTTTCTATTTCATGTCTTATATCAATTCGGCTCCCAAATACTGTGAAACTATTCACTCTAATTTAGACGAAAGTTCTTATATAAGCGTAACGATTTGATCTAAAAAATCGCATAACTAAGATAATCTTGTCTTTAATCTTTCCAACATAAAAAAGGTCAATGACATTAATTATAATGACGAAAAGGATTTATGATTATTTATACTACTAAATTAAATATTATTCTATAGTCATCATATAAAACATAGTTGTGAAACTGTGGTTGTGAAACTTATGCTCAATATTAATGATTAACAATTGACTTTATGAACTTAACCATATTATATCGTTTAATATTTGTTATTCTTTAAAAATTTTATTGATCAAATGAATTTCATAAATATCTTTTGAATATTTTTGTGAGAAATGCAAAAGAATATAATTCGTACAAATTAGTTTCATGTATCACAGTTGGATTTTAGTAGTTGCGCAGTTTCTATACGTTGAATACTATGAGTTTCCTAATTTTACCGTTAATTGATTCCTATTAAATAAGCTGGAGAAATACCACGGCCAGTTGTCTGGTATTATAGAAACAGAGGATGGAAAGGAAGTCTAGATACTTATTAAAAACTATTACAAAGTATTTATATATGTATGGATAACCTTCGACCATCTATTCGGATCTTGAGGCGTTCTGTAATCTGAACTATTTTTTTGTCTGATCTACAAGTGTTTTGCTTACGTCGGGTTTTTGATAGACTGATCCTTTTCTTTCTGTGTGACAACTGTAAGGGCCTCCGGGATGTGTTCCGCTACATACTAATTAAAAGCAATCTTATGAGTAGTGTTCACCATAGTGTCATTAAAAATACAGTTATCAAAGCTTTTTCATGTAACTGAATCCCTTGACATCCTTGACAGACTTTTGTTGAAACATAGCATTTGACGGCTCATCTATAACAAGACAAATAAATATTAAACATTTTCCATCTAGTTTTATGTTGAAGGACACAATTTGTTAATAGTTATTTTATATCATTTTTTTATCAATATTTAAGTAATATTCTAACATAATATTAGTGAGTATATATACCGCTTACTTCAACCGTTATGTTCAAATTTCTACATGAAGCATCTTAAATCCCATCAGTGATCTTTTAAACGACTGGTTGAAAGTAAAATGTTCGCTAATCTTTTGTTGGATAGCCAAAGTGAATTAAAAAGACAAAAAGGTATGATTTGATTGCATACATAGAATAAATTTGGAATATAGGACAACTTATGTACAATTATTTATTTGATTATCTACATGTCAGTTGATTACGTTGTATAATTGAAAAGTCAACTTATCTCAAAACCAGAACAACATTATGCTACATCCCGTGGAGAATTATGAATGACAACTTTGAGAACTATTTATGAACCAATATGATATGTATACTTCCTATTGTATAATTGTTAAGTAACTAAACTATTCATATTCGTGTCCCTCTTATTATAAGCTTCATTTTGACTTATAGACTATTATTATACGATTTACCATTCCTAAGTTATCCCCAGTCTATTGATTACTGTCCCCCCTATTTACAGCCACATTTCGTCAAATCTTGTACAAGTGTTATTTTCTATTTTATGGTACGATGTGGTCAGTTTCTTTGGTATACAAACCCAGTATGTTTGAGAATAAAGATTCATATTGCAGAGGTTGTCATTGGTGTTCTGGACTTGACTGGCTGGGCTAGGCAGATAGCAGGACCGAGTAGTGCTCAAGACTGCTCATACGGCTTTTGTGTATCATTGATCTGATCGATAAAACAATGTTCTCCAATTGGCGGTCTCGTAACGTCATTTACATTAACTGGGCATTCAAGCAATCGATATAACAGATTAAATTTATTTGATCATGTTTCGGTTGTTTTAAATAAATAAATAAAACAGTAAATATTAAAAATTAATAAATGACACAAAAAAACAATATTAATTAGTTAATAAATAAATGATCTAATCTCTCTTATTTGACAGATTAAGTTTATTTGGTACCTGACTTGTAACAGAACATCCAATGTATATTTGATAATTCATATTTAATGTAGATAACAGGTCGATTATAAGATTTTCATTTTAATGAAAATTTTATTTTGGTCAAAACAATTTTAAGGTATCATTAAATAAAGTTTTGATCATCAAAAAGAATATAAGGGCGAGACTATAATTTATGGACGACCTTTGAACGGATCTTGAATGACCTTGAGAAATATTAGCCAATCAGTAAAGTCAGCATAGAGGAAAAATATATTCTACAAAACCAAAGAATCAATGTGGATACAGTTCTTTTGTATTGTCCAAAAGTTTGTCAAGGTTAGAAAGAGGTTCAAAGGTTCTAAAATCGTAATGCATAAGGTAGAGGAACTCATCCATATGGCTCCATAATACTTAGTCACTGGAGCCATGATAAAGTCACAAAAACCCTCTCGGCCTCCACCACATAGCTTCAGTATTGTTTGTGTACTGCGGTTGTGTAAATTTATCATTTTCATTATGGATGTGTCCCTACAATACTCATACCACTGAACAGCCGAAGATTCAGTGACATCTGTTATTATTGCAGCCAATTTTACTGGTACTTTAATTATACAGTTCGTGGCAATTATTATAATATGCCTTAGACTCAATCTGGATCGAGCGAAAAAGGTCCCTATTCTAGCGAACGTCTTCCTTCAAAATATGTTGCATCGAAGGACATCACGGTAGTCTGCACAACGTCCACAACTCTTTTGATTACTGTCATTCTAAATAAAGGAACTTCTTAGTAATCTTCTTTATTGTAGCCCCTTAATTGTCAAATCTTCTGTAAAATCCTCTGTAAATCGATCGTACATGAGCACCAGGTACTGAAATTGGTGCTGTGACCCTGAAATCCCTCAGGCTCTTCTGATTGGTTCGTCCATAAATAATAGTCTCGCCAATATAAGATTTTAAAATTCCAATTTGCAATTTATAGGACATTTAAGAAATGGGGAAATAATTTACTTATATTAATGATTACTTAGGTATTTTGAATTTGTCTCATCAAAAGAATAATTATGTCAATGAAATGAACGTCATTTCTGTTGTTATTATTTTAATTAAATTATTGTCTACATCATCAATAAGTCTACATTTATAAATCAATACTTACAACACTTTTCAATTCTGATATTTACGTAACACTTGACTATATTGTAATCATAACAACAGTTATAATAATTAGTATGGGTTGTGGAGATTATTAAGTTGTTTTTTATTTATTGAGATCATGAATCAATTGATGTTAGATCAACATTGAAAACCTGGAAACGGGATCTTGGATGAGCACTACTGAGGAGCCCCGTAATAGAACAAAACAGCCATCCAGTGCTTCCAGGTTTTCAATGGTGGTCTAACATCAATCGATTTATGATCTTAATCAAAAAAATACTTCAACCACTTGATATTTTGATAGTTAAGTTTGATGTTATTCATTGTTTGTTTATCGTCTTTATTAACTAATCAAGCGTAAATTTTAAAAATAATTTGATTTCTTTCTTCATTGAAATAAATTGCCATTTAAGAAGGACATGAAGATCATTTCTGTTTATGAATTACTAGAATTCATTATCTTTCACATTGATAACAAAATATTTCTCCTTTTAAATTTTATAAGAGATATTATTTTTGTCTACTTAGTCACAAGGTTGATATTTCCGAGAAGGGGTTTTAATTTCTTTGAACATAAACTTCAGTTTGAATAGGTTGATATTTACTATGGTATTTAAGGTTTAAGGAGAACAAATTTGTTTTTTTAATAAGATTTTAGTCCAAGATTTATGACGTTAATAATATAAACAATATCTGAAACTGTTTATCTGATTTCCGCGTCACTTGAATTTTTAAATTAACAGGTCTGCAACACAAACGTTATCGGCTTCATTCCTGACATGCATCTGATTCTTTGTCGCTATAATTTATGTTCTTAACTGTTGGTCAAGACAATCTCTAAACAGTGTAATTAATTAATTCGACCTGTGATATTTTTTTCAATTTACTGCTTTTTAACTAATAAAAGAGAGATGTAAGTGATTTGGAAGTTTTACGCATGGATATGCTGTCTGTCTTAGTCAAAACTTCCGTTTTAAAAGTAATTTTTTTATTCTAAGTAGATAGTTATTCACTAACTTCCCTTTGATTACAGCTATTAAATATTTAGCTGTATTTACCAAGGGAATATTGTATTTTTTGAACTCATAGTTTTATTCGCCTCTTCGTTTCTGAACGATGGTTTAGTCAGTTGTTCATCCAACGGTTGTTGTCGTTTATAATTAATCTCATTAGTGTTATTAGTTGATAAGTCTAATGTTCCTTGAGAAACTTGTCAGTATTTAATGTAGGATTTGTCTCTTAGTAATAACCAATATTTCTTAAACAGTAGTTCCGATGTCATGAAAGAGTCTCATTGAAATGTGTCACCGACGTTATATATACTTTTTCTAAAGAATAGTTGTCGCTTAAATTCTTCAGTCGACAGTTACGTTGTAATCTCAGACCAAATTAACTCTTGGAATTTGTTGTCATTAATTTTACACTTCATTAACTCAACTGAAATATATTTAACTCGGCTTTCTTTATCTCTAAATGTTATTGCACTCCCATAATTTCATAAATCAATAATGTTATTTCATAAATATTTAAAAAGTGTACATAAAAATATCTGAGTATGTAATATAAATGTGTTCACTGGCAACTGGCTTGGACATGGATTTTTAGAAACTATTGTGAAAATCTGAGACTTGTGGAGTTATCTAGATGGAAAATCAGAGAGTAACTCAGTAATTACTTTGAATATAAACTTCTAAAATGTGTAAGCTTGAAACTGCAAGCCGTTGGAATTCAGCACTAAGTACCGGAATAGTATTGTGTACACCATGAGTTTCAGAGATGTCAGGTTATACGGAAGGAAGACTTCTCCACAGGTGAAAGACTACATGGTGACTCGCTAGATACGTTTCTTCACAAAATGAATGGTAAATCATGTTCATATGGTTACATTTTAAGACATCTATGTATTACTTCCAAAATAGTTGTATATTCATTCAATACAATGCTATTAATTTCATGACCTTAAAAGTATTTTATGTTTTCGTAGGTAACATGAACTTTCCTAATAAAGTACCCTTTAATTGATGGAGATAGTTCGGAAATCAGGGAATGTTTTAAAAGTGTTAGGTTGGTACTGTGTTATTTTATCTAGATGTTTTTATTACAAACTTCTTATTGTTAGTCTGATATACTTCACCAGCTTGCATATGAAATACGTGCCATTGATTTTCTCCAGAAAGACAATAAAAACTAAATTATCTAACTCACAGACAATAATATCTCAACAACTTATGTATAGCAGTAATCTTATACTTCAGTGAAATTCCATATAGGTTCTTTGACTTTGAAATGAGAAAAACAGCTCTTTCATAAACTTGTGAATGAGTGCGTGCCCTGTTTCTATGTATGAACATGCTGATTTCCGCCTATGAGGGAGGAGCGAATTTATCGATCGGATCAATAATACCCGGAAACCATATGAGCAATCTTGAGCACTACTCGGTCCTGCTATCTGCCTAGCCCAGCCAGTCAAGTCCAGAACACCAATGACAACCTCTGCAATATGAATCTTTATTCTCAAACATACTGGGTTTGTATACCAAAGAAACTGACCACATCGTACCATAAAATAGAAAATAACACTTGTACAAGATTTGACGAAATGTGGCTGTAAATAGGGGGGACAGTAATCAATAGACTGGGGATAACTTAGGAATAGTAAATCGTATAATAATAGTATATAATTCAAAATAAATCTTATAATAAGAGGGACACGAATATGAATAGTTTAGTTACTTAACAATTATACAATAGGGAGTATACATATCATATTGGTTCATAAATAGTTCTCAAAGTTGCCATTCATAATTCTCCACGGGATATATATATATATATATATATATATATATATAGGAAAATGAATGAGTTATTGAATCATTTAAGCGACTAACTCTAGAGCTAACAGAATGAATATATGCATAGGTGGTAAGCAATACTCATACAAGTGCAAAAATAAAAGAATTACAATGATATAGATAAGTTGTTGTTGTTGTACGAATGGCTCTATCTTTTAAATAACTTGATAAAAAAGCTTAACCAAATTAAATGTGAACAAACTCAAATATATATGATCTACTATTGTAGTGAACAAAACACTAGTTGGGGACAATCGAATGTATTTAAGCACAAATTACACACTATCTCTCTCAAATTCTGATAACTATACAGTCAGAGGGGGTTTTGTGGAGATTTAGTATTTTTTTTCATAGTTTTAAAGCATGAGTCAATTGAAGCTAGACCACCATGGAAAACCTGGAAACACTGGAAGCACTGCTGAGGAGTCCCATGATAGGACGAAACGGCCGTCCAGTGTTTCCAGGTTTTCCATGGTGGTCTAGCTTCAATTGACTCATGCTTTAAAACTATACAGTCAACAGTTAATTTGCAAAATAACCATCATTTGTCACAATCTTCACTGTTCCTTTTGTAAATATCAATCTATCTTCTCTAATTCCATTGTTCATGCATTTTCCTACCAATTGCGTTTCCTTTCAGTTCTATCATTATCGATCATTTGCCTAAATACATTCTGTCTGACCATCGCTATTTACTACTTATATGGATATAAGTAGACCACACTACACTATAAAATATACTTATGCTTATTGGTATAGAATAGCTTACATAACGATTAGATATAAAAACAAACTACCAACATATAAATAGTAAAACATGTAACCAACTTAAATCACGCAATTTCTTATTTATCATTATTTATAAACCATTTTTTGTGTGTAAATAATAACATTTAGATAATAAAAAGAAATTGAAGAAAAGAACTGAACTTATCAACTCGTAATTTTATTTATTTTATGAACTGATTTGTGTGTTGTTTCTTTTTTCTTCCTTTTTTTTCTTTTCTTTTTTTTATTATGAAAATTCATCCACAACCAATAACAGAGGGCATAAACAAAAATAGTCAATTTGTTTATCTGCCAATATGAATTAATTTTAATAAAATTAAGTAAATTTAATTTTTCAATATAAATGGATTATTAAATCAATAATTAAGAAATGAATGACATTTTCTATTTTGTTTCATTATTTTTAATAGGTGAAATTAATAAGAAATGATTAGAATATTTATACACATTAAGTAATAACTATATCTTTAATAGAAAAATAAATCAATAAATTTATTTTAATAGTTGAGATCATGAATTAATTGAAGCTAGATTACCATAGAAAACCTGGAAGCACTAGACGGCCATTTCGTTCTATTGTGGTACTCCTCATCAGTGTGCATCTACGATCCCACCTCTCGAGATTCGAACCCAGGATTTATCAGTCTCGCGCACGAACGCTTAACCTCTAGACCGTTGAGTCAGTTGGCATCCAACGGTGTTAATGTTTAACTTCAACCGATCCATGAAATTGAGCAACATATCCATCATTGTCTTCAGTGAGTTACTATCTCACAACTGACTAGGTTGAACTCCATTGATCACTGCTTCTCACTAGAACTCTAGGAAATACCTCTCAAAGCCGGTCACTAGTGAACATATGTTGAATAATATCAATAGGGTTTTGTTCGGAGTGCCTCTAGGTTTTCCATGGTGGTCTAGCTTCAATTGAATCATGATCTCAATAATTAAAATTACCATAATATCCACAAAAACTTCTGATAATAAATTTATTGTTTGCATTAAGTTCTCTAATAAATTAAAATTATAAAAGAAAAGTATTTTTAATTTATGCTTATTAGCATATTTCAATAATCATATTCATTGAACTAAACTAAGAAAAGAAAAGAAATAGTGGATTATATTTTAATAATTAAACAAAAAAACTATTCATTTTTTATTAAGTTAAATAAAGTTTTCCCAAGCGATTAAGATTTAAACGTATAAGAACCACATCAGATATGAATAAATCAATTTCTTAATGTAAAACTTTTGTTACTATACTATAGAATAATGTACTAGACAATGATGTTGTGTGACTTATATTCGAAATTCGTTTTACAAAATGAATCATCATAATGACGGAACTCATTCTGATTTAAGGGTATAGCCAGGTTGGTAGAAAAACGTAATGCTGAATGTATGAGACAGACATGCATTTTCAAATTCCCTGAGATGGTGTAGTTCATAATTTATTTTAGAATTACATTTATCGTATAGATTACAACAACGTGAGGCATCTGTTAAAAACCACCAGTTTTTTGTAAGGGTAATAAGCCATCCTGTTGATGTATGACTTGTGTATCCAAATTCATTTCCAGTATATGTATACAGTGTTTCGAATAATTTTTTATTGCAAAAGAAGAAACAGAGAGTACAGAACAAAACTAGCAAAACTTACTGTGATACGTTTGGCGTTATACAAGTGTTAAATTGTTTTTTGATCAACTGTGATAGATATTAGTAAAATTAGTTCAATTTCGACACTACAGATAAATATTAGTTACAAATATCGTCAAATCAAAAATACTCTTCATTATTCGTTTTTAACGCATTCGGCATGAAGAGCAGTTAAATAAACTATTTAGTCAAGTAAATTAGAGATATTGCTTTACAACTAAAATCTCTGAATTAGATCAGCACTAAATAGCGGATTATCACATTACTATTCATTTGCAAAAATTAAGTTAATTTAGCTGGTTTCAGTTGACCGGCGTTTTATTAACCTTTAGTGTGAATTATGTATCTCGTTACGATATTCTGTGGAAGAGTTTGGAGACTATTATTGTGAATATCACCATTCATGTCAGTTGAAAAAGTAATCCGAAATTAGTTTAGTTGTCTGTTAACTGTTTAAATTTAGTCAAACGAACAACAAAGGTCGATACTGCAAATGTTGACTGACTGTTTAAAAAGTACTTTGCTAAGAGGTAAACACTAAAGTAGAATAACTCAACAATTACCTCAAATCAGGACATAATAGAAGAAAAGATATTGGGACTATTAGAAATTGTGTTAAGGACTTGATTCAGTAGTTTAAAGTTATTGAGATTCGCATGAAAAACGTTCGTCTATGTTACCGATCACTTTTAATAAAATAGACCATTTCTGGATAAATAATATAGCCCAGGATTTTTAATGATTATGTTTAATCATCATTATAGGATTGGGCAGAGATTATTGAGTTTTAATTCAAATCATAAACCGCTCCATGTTAGACCATCATTGAAAACCTAAAAGCACCAGATATTAGTTCAGTGCTTTCGTTGAATGCCAGCTCAGTGGTCTAGACATTAAGTGTTCGCGCGGAAGACTGAAGGTCCTGGGTTCGAAGCCCGTGTGCAGGGTCGTCGATGCGTAATTCTGAGGAGTCCCATTCTACGGCCAAATGGCCGTCCAGTGCTTTCAGGGTTTCAATGGTGGTCTGACATTGATCGACCCTTAATCAGTTATTATCACCCTAGTGCCATCTGACGTTAAGCTATTCGTTGAAATTCAGTAGTCAGTAGAGAATATGCATCAAAATAAAATTAGATAATTAGATAATTAAAATAACTCATAATGTCATTGAGTAAGAACAAGAGAATTCAGCGAAGAAAATTTTTCTTTTCGAAGAAATCATTTACATAAGCTGTACATTCGAAACGATCTGTCCAACCTCTCATTCTTCCTTGGCCCTAATTCCCTTAATGGATATGTTTCTGGTTGTTGTTGTTTTTTTTGCTGCACTTTTATTTGATTATTATCGTTTTTTTGTTTTTTAAATTACTGTTTTACATTTTTAACTCTAATCAGTTATCATTATTATTATTATTGCCTTATACAAGTTTCATAGTTGAAAGCATGAGTCAATTGAAGCTAGACCACCATGGAAAACCTGGAAACACTGGACGGCTGTTTCGTTCTATTATGGGAATCCTCAACAGTGCGCATCCACGATCCAGCACTCGCGAGATTCGAACCCAGGACCTACCAGTCTCGAGCCAGAGCCTTTAACCGATAGTCACTAGTGACTTCGGGAAGTACATCCAGGAGCTCTAGTGAGAAGCAGTGACCAATGGAGTGCAAACCACGTCTGTCGTGAGATAGGAACTCACTGAAGACAATTGGTGAATGGTTGCTCAACTTCGTGGATCAGTTGAAGTTAGACATTAACACCGTTGGATGCCGGCTCAGTGGTCTATCGATTAAGGGCTCTGGCTCGAGACTGGTAGGTCCTGGGTTCGAATCTCGCGAGTGCTGGATCGTGGATGCGCACTGTTGAGGATTCCCATAATAGAACGAAACAGCCGTCCAGTGTTTCCAGGTTTTCCATGGTGGTCTAGCTTCAATTGACTCATGCTTTCAACTATGAAACTTGTATAAGGCAATAATAATAATAATGATAACTGATTAGAGTTAAAAATGTAAAACAGTAATTTAAAAAACAAAAAAACGATAATAATCAAATAAAAGTGCAGTAAAAAAACAACAACCAGAAACATCCATTAAGGGAATTAGGGCCAAGGAAGGATGAGAGGCTGGACAGATCGTTTCGAATGTACAGCTTATGTAAATGATTTCTTCGAAAAGAAAAATTTTCTTCGCTGAATTCTCTTTTTCTTATTCAATGAAATTGGTTTAAGATTAACCGTCCACTGCCATTGGCTTTTATGGTTCAAAAGATTTATAAATATATCTTAGTCCATAACTTTCAAATGTTGACATATTATGACAATTTTCTTCTGAATATATAATTTTTTGCAGGGTTTTGTACAACTAATTAAATGTTATTAATAGAAAAGTTATATTTGTCACTTTCAGTTGTCAATTTAGTTTAAATCACATCATCTTTTGGAACTGCCAATTTATTTATTTGACATTTAACTATGATGAAGATAACTCTTCAAAATATTTTTTTATAAATTGTTCTACATAATCTATTAAATAATATTGTATACCTTTCTAATAAATCTGAAAAACTGAATTGTTTACATAAATTGGTTTAGGTTATAAGCTACTGAAATCAAAACTTTGAAAGAGTTTGTAAGTCTATAAGTAGTATTAGTGTTTCTATTTCATGTAATATGAATAGTGGTTAACGAAAAGTTTAAATGCCAAATGATTGCTAACTCAAAAAATGATAGACAGAAACAATCGATTCATGATTAAATTATTCTTTTCTTTCTAACTATTTCAATATCATACAACAAAATGCGTAAACTTCGACCGTGTATATGAAAATGAAAACATCAATGAAGTCTACATTTTAATCACAGTATTTGAGTGAAATATGAAAATTAAGAACTGAAATTATTCACTGATTATTGCGAATTGTAAAAATTACTATAAATGAGTGATCCATAAAAAGTATTTTCCTTAAACTGTTAAAGTGTTCAAACTAGTAGTTGTGCTGAAGAGTTCATATTGTACTGAAAATGTGATTTTAAATAAGGTCCTTATTCATGATAATAATAATAATAACACTGGAAGCTCATTCATCATCAAATGCCATTTCGGCAATTAAAAGAGTTCTATCTCTATATTCAGGATAGATATCTTTTCACAGATTTCTGTAAATGGACAGATAAAGGAACATAGTATTGAGGAGTGGATAGTAAACTTTAAAATTACAATCTTACAAAAATCACTTTACAACATGTAATAAAACTGAAATTCAATTTTGGCCTAATAATAGTTCATAACCGTAATGTGAAACTTTTCATTAGATAAGATCACTATTTTATGAAAAACCTTGAAAGACATCATGTTTCCATTTTAACTATACAAACGTTTATTCTTCTTAAATTATTACATTTACGAAGAAGAATGAAATATATTTCTAATTAAATTTGATCTATGGTATGAATGGCATTCAACTTTTATACAATAAACAAATTGGTACTGTGTATGTAAACAGTGTTGACTACACTTGAAAAAAACATTCCGTGATATTAGACATTAAATAGGAATAATATATTTGTAAAATCTTAGCAAATGAATTTGAAGTAAATGCAATGTTTCGCCTGGCGATCTGGCCCCAGCTTTTTCAAGGAAATAATGTCTTACATCAATTCGGCGCCCAAATACTGTAAAACTATTCGCTCTAATCTAGACAAAACTTCTTATATATTCTGTGACATTAACTTACTCATTGAAGACCAAAATTATTTTGCAAATAAATCCAGTCAGAAATATAATCAAGTATATTTAGTTTGTTGTCGGGAATAAAGCAATCAATCAGATTTTTTGATTACATTAGTTAACAGTAAAATACAAATAGTTTTTTGGGAGGGAGAATTTGATTGTGAAATAATTAGTTGAACTGAATAACACGTCTAGCAATGACTGAGGTCTCATTATTCAACAGAGTTCTTTCACATAATGAAGTTGAAGTTTCTTTATCAATAATAGTCTCAGTGAATTGTTTCTTATTGACTTTACTTCTATCAGTATAAATTAAATGATACTACGTTTTCTCTGATAAGTTTAACACTATATTATTAGGTTTTAAAAGAGGTTTACTTTGATTATTTGATAGAATTAAATTCTAAAGTTAATTTCCTAACAATCAATACGAAGTCAACACTCACATCATGAATACAGTCTTCTCATGACAGAAGTGAACAGCAAATAGTTTTGTCAATTTCTTTCATTTATCCGTCGTTAATAATAACATCAGCGGCTACGAATTATGCTTTATAAACATTTGAAAGCTCTTTAATTATGATTTTCAACTTAAGAAAGATTCTCAATTGGAAAATAAAAACTAGGTGTAATTTTTAAAAAAAGTAACTTTGAGCTTTGTAATAGCCATTAAGTCAAATAATTTGATCATGGTTTCACAAAATATATTTGAAAAAGCACTAAATGGTAATGAAAACAATCATTCCACAGTACATGTATCCTAATTTGACAACTGTTTGTGATAAAAATAAATGAAATGGATATGTTCTAAATGCAACATAACAAAAACTAAGCACCTGATTGATTATTGTTTTCAAGAAGAAAACTACAACATGTAGTTAGCAATTCTAGGTAAATAACAAATTTTGATTTAGTAAAAGTTATTTAGTTCGCACCAAAGAAACAATTTTTCAGTACCAAACAGAAAAACCTGTTGAATTTCATTGAAACTCACTTGTCTCCAAAATCCCGCACTGAAAATTTCCATGTTCTCACGAGAGACAAGTTTCGAGAAGAAATCTTGGGAGTTGCAGTGAAAGGCGGTGATCAATGGAATTCAATCGTATCAGCTGTCAGGCAGCTACCTACCAAAGACAATCGAATATGGTTAAACAATGTCGTGGACTGATTTGGGTTAGACATTAACACTTTCAGATACTGGCTCAGTAGTCTAGAGGTTAAGTGTTTTCACACGAGTTCGAAGATCCCGGGTTCGATTTCTTTGTGTGGGGTGGTGAATGAGTACTGCTGAGTCATCCCATACTTGAATGAAACGGCCGTTCAGTGATTTCAGTTTTTCAGTAGCTATCTAAAGTGGATTGCTTAATAACTTCAATGAAATGATATATATATTAATTAGATTTAAAGAGTTATCATTTATATTTGTGCTGCTTCTGTTTTCAATGCATCATGTGCAGACAATATATAAAATTGACGTCATTTGTTGTTTATTATTATCTCTAAGTGGTTGATAAGAATCACATGAATTTTTCGATAGGAATATTTCTGTATGTAGAAGCTTTAATTAATTAATAAGAACTCAAAAAAAGATTTTCTGGGATCTGACTATTTTATTTCACAAATTATTCATTAAGTACATACTACTTAAACTAATAAATAAATATACAACTATTTTAACTTTAAAAAAACGTTTGCTTGGTCATAAAAATGAATATGGAACTCTCGATTTTCGGTTTAGATTTTTATAAGTGAAAATAAATTCACTACAGTTATGAAAAACAACACTACCAGTGTAGTTAAAAGGCGATTAAATTAAATTTCTTGGAAGACGGTGAGATTAGTTGGCTAATAAAGTGGCAATTATTCAGTCGTAGGAAAAACGGTTTAAACTCTAAAGATTGTGACTACAATATAGTAACAACAATAATAATTATTAGTATTATTAATGATAATAACAGTATTATGAAGAGCTTGTGGACTTATAGTTGTTATAACTGTCGTGTTTCCTCGTCTACACGGATGAGATGGTAACTTACCTTAGACACTACACTTAATTCCTCCCAGTGTATATTCTACAGGACTTCAAAACAACTCAGATCAAGAACACGTGGTTAGCCTGAATAGAACGTAAATATATTCCTACACCAAAAGTCGACACAATGCGAAAACGGTCAGCAATCGATAATAATAATAATAATAATAATAATAATAATAATAATAATAAGGATGGGAAAATACATAACTCATTTAGTACCTGTCAGACTACCTACACGTCCGACTAAGCAAACAGCAAATTATTATCAATCTCGCCCACACATCAATAATGAACATGGAATTAGTAATTTTTGTAAAAAGATAGAAATATAAAAAAACATTTGTGAATTAATGATGATCCACTATATGAGCACTTTTATTTAAAGTGACTTCATTTAAGACAATTGATTCAATAAACCAGAAAATACTTATAGCACTCTAGTTACTAATTATTGTTATGTCATTCATATTTAATTTATGTGGTAGAATTATAACATTGAAACTCGAACTTAGTGCCTATCACTCCAAGCACCAATAGATAAAAATTATTCTTGTTCAATAGGTCATTGCTCTCTTGAACTAAGTAGCTTGGTAGGTAGCACGTTGGAATTCTAAGCTACAAGTCGTGTGTTCGATTCTCATTGCTAACAATAGCACTGAGATACATGTGAACACAGCTGACAAGTCTCAAAATAAATGAAACGTAAGCGCGGAATTTCATTACTAGTCACAAATAAAATTGTCCAGGAATATATATATATATATATCTTTTATAAATTCATTTTATTTTCTTCTTGAATTTCAGTTTCACACGGATGTTCGGTTAACTGAAGTGAACCAAACATTACTCGGTCGACCACTAATCATTGCACATGAAACAAACAGTTTTCCATTTGATAATTTCGGTCGTTATTTATATGAATACATGAATCCTGGATCATTATTAAATATATTCTATAGCAAGAGCATCACTAAACGATTAAATACTCGTCGAAATCCATGTACTTCAAAGCCAATTAATTTATTAGATAACAGTTTTGATTATGATCAAGTAAGTTGATTGATCATAAATAGAAGTTCTACATTTTTCCAACAATAATGTTAACTTTTCTTAAAATTACAAACATTTACAATTTTTAACACACTACAAAGGATGTACGAATATTATTGTGTGGTAATCCCCAATGATTATAGTTTTATATGAGAACTATAAGAGAACATATTGTTCTTTAAATTAAAAAGTCTTTCCAAATGCTTAAACATTATTATTACGAGTTTGAAACTCTTGCCGAATATGACTAGTAATTAATCAATGTGGTTAAATATTTGGAACTTTAAAATCAACAAGTGAATGGCAGTAGTAGGTGAACGAAGGGACTAGACTGAAACTTCATCTCTCTTGAAATAAGCATATTCATCATGTTTACATATGTATTCTGAGAATTCTCTTTTCACTCAATGTGTTTATTGGTTAAAATATCTTTAAAGAATTAGTTCAGAAGCAATCTTTTCTCTGTCGTCGAAATATGCCCTGGAATTCCTATTCTGTCTAATTTCAAGTATATACTGAAGAAGGAATAAGAATTATTTTAGAAGTTGTTTAAAATAAAAACTTAATGTCTTCTATTTGTTCATAATTTGGGTAGTTAGTATGGTTATGTTCGACACACTCATGAGAGGTTGCAATAAAATATGTACCGTAGGTTATCCGAAGCACAAAGAGCCTGTATGCTGCTATCACAGTGATTATTATCTACATTGAAGCTCAAGATTCAGCGATTTTATTGTCATTATTGGTCATATCTCATTCCATCTTAGGTTGACTTTATGGTGGATAATATTAAGTGTTGCAGTATGGATGTAGATTCTGAATTTTCATCACATAAATACTCGAAAATGAAAAATGGCTTTCAGAACTACCTATTCGCGTATGAACTCATCAGAGGGGTGGTGTCATATTGTCATATGGCTTAGCTTAACCTTAAATATGAAGAATCGATTGAGGATTTAGGCATACGTGCAATCCATGTCAAGCTCATCCACAAAACTAAATATCTCATTTATGTTTTTTAGAAGAAACATGTATATTTCATTGGTTGTTCTGAATCCAGTAAACTCACAAATACCATTAACTATCATGGTTTTAGAGTCAGTTATTGCAATAGAATAACTTCAAGAAACTTAATCCAAATAATCTTAAAATCCTTTTCTGAGCACATACAGATTTTTCAAAAAAAAAAAGAAAATGCGTTAAAAATCAATCTTATTTCAATGTTTAGATAAAGTAAATAATTAGAAAAAAAGTATTTTTAAAAACCTATTTTCCTAATGATTTTTTTCCTATCTGTTCGGTTACTGTTCAATCAATATTTTATGTATATAACTTCTCATATGAAATTAAATTTGCTAAATAATACTTCCGTATAATTCTAATTCATTAAGTTGATATATCATAGAGAAGAGAAAAACATTTTTTTAAAGGGTAGAATCACAGACTTGATAATTTTGAGCATGGGATTTTGAGTATAGATTGTAATTCAGTTTATGTAAGTGTAAAATATTATTGACTAGGTTGGTTAAGATACATGATAAGCTGTAACCATGGCGATCCTGGTTAATAAAAGTTTAAGTTCGAAGAAGAGAGCAAACAAACCATGAAATGGTATCTTTCTACAGGTCAATAACTTGTAGACTGAGATACATTGGCGAGTGCAAACTTCTAATTGATGTAGTCGAAATAGTGATAATGTACAGTTGAAGATTTTTGATGACATGATCATATATTCCTATGCTGTGTACACTGTTAAAGATTTACAAAAATCTCTATTTAAAGAAGTTTAGTATATATACCTTTATTTTGTTTAACGCTTATTAATCCACTTTTTATCCTGTTCACCCTATTGATTAAATCGACATAATAAGTTTTTGAACAAGTGAAGTGATGTGGCTCACTATTTTCTAAACTTTCAGTACTGAGAGATTAATGAATAGTTGTATTTGTGTATAATCCTACTAAGATGCACACTTCGGTTTTGTGTAATTTGTTGTTAAGGTGTTTTGTTTATTTTTAATCTAGACATACAATTTAGAGTCTCTTTCTACTTATGTTACATAATAATTTTTGATCGATTGATACAACACTCAATTAGATAGGAAATCATCACATAAGGTGTTTAGAATAGTCATCTTGTATAACAAATTTATTCCGACTTACGCTAACTTACTTTCTATGTCATTTACACTAAATAATCACTAATTACTTAAATGGAAGTCAAAATCAACATTCACTAATTGAACTGCAAAATATCTATCTCGTTATTGTTTTTTTTTAATTGAAACATTTTTGATCTCATTTTACTGTTCTTTATAATTTTCTTTTGTCATTTATCGATATTCTTTAGATCACATGTCAGTGGCATACGGTTTGTGCACGATATAACAAAGAATGTAATTGTACATGCCCTTTGGAATTACTTCGTCTTCGATTGGATCGTGAAATCAAAAGTAAAGCTTCGAATAAGTCATTCTTCATGAATATCGATCAAAACCGTCAACACTCTCGATCTGAACACTATTGTCCACCTAATTGTCAGCTTGATTATCGTATGGCCTTTGTGAATAACTCTATATGTCCGCTGGCGTGTCGTACGGTAACTTATAAAAAGTTAAACGAAGTTCTAGACAACATTACAGATCGTTCAGCTGTGCAACTAGAATTAATTCAAGCTGAAGGTTTAACTGAAATGACTGAAGAAGCATTGTATTCGTTGCCTAAATTATTTAGTGAAATAGGTGGCTTAAGTTCGTTCTGTTTTGGATTTAGCTGTATTCTGTTTTTTGAATTATTGGAATTAGCCTTTTGGTTAAGATGTACTTATCGTTCTCAATTTCTTGAACGTGTAACAAAGATGTTAGGACAACACATGGAAATTATTGATGAACCTAATGACAAAACTTTTAAAAATCTTCAAAATGCAACTAATAAACTATCATTTACAGAAAATGTTTGGCAAATACAAGATAAAAGACGTAATAAACTAAGCAACAGAAACATTAGCCCACGGAGACAAAAACAACGAAAAAATGAATCATTTTGTCCAGTTACTTCAGTATCAAAATGGAGTTCACATGACCAACCAAAAGAAAAATCATATAAATATTCACTAATATGTACACCATCCCGGTTGAAATCTCGTACATCAAATCGTATTGAATTAAACCCATTAAAAATGTATAAAGTTGATGGTACACGCTTAAGTGAATATCCTGAAGATCAAGATAGTCCATTAATTGGTATAAAATCGCATAAAACATTTCTTTCAGAAAAACCTACATTGGGAATACATCGAAATTCTCCTAATTATATTCAATATCCAATAAATTTATCTGCCTTCAATGATAAAGTTCAAATTTTAACAGTTCCGGTTATTTTAAATAATCATTTATTTCAAGTTGCTATAGACTATGAGATAACTTTATAAAAATGGTTCTATGAATATAATTATTTATACATTTTCATTTTATGACAACATTATTTTTTGAAATAAGTATCCAAATTATCATCAATTTATAATACAATAGAAATCACAATTCAAACATTTCTTTGAATAAACCTTCATTATGATATTCATAGTTTCCAAATTCAAATGAACTTCATAAATAATTCCCTTAATGAAATAAAGAATTTATTAGGTAATGTATAAAAAATTTCATATATTGAACCCATTGAGTGTAAATTTATAGATTTAAAAAATATACATACGTATATTCAAACTGTATATGGATGTTCTCTTTTGTTCCTTTACTTTCAATCACTTTTAGTTACTAAGATTTAAAATGGATATATCATTAACAATACATGAGTTAACTTGTAGATATCATGAATGGTTTTTGTTAATCTAACTAGCTCATTTAATTGTAAGAATATAATTTACTAAGCCCCACAAATGATATTCCTCTTCAAATGTTTTGGCCAATATATATTTTTTCTACAAATCTGAACCCTTAAAAGTTCATTTACGACTATTTAATTAAATGATAAGGTATTTCAAAGATAAATCAGACAGGCAAATAAATTTACGTTTTAAATGGATCATATCATGGAACATTATATGCATATTCAGAATTCATTCAAGCACTCTCATTCTATGTAACACAAATTAATGAAAGTAGTCTTCTTAATTTTCTAGGTTAATCTATATTACACAATAGGTAGTTTCTTCAATCAGCAGACTGTTTAAGATTATTAAACATATAAGGTGATGATTTTGAATTCTCACCATTGGTTTTATTTGTTTCTGTTATTTTTAGTAATTGAATAAATTTATATCGTCATCTATTTTAATGGAGGAATTATGAATTACAGATTTATGTAGATTTAAGTAATACAATATAATTTTATAAATTAAATTTGATTTGAAAAGTCCCGGAAATTTTGTTTGATGTATTCTATGACTAATTATATCAATGTACAAGAAACAATTTATCACTTTTGATATGAATGTATCATGAAGACATGTGAATGATCCAAGCTTACTCTCAAATTAGTTTGATATCTTGACACAAAAGCTCAAGCATATTTAACAACTTAACAAGTTCATAGTTTTATGTAGTGATGTTTACCCTTGACTAATAGATTCAACTACAAGAAATATCAATGCAACAAATTACTGAGATGTATATATGACTCTTGACCTTGCGTGAAGCCTTTCTAGAGTAACAGCTTGTTCCAAGCCCGGATGAAGAGGGTTGGGCATAAGGTTAGCGAACCCACCAAATGGAAGATAACCATGATGCAACACGCCAACCCGTAATATTTAGTTTTTTGGAGACACATGGGTGGAACTGTAGTCCTGAATTCTCGTTAGCTAAACATCTCAACCAGGTCGAAGTTTTGAAACTATTATTTACAAAACTGTCCGATGTAGGTTGAATGATTGATAGGAAATATTGAAGGGCAAACACAAAGAATACTTATAGGTTTGTCATCACCACATGATATGCAAGTGCGGAAAACTGGTTTTATCTTTCTCCAATCTGTTCTGTTAGACATATAACATTCATTCTGGTAAGATTTTACCTGTACTCTAGATGTACTGAGAAAGCGGAATGTCCTAGTCATCACGTTAGTCTAGGTAGTGCTACAAAATCTTAACTAGGTGGGACGTCGATCTATGTTTACGCTAGTTGAACATGATGGTATTCCTTTTTTGGCTTTAATTGCGTAAATTCTGGGCAAAATCAGAAAACTGTTTATTCCTTGAAATCTACACCGGAATAGTTCTGACGGGTTTTTAACAACGAAGAGGAATGGTGCTTCGTAATAAATGACTTTCAAATGGGCTGATGAGAATTTACTTTTTTATTCCAAAGACGTTTTTATTTGCTCGTCTTTGAGTACATTACATGATAGCAGCATTCCTTTCCAAGTAAGGGGAGATATTGCAAAATATCTTCCCAGATGAGGTCCTTAGTAAATATTCGAAACAGTTTCAAATAAACCAGAAGTCTGCTCACCAATTGTTCTAACAATAATCTTTATGAGTGTGTAGTGAAGTACTTTTCATGACTAGAACGCGACTGGTGTAATGGAAACAATTATCATTACAACCAATTGTACCAGTAATTGTTTTACTGTACTCGTTTTGTTTAACTGTAGCAAAAGCATTTTCCGTCCCGTTGTCCATCCTGTTCGTGCGAACTCTCTTATGCTCTGCTATTTTGCCTGTACTATTTGGCACGTCTCGGTATTCTTTCGATACCACGAGATCGCCAATAAGTATATCCTATCTGGACCGATAACAGCCTTCTGGTTTTCGGCCTATCGAGGGACCCAAGTGGTTATCTGGTGCGCAATCTTATTGTAGTGATGATCAAAGTAAATCGCAACTCGAAGCCATCTACAAGTGAATGTATCTTATTGACTTCAAATGGGTTACAGGAGGAGAGACTTAGAGTATCACGAACAGTAATGTCATTTCCAGCGATCTAATGTATGATACTGAAATCAAAAAGGAAGCACGTAGTGAAAAGTGCAACTTTACTGTTCACTAATGTTTAGCATTTACTGGCGTTTGAAGGAAGGAAATTTCTTGTGTTCCAGCTGTTTATTATAAGTACAATTTTTCTCAAGGTCATAATACCAGACAGGCTGGAGAGTTAAGTGGGTCATCAGTGCACAAAAGCAAAAGTGTGGTTCGATTATCGAGTCATGTGACACTTCACCTATCACTGAATGTACACCCGACAGAGAGGAGCGAACCGTTACACTTTTATAACATATCGAGGCTGATTAAAGCTGATTAGAGTTTTGTAGACACTCATATTCACTTATTTTAAACCTCTTTAGCATAGATTGATGAATTATTCTATCCAACATGATTTTTTTCAAGTGCAAGTTTTACGAGATGCCTACTGAAGTAGCCACTCATCCGTGCATAACTGTATTCTTCTCTCAAGTTCCTTATGCCTGTAATCAGTTTGGAAATATGGTCCACGAGGCAGCAACAAGATTCGAAAAAATCATTTCTACAGCTTATGTGATTGCGTAAAAAATAAGGTGTTAAAGAAGCAGGATCACCAGGTTGTTTATATAGTATGCCTACTATATAAGAATCACTAGTATCTTTCACACTGCACTATACGACGACCTAAGACCTAATCTAAGAGACATGACTTCCAGAGCTCTGAGAGAAGTGGACTTAAACTGAATGATCTCACTACTCAGAGTGTGAGATCTTCACTACGAAACGCTTGAAAATCGTCAGATCAAAGTTCGCTATCGATGATACAATTGATCAGCTACTATAATCAGGGGTTGTTCTCTTGTTTGCTTTTCGGTCTCTGGAATTTTCACGTGTAACTCTCTCACTTTTTTTATATGTGCTGAAATTGTGATTGACAATCCTTGAGTAAAACAGATGCGAGGTCGCCTTTTTAAAAGTACTTTACTAGGCTGCCTTCCTTGGATGTTTTGTAATAGTGAATTTGGATTAATCACTCCGAGTTACGACGGTGGGGCTTATATCAATAAAATCAGTTGAACAGAACTTTAGGTCGAGTTCCTCTCTATCGAGTGGCCTAACAGTCAACTGTGGGATGTGACGGAAAATCGTGTGTTCGTTTCAGACCATTTCATTAATCTTGTGTTTTTTGATGTGTGAGATTTATGATGCCACGATTCCAGAGTGACTGTCAGCATATCGAGAAAGTCCGTTGTTACCTCGGATAACCTAGATGTTTGAGATGAAACGAGATATACTAGTCTCAGGGAGAGTGGTAACACCATTACTGTGTATAGTGGTGAGTATTGATCTGCCTAAAATGTATCGATATAGTCTGCGTCATGAGCAGACTTAGCTTTGAAAAATTCAGCAGTTACTCTGGGTACCCAGTGAACAAAAATAAGACATAATTAATCAACATTCATATTAACATGATCCTAAACTATTACTACAAGAAGTGACTATCACTGTTGTCGCAAGTCGGAGGACTTTTTATAAGTGAATAATTGGAGCTAGAGACAACGAGAAAGTAAAGTGAATTACATGAGAGTAACACTGATAAAGAAGAACATGCTTTACAATTAACATTTGAACCTTGGAAGAAAACACTTTGTCCTCAAGGTCGCAGCCACTACAACCTTGTAAAAGAGCGCTCTTCCAGAAAATTAAACTAAATATAATTTAGTTAGAGTAAAAACAGTAGATAGAAACCATATAAATCTGCTCAAAAGCAAAGTAATACTTGTAATTATCTGTGTTTAGCTCTTAGATACTCTATGTACTGGGAAAAAAATACAGAAAACCGTGAGTGAGGAGATTTGGAAATAAGAGGAATAAAAGAAAAATTGAGCCGACAACCCAGCAATCACAAGAAATGCATTTACGTTTACTGAGGAAAGCAAGAGACGATAATATATCACAAGAAATGACTCAGACGTGTGTAAATCTAAACTCAAAAACGAGAGTAGATGATTTAAAAGGCTGCAAAATCCTTGGTGGATTTACACTTTGCAGATTACTCCGCCAAAGTAAGTAAGGTAATATTTAGCCCTATCGTATATGTAGAAAGTTTGACCTCATAAAACATTGTTGTGAATCAATCGTTCCACTCACATAACAAAAAAACCGACAGTAAGCTCACAGTAGCTAACAGACAGGATCTGAGATCACGATTGAAGGCCTTGCATACAACTTTCAAAAAAGTTAAATCAGTTCCTAGTCTAGTTATTTCGAGTCTGAATTGGTTGAAAGACAATGACCCTGCAATTTGGCATGCTGACGATCTAGAGTTAGTAGAATCTGCCATCAGAAATATTCTCCCTGATGAGGTTGTGGAGATAGAACCTTAAAAACCTATTTTGTAAATAATTTTTCATAGTTTTCGCATGTATTTTCATATTCTGTACATTAAGCATTAAACAATTGTACTTGTTGTTTAACTGTATTACATTGAACGCTTGTAACACACCTTCCTTCCGTTTTGAGTACAACATACCGTGCCACTGTTAATTCTCCTCAACAAATACACTCTAATTCACATCTGCATCGTTCTGTCCTGTCTGCTAATATGTTGAATGAAATATTAATTGCATACCATCCACGTTTATAGACAATTGCGACATTCTTATTGGATTCTACGCTTGGTAAAACTATTGGATCTATATCGTCCATATTGGGATTATTGCTTTTGTTATAATTGTGGAGTATCTGGACCAAACCCAACCGAACACGCAATAGCCTGAAGACTTAAGTAACGTCCCTTATTTTGTTATTTTTGTGTGTAATTACTTATTAACTGTTAATTGTTACATAAACTATAGACATAATATTTTTGTTGCTAATTTTTTGGTTATCAAACATTTTGGTCCGCCACAATTATTTGGTGAGCCTCGATTATCTCTTTATAGACATTTACTATATATAGCTACATAATTTAGTATTCTTATTAATTGGCACGATCCCATTTTTTGTTTTTGACATTATGGACTCCTCTAATAAACTTATCGATATTGATAGCTCATTAACCAACCCCTTTCATTCACCACCGCTAGAAGATAATGTTTTAAACTCAATCAACACTATTTCTGAACTGAGATTACCAACATATGGTGTTAATAATCCCAGAATCTGGTTTACACAAGTTGAGGCACTATTTTTGGCGAGGGGCATACGTTCACAAGCGACTAAATATGCCCATATCGTCGGGGCACTACCTATAGATGTTGCAACGGAAGTCAGTGACCTGATAGATAACGTACCAGAAATGGACCCCTATGACAAAATAAAAGCTGCAGTGATCCACCGTACTTCGCAGTCTGATGAAAAACGCTTGCAGCAACTACTCACCGCATGCGAGTTAGGGGACAAAAGACCTTCACAGTTGCTTAGACATATGAGACAACTGTCAGGCCCTTACAAGTTAGACGAAGCACTACTTAAGCACATATGGTTACAAAGGTTACCATATAACGTCAGACAAATCCTCAGCATATCAGGAGCCTCTGTCAGTCTTGATGATTTAGCAGACATGGCTGATAAGATGATAGAAATATATCCCGATAGTCACGGCGTTAGCGCGATACAATCCTCAAATGCAGAAAACATGAGCGACGCACTCAACATCCAACAACAAATAACACTGTTAACACAGCAGCTAGCATCACTGCAGGCGACTGTTGCCACCATCCATTCTCGACCTCCCAGATCTATGTCCAGAAGGAGATCAGTATCCAGACATCGTCTTAGGTCACCTAAGCGGGCAGCCGGAATGTGTTGGTATCATTCGAAGTATGGTGAGAAAGCACGTTGTTGCACAAAACCGTGCAACTTTAAGACAACCAACCCAGTCTATCAGGGAAACGAAGCGGCCAGACAGTAACGGCGGCAGCTGCTACTGGCCAACATGTTAGCCGCCTATTTCACGTCAGGGATCGCATTTCTGGCTCGGACTTTTTAGTCGATACTGGAGCAGAAATCAGCATCATCCCACTCCATCTCTCCCGCAGACAACAGACAATAAGCACTAAATTGTCCTTAGTAGCGGCTAACGAATCAGTTATCAAAACTTACGGAGAACAATCTCTTATATTAGACCTCGGGCTCCGCAGAAGATTCACATGGGTATTCATAGTTGCCCAAGTCAAACGACCCATCCTCGGGGCTGATTTTCTTAGTGCGTACAACTTGTTAGTAGATATGACCAACAAGAGACTAATCGACGTAAACACACGTTTACAGGTAAATGTTGCGCTCTCCAATGACAACGAGATCCAGGGTGTTCGAATAATGAAACCTGTGAACAACATCTTCAACGACATTCTAACAGAATACCAGTGCATTACGAAATCAGATTACCAAAAGGAGAGTAACCCACAGCTGGTGCAACACCATATCACTACCACCGGACCACCCACCCGCGCCAGGGCGAGAAGACTCCCTCCAAACAAGTTGCAGTTCGCTAAGAGAGAATTCGAACACATGATGCAACTTGGAATAATCAGACAATCTAACAGTCCTTGGGCCTCGCCGCTGCATATGGTCCCCAAGAAAGATCAGGACTGGCGCCCATGTGGAGATTATCGCAGATTGAATAACCAGACGATCCCAGACAGGTATCCGATCCCTCATCTACATGATTTTTCGTTAAACCTACATGGAAAACAGATTTTTTCAAAGTTAGATCTCGTCCGAGCATACCATCAAATACCGATGGCACCTGAGGATATCGAAAAAACAGCCGTTATCACACCTTTTGGCTTGTTTGAATTCTTGAGGTTGCCTTTCGGACTTAAAAACGCCGCTCGAACCTTTCAGAGATTTATGGACGAAGTAACTAGAGGATTAGATTTTGTGTTTGTCTATATCGACGATGTTTTGATCGCTAGTTCTTCCACTGAAGAACATATTCAACACTTACACACGCTTTTTGAACGTTTCAAAAGTTATGGTGTTGTAATCAACCCTGCGAAGTGTATATTTGGCGCCTCTTCACTGGAATTCCTGGGACACCACATTGATTCTCAAGGAATTAAACCACTTGAAGAGAAAGTCAAAGCCATAATCAGCTACCCAGAACCAACCTCAGTAAAATCACTACGGCGTTTCCTTGGAACATTAAATTTTTATCGCCGATTTTTACCCAATTGTGCCGATATGCTACAACCCTTAACGGATCTACTTAAAAATGATAAATCGTGTAGCAAAAAGAAGAACCAACAATTCCAGTTATCCTCTGACGTCAAAATGGCATTCGAAAAAGCGAAAAACTTGATCGCCGATGCTACTATGCTACAACACCTAAACACTGACCCCCAAACGCATCTGATCCTGTGTACGGACGCATCCCAAAAAGCTGTAGGGGCAGTACTACAACAACGGGTTAATAACACGATTACGCCAATCGCTTTTTTCTATAAACGGTTATCACCTGCCCAAGAGCGGTACAGCACATTTGGGCGAGAACTTTTAGCTATGTACTTAGCTGTCAAACACTTCAATTTTCTACTACAGGGTCGTGACTTTACTATTATGACGGACCATAAACCCCTGTGTTACTCATTTAATATGTCATATGATAGACACTCTCCACGTGAAGCGAGACAACTCGATTATATCTCGCAATTCACCACAGACATCCGGTTTATCAAAGGCCATACCAACATTGTCGCAGACGCATTGTCTAGAAAGGATATCAATATGTCGGTACTTAATCAGGACATCAAACTTGAAACCTTAGCCAAATTACAAGCAGACGATGCAGAATTGAAGGTCTGTAGAGAAAAGTCTAGCCTGAACCTAAAATCGGTACCTATTCCTTTCTCAGACGCATCCATAATTTGTGACATTTCAACAGGCAATAATCGCCCCTTTGTCCCTCAGGCTTGTCGACTAAAGTTATTCCAACACTTGCATGGTTTATCACATCCGGGCATCCGAGCTACTACAAAGCTGATAACTGAACGTTTTGTTTGGCCGAAAATCAATTCAGATATTAAACGTTGAACACGTGGTTGCCTTCAGTGTCAACGTAGTAAGATCCAAAAGCATACTATTAGTCCAATCGGAAAATTTCCTATTCCGGATAGACGTTTTCAGCACATCCATTTAGATTTAGTAGGACCTCTACCTTCGTCAAGTTCTTTTACTCACATCCTCACGGCAATAGACAGATTCACTCGATGGGCCATTGCATGCCCCATCAAAGACACATCAGCTGAGACTGTGGCATCCGTTTTTCTAGACCGATGGATATCGCACTACGGTGTACCGACAACCATCACAACTGATCGTGGTCCCCAGTTCCAGTCTATCCTGTTTCAGGAGTTCACAAGACTTCTGGGCGTAAAACACATCAGAACCACAGCTTACCACCCAGCAGCAAACGGCATGGTTGAAAGATTTCACCGGCAATTAAAAAGCTCACTCATGGCTCAAACTGATTCAACAAAATGGAGTGATGCCTTGCCGCTTGTTCTCCTTGGGATTTGTGCCACGGTGAAAGAAGACATAGGTTATACACCCGCCGAGTTAGTCTATGGTACAGCTCTAACGTTACCGGGCCAACTAGTCAACTGTGAACCTACAACGCAAGAAGATGCTACTCATTTCGCAAGTTGCCTATTACAAGTGATGCAAAACATTAGAGCAATACCACCGCGAGAATACAACAATCCAGTCCATCTCGACAAACATTTAGAAACGTGCAAATTTGTTTTTGTTCGAGTAGACGCGGTGAAAAAGCCACTGACACCACCATATGAAGGTCCGTATAAAGTAATAAAACGCACTTGCAAATATTTCATTATCAACAAAAACGGAAACAATGAAACCATTTCCATAGACCGAATTAAACCAGCTTTCTACGAACCCCCTCAAGCCACTGATGACAATACGGCGAACAAACAATCACTCCCATCAATTGCTAAGAAACAAGAGGAAGAGGAAAAACTCAGCACTACACCCTCTTGTTTAACACGATCTGGGAGACTTATTAAAAAACCCAAACGTTATGTACATTTTATGGACTAACACAATCAATCAGTTTTATGCATTACTTTGTGAAGTTACGCAATCTTCTAATAAAAGATATTTATTTTCCCTACATGTACATTTAATAACTACATTTATTTGTTATCACTGGTTTTGCCAATTTTTTTTAATAAGAAAAAATTGTCATAGTAATAAACGAGTGAATGCTAACTAACTATTTATTAAATTCATCCATTTTTTTTTATGACTCTATTAACAGTTTTGCACATTTTATTATTATTATTACCAAACCGAAACTTTGTAATGTTTGTTCTTCAGTTTCATTTTGCGTAGCATAGCGTATATTATTAACGCGCCATTTATTCCTACCTCCACCATTTTTTCCCGTTATTACAGTAAATACTATTTTATGTACATTTGTATACAATATTTCTCAATTTTTGTTGTTCATATTGTAATCAGTGTTACCTCCGGACACTCTGGGGGGAGCTATGTGGAGATAGAACCTTAAAAACCTATTTTGTAAATAATTTTTCATAGTTTTCGCATGTATTTTCATATTCTGTACATTAAGCATTAAACAATTGTACTTGTTGTTTAACTGTATTACATTGAACGCTTGTAACACACCTTCCTTCCGTTTTGAGTACAACATACCGTGCCACTGTTAATTCTCCTCAACAAATACACTCTAATTCACATCTGCATCGTTCTGTCCTGTCTGCTAATATGTTGAATGAAATATTAATTGCATACCATCCACGTTTATAGACAATTGCGACATTCTTATTGGATTCTACGCTTGGTAAAACTATTGGATCTATATCGTCCATATTGGGATTATTGCTTTTGTTATAATTGTGGAGTATCTGGACCAAACCCAACCGAACACGCAATAGCCTGAAGACTTAAGTAACGTCCCTTATTTTGTTATTTTTGTGTGTAATTACTTATTAACTGTTAATTGTTACATAAACTATAGACGTAATATTTTTGTTGCTAATTTTTTGGTTATCAAACATTTTGGTCCGCCACAAGGTGTTATGGGTATTCATCACGAAAGTAGTAAGACTCAGTAAATTGGTTGGAGGCGAGAGTCAACGAAGAATTTCAAAGTTGGTACTCTGGAATCTTGAGGGGAAAATGTTATATTGAGTAACGCATACAAAGCTCTTAATTCAATCATTCATATCCAACCATATTGTCCATTTGAGTATCAAATCAAGTGGGAGAATGCTTCTACGGATTTAAACGCTCGAAATCTAAATGGCGAAACAAATCTGCTGAATAAGGGTTCGCCGGGTCTTGCAAGCCGATGCATCCGAGACCTTTATGGGTAGAAATAATGATTTGCAAAACACCTTAAATGTGTGCAACTCGAACGTCCATAGTCTTCGAAATAAAACGTCTGAGCAAAGTTTGATGGTGGATGAATCTATTCCAGATATAATTGTTGTCACAGAAACCTGGCTCACTCTGGATATAAACTGTTTTTCCATCATTAAAGGCTACATATGTATCAGAAGTGATAGAGTTATAAGTGCTTAGGGGGGAGGGATAATGTTACATGTTAGGAATCATTTTTTCATACACGACTAATCATATCACAGGAGGATGTTAGTGGTACTTGTGGGGTAGCATAATATACAATTAAGTCTAGACACGGGTTAGTGACTATAGGAGAAATATGTCGTAGTTCATGTTGTCTTGCTGGTCACTTCATCACAAGACACATCTTTTCTTGGAGTAAAGCTGAATGTTGTCTCATCGTTGAAGACTTCAACACACCGCATATTAACTGGATAGAGCTTACAGCTTTAGGTGGACGTTTCGATAGCAACATTCTATCAACGATTATTATTTAGTGTGCACTTGTTCGATGTACCTCAAAACCGACATATTTTGACTCGTAACATGATCCATCATTTCTGGACTTTGTCCTCACACACCACTGTGACGATGTCATCGAAATTCCACACCTCCTCTCACTAGCGGATAGTGATCACGATGTACTTTACTTTCAGTTGTGGACACATGGGATACAATATGTATGTGCTCTATCCCGTCCAAATATCTGGCAAGTTAATTTTCCGGCAGTCAGAGACTGTGCTACCTCGACTGACTGGTCGGTCAATGTAGATGTATCGATTGAAGACGAATGGAATAAGTTTAAGGCTAGATTTGAGTCCTTAACATCACCGTTTATCTCATGATCAGCACGTGAGCTATCACATTACTCTCCATGAATTAATAAGGAAACCCGAAAGCTGTTGAAGCGTAAGAAACACTTCTAAGAATTGTTCTTGTCAACAGGATAGGAATAATTTAAGTGTGAATACCAAAGATCCGGAATATGTGTAGAAAGACCGTAGCTAGATGCCTTACTATTTACGAAAGACGGTTGGCAAATAATAGCCGTACTTGCCCGAAATGATAGTTTTCTTACGTTAAGCGGTGAACGAAACGTAGTGATGTTACTCCTTCATTACTGTGACACAAAAATTAGGGTTTACTAGCTGAATCAAATCTGGCAAAAACTTAGACCTTATCAAACTATTTAGAAGAGTTCTGCTATATGTATATCATTGAAATTACTCGTCGTAATCACACCGCTGAGATACCAGCCATGTGACCAAGGAAACTGTTCTTCTATTTATCACTAACCTCAAACCCACTAAGATACCGGGCCCTGATGGGCTATATCCACGGTCGCTGTTATTTCTCGCGAACATTATTTCGCGATCTATTCCGATGCCCTAAGACATATCCTTTTACCACACTCAACTCCCTGGAGATTAGAAAGATGTTATGATCAGTCCTATATTTAAAGATGGTCAGGGGCAGATTGTATCTAACTACCAATATGTCGGTCTAACCAGCATAGTCCTTAAGTTACTTGAAAATATAAGTCGGGTTAAGTTATTAAGTCACATGGAATCGTACAATCTGTTGACTCCTGCGTAAAGCGGGTTTCGAAACAAGCTTTCACACCAACTTATTGCAAATTAGTATTTGACAACGGCCCTGAATAATGGTCTGTTTGTCAATGTGATATTGACAGACTTAAGCAAAGCGTTTGGCGAGGTTTCACATCTAGTTTTAATGCAGAAGCTCTCAAACTTCAGCATAACAGTTGATGTACAGGAATGGATAGGAAACTGATTATGTGACCGCGGACAGAGAATGATGGTTAATGGGATTATATCAGAATGGAAGCCGCTTAAAGGTAGTGTATTCCAAAGCACGATCTTGGGTCCCCTACTTTTCCTTCTCCACATCAATGAACTACCGAAATTGCTTTAGTCGTCCATATTATTGTTTGCAGATGATTTTAAAATCTGGCGAACAATAGGAAGTCAAGCTGATCATTTTGATCTTCAAACTGATTTAGATGAATTAGTTAGATACGTCTGATGTCGGAGCATAGAATTAATTATAGAAAGAGTAGGTTCATGTATATCGAATTTTGTCAACCACCTATGTAAGACCACACTTAAAGTACTGCATCTAAGCAGCTAGCCCATGTCTGATTAACGATACTAACTCACTTGAGTGTATTCAACGTGTGTGAACAAAACTAGTGAGTGATTTTCCCTTACGATGAGTTCCTAAAAAGCTTGATCCTTTTCCACTTATCTTACCATATGACGCGAGGTGACCTAATATTGGCATTTCGCAACTTTAATTACGATTTGGATGGTAATATGACCTATCTTTTTGCTCCTTTCAGAACTAATAATCTCCGAAGTCATAACAAGAAGGCTCACAAACCGCTATCTAATAAACCGAAATCGGAGTTTCGTTGTTCTCATCGAACAACTGGTATCAGGCTTATCAGGAAACATTCTCGAAGGGAAGTTAGACCTTCACTGGAAAGCGAACTGTCAGGATTAACTCAGGTTCACTAAATTACTATTCTATTACTGAAGACTGTACATTTAAATAACACACGATTTGCTCTAGCAGATATATCTTTAGTTGTTTGATCATACACAAAAAATAAAGACATATTCGTATCAAAAAACATTAGTTTTAGCATGGGAATAATAACTTAAAAAACTCACTTACTTGGTTCTACATAAAATTTCAATTAGACACTAAGTGGCGATAATGCAAATAATTCGCCTTAAGCGCGAAGTTTGAAATTTTGAAAGTCAGTGGGTTTCGTTTTGAATTTCCAAGGTTTACTTCTTTCAAATCAAAGATAATATCTTTAAAGTCTACATTATCTTTAAACACTGTGTTGTACAACAGTAAGGAGTACTTTTGGACTTTCAGAATTTTTAGTTCTGTTTTGACCCTTGGGATATTTAGATGGTAAATGTAAGAGATGTAACTCAAGAAGAATAAACAAATTCAAAGTAAGGGACTACAACATGCATCGTATTCTGGCCAATGTCAATTTTTGACCGTCAGATTCTTACTTAAGATTGATTGTATCTGATATCTAGGCTAGGTAACAAACGCGCTAGGACTTCATATCTTACACTGTTAAACAGAATTTAGTTCGCTTCACTAATAGAGCGTTGGCTTACTAGTTAAGGTGTCCCACCAGTGATAACTGCTTATTCGATGTTATGTCCTACAAAGTTGAAGAGTATTGCTATTGGGGGTATGTATTCTTGATAATCATGGCATGGTTGCTTTAACCGGCAGTTTGCCACAAACTCCAACGTGGTTGGATGTCCAAATAATGTTCCAGGTGTTGTGTTTCATGGAGTGGCTGCTAAAAATCCTTAATTTTGAGACAGTAAAATGTCTCTAAACCGTCTGCACTGTTTCAGGCGTCTTCAATCTCTGTCTTCCCCTTGATTAAAAGTTTCTCAATTATTAGTAATATATTAACTTCACCACTTCACATTTTCTCAAGTCGTGTGTTCAATTCCCAATTTCTCTTGCCACTAATACTGTTACTAACTTAACTACTCCGGCATTCACCCTGATAGCTTCATCTTGTTGTGCTATTCGGGTGTAGGAACTTTAGTTTACGTACGTGCGTATCAGGTTCTACGTTGTATTTGACTCACTGTTTACTATTTTTCGAACTCTAGTTAAACTCCAATGTGTCGTTAAACCATTTCTGGAAAATTTTTAAAACCCTTCTAAAAGTCTCTGAGGGCTGTTAACAGCCATTCCATCTAGTATGCAGACTTCCACTAAGTTGAAGTGTCTTGGCCTCCCAAATAATTTTTTAGTTTTCGGCTTATAGAAATATAGTAATAAAACGTAGTTCATTTGTTGTGTCCATACATGTACTTAACATTAAACCACGTTTACTCACTGGTTGATACTACTGGATTACTCAAGCCAAAGTTCAATGTCTTCTAACTTTCGTAACCTGCTAAAATGCACCAGCAGACTGTGAGGTTTTAAGAATTCAAGGCTTGCAAACTGGATGTTCCTATGAAACTATACTTGTCTTTTATGGCATGATGCGTGTCACTAGTACTTAGTATTTTAAGAAAGTCAACTGAGAACTATGTAAGCGTCACGGTCAGTCATAAAGCGGTCCAACTAGTCTGTCGGTACTGACCTTTTCAGAAAAGCAGTCTTTTTGAGCAAATAATCCTGAGTATGGATAACGGACCTGCAATCATTGTTTATGTCTAGACCCAACCAGTTGCAAGCAACGTAAAGGGTAGTGCTCTACACATCCAGAATATAATAGGTCTGACTGATACATCATAAGATTTAACTTGTTTCATTCTAACTATGCGCCTCTTTTATCCCACTTTTGTTGATCTGTCATAAATTTGCTTGATCCAATTGTTTAACCATACATTGGCCAGCCTTTCAAGATGTTAGGATAATGTACCGTGCAAATACTGACAAGCGGGTTACAAATGTGTTCCCAAGTAATTAAAAAAAGTCTCCATCCCAAGTTTTTCAAGTATACATAGAAGCCGCCTCAGATCACCATGCTACAAACCATTTTGGAAATTGCTCTGATAAAAACAGGTAGTGTCAGTGTTAATCTTTCGCCTGGAGACTTTCAAGTCTTCTCTATCCAGATTTTATATTACAGTGCAGTATACAAGCTATGCTGTTATTCAGTTGACGATGTCCGTAGGTATGACATATATTTTAAACCTAAATACAAGTACCTTCACATGTTTGGCAGGATCCTGTCCCGACACTCCTCTCATCATCATTCAAAAAGCTCGTGTATTTCGATGGTTAGATGCCTAGTGATGGCATGGTTAATGAAACAGATCTACGTATAGTGAAATTTAGAGCAGTTTTTGCCAATCTGTACCTTTTCAAAGTTATTGGTGACTACTTTCCAGCTGTGAAAGCTCGAATGTCCGTCTGGATAAGCGTATTCTTGCTCAAGCCCCTGAATGCCCTGGTACGACCAAGAGTGGGAGAGTCAGCTCTCCCTCTCAAAATGCTCTCACATGGCCACGCGTATACAGTCACTGCCAGAGAAGTCCTACTCACTGCCCTCTCGCGGCGGGAGTGTTGTTTACGAAATTAAGAGGACGAAAAGCGAATGTCCGGCGCTTTAACCAGGTTGGTGGATATGGAGGATCCACCTAGGGGAGTTGGAAAACTTCGGTTCCAAACCAATGATGCATGTGGGCTCCAAGATCTTGAGCGGACAAATAGCGTACGAATCAATCATTGGTCATTGGCTACCATGGGACTGCATCTCCTGACGTTGCTCCACTACCTTGTTGATCAGACCTTTAGGTCGAAGTCTCCGGGTGTGGCCCTCCAAGAAAACCACCTGCTTCAGTTTGGGCACCCGGACGGTATCGCAGCCCACACACAAATCAAATGAGATTTGTGCGGCGCATATGTATTCGGTACCCTTTTATACCAATATTTGTATTCAAAGAAATAAGAAAAATCTTGCTCAATGTTTGTGAAACACATCCTCTCCAAGTTAAGAGTGTTAAACAACTAGCTGTAATCTATCATCGCCTCCGGTGAATTGATAACATTTAGTGGCAATATCACATTAGTTGTACGAAGATTTACTAATGTATGTTCAGGTGTAGTAAAGATAATTCAATTAGTGTCATTCTGAAACCGTGGGACTGGTTGCAATAAGTGGAGAGATGATCAGATTATGATATGGCCCTGAAGTATAGTAGGAAGTTGTGAAGGATAGATATCTGTTAGTTCATCACAATTCCTTGGTTTCGACCCTAGGAATGGTACAACTCCGGTTTAAAATATTATCAGATATAGCTCAATAAAATTCCTACTTCAATTCTTTTGTAAAGAAGAACTTCCTTGCATGAAAGGATCTTTTCTTGATGTATATTTTTGCCTGATTTATTTCTCCTATCATAATTTATTCTGGTCCACTTATTTCTATTTATTCAATTACACTCCTGCTTTCCCCATCCCTTCAAATTTCTTTTCTATGTGGGGCACTTATTCTGATTCTCATTTCCACAAATATTTGTTTCAATAAATAAGTCAACCGTTTACCACCAAGCACTTATCTTTTATAGCCGTTTAATTGTAGTTGTGTCTAACTGAAGATATTAAACAAATTGTTTTCTTAATGCTAAAGATTGATCTTTAGTTCTCAGATGATTTCGATTATTTTGGTCTGATAAACATCATTTCATACCCTTTGTAGTCCCGTTTAAGTCACGAGTTATATACATGATGTCCAAGCCTTCATAATATTGTTCTCATCTCGAATTGTATATCGTTATTGGATTTCAATTCCTTAAATATTTTAAAGTAATGTTCCTTTGTTTCAGTTTTTGTATGTTGGTGGGCAACCAGTCATCCAAAACCCTTTTGACTTAGTGGATGGTCGAATTCATGGCTGATATCGAACAAGAATTACATCTTACAGGTAATTGCTCATGTGCATATTGGTTTCTATTCGTGTCACTAGCTTTTTTCATTTATATAACGTCTTACTGTCGTCACTCGTTCAAATATCTTTTCGCATCATATAAAACTTGTTTAATTGTCTCTAACAACATCAAATGTAGATTTATGTAGATTAAACTCCAACTATTCTTTTCACTACATTTAATTACCTTGGTGAAATCCTGGATTCCATTGCTAGCCATCTTTCATCTCTGCTTAGAATTATGGTAGTTGTCAATGTTGTGAAGCCTGAGATGCATGGAGTGTCAAATCAGGTAATATTATTTCAAAGTACAACATTGTTGGTGGAATACCCTGTAATAAGCATGTCTTGTAAGTATAGAATTTTCATTATTTAGTAATTCATGGTAAACCAGAAAGTTAGCGTAACTACAAACTCACATGCTTTTCGGGATTGCTGCTTTCTCAGTGGAGTAAGGCCGGTCGCCCTTGTGTTCAATCAATTATGCTCAAGTCAAAGAAAGACACACTGACGAGCAGTAACTCGACTTTAGTTATACTCATTTAACCTCAAGTATTGTCAAAATTGGTCTGATGAAGTTCTAAAAATGATTCTCTTAGCACCATAAATTGTTATTACACCTCTCACAAATGTTGCCTTGGCAGTTTTATAATAGTTTTGAGTAATGCTTTTCTTTCCAAGCGTTCGTATTTTCTCACACTTATCAACTATACGTTTTTCTTTATTTTTCAGTCAAACCATCTACACCAACAAGTGGAAAACGAAAATCTTCTAGTCGGTTGAGTTTGTTTCATTCAACTGCTAGGAAATCACGAGCATCCGCTGGTGACTTGAATTTACCCACCCCTAATGGCGCTGTGACCTCGTTAGCTGATGGATCTTCTTCAGGTATTGATTTCTTTTTTCGGCTTGACTTTTACTAGGATGGCGTTATGTAGCTGACTTATCTAAGTGTCTATCTTGACGGTATGAAATAGATGAATTGAGCTTTGTGGTTACTTCCCCTACTTCAGAATTCTCATTGTACATGATTATATCTGTGAGTAGTAAGACCTTACAAATCCAATGTAAACATTTGCTTACTTCTTATGGGTTTCCATATTGCTCACTTTTAATGCTAAGAAATGTGCTAAACTGACCTGGCTTATTACTGCTCTATTTCACTGAAACTGATCCGTTACTCCGTGTTCTTAGTTAGGTGAGTGTATATCGTGTAAGCGACTACGTATATAGTAATCAAAATGGTCTTGAACAAACGGGCTATTCAGTATAAAGACTAGTGGTATTTTATTTAATTAGCAAGAACCAGGCTCATCTTTCCTTATCTTCCTTTTATTTAAAAGTAACACCAAAAATTGGAGGATCCTTCTGATAAGATCTGTCAGTGCACTGTAAGTTATTTCCAAAATGTTTCACGCTCCATAACTTAATACAAACCGTTTTATAACTGGTTAATAGTCTAGCTCAACTCTATGCAGTGGACTAAAACAATAAATATGTGCCGATTTGAGTACCTAACCAAAATATAAGCCATTGTCAAAACCTCAGCTGTTAGATCGTTATCCACACTCAAATCGGATGACGAAATAGCCTGTTTCGTGCACATTATTATCACTAGAGAGAATAAAATGACTTTGTTGGTTTAACACCTTTGTGAATCATTTACCAGTCATCTCATTCACTTACATTCTGATCGTTGCGATCATTTGTTGATTTTTGTATCCTTCAATCATTTCATAAAATTCACTATGATATTGTTTTTCTGCATACTTTTCTCTTTCAGACTTACACGATACACCGTTGCGTGCTAAACTGGAAAAAAGGCAGCATCGTATTTTCGAGTTTTTTGTAACAGAACGAAACTATGTTGAGATTCTACGTTATTTGTGCTTGAACGCTTATCCAGTAAATGTTAATTATGTTTTATCTTTTTAAAATTCAGTTTTAATATTTTATTTTTTTCCTGTATACATTTCATCTTCATTGCTTTATTTTCTTTTGCATCTTGTAGCAAGTTATCGACGAAAATCAACCAGGAGGACCTGTTTTGCCGCGACAGGAAGCTGATTTCGTGTTTGGCAGGCTTGGTGCTATCTATGAACTACATGATCGTTTACAACCTCAGTTTAATGAGCTGGAAAATAACTGGTCGTTATCTGAAAGTTGTCTTGGGAATATACTTCAACTTAGTTTATTGACTGAAATGGATAGAGTAAGTATTTAATAAGATTATTACTGTTGCCCATCGTTGTCATAAAAATTTTGGCTGTTTTTGTTCAGTGTTGCAGTATATTTACATTTCTCTATCCTGATTAAAGTTGGTACATTTATAAACGAAGGTAACTTATCAAAAGAAAAGATATAAAACTTGGTGCTTTATTTTATCAGGTCAGATCGCTTACACCTTGACTAGTCACAACAAGGGGTGATCATTAAAAGGGTGGAAAATCGAGAGAATTTATGGAAAGAGGTCAGAACGAAAAACGTAGTAAATAATTGTGCATTGAACAATAAAATACGTAAAATTGAGTAGGGTCATGTGTTCTGTCATCATGATACCACTCCCAATGTTTTTCAGACCCAAATGAGGAAATATCAGATACTATGAAAAACCTAAATCAATCTTCGTAAAGTGTGTTAAGACATCACTAGCATATTAAGACTTTTTTCCAAGAAACTTATTGCTGTTAGGAAGCATATCATCCTAACTAGTAACAATAGTGACTAACAATATTTGATAGCCACTTTTACTGATTACTATGTTTTCTGCATGAAATTCTGATGATTGATTGATAAGCGATCCACGTAATACCACTAGAATCATTTTGTTATTGGGCATAACTTTTATGCTTTTGTCAATTTTAGGCATATGGGAATTATATGCAATTTTACAGTCCACCACATTTACATCACCTCGGTGAACAATTTCCCCGTTTTCATGCTTTCATGCGTCAAGTTGAAAAACGTAAAGAATCTGGCCGTCAAAGTTTACCAGCTTTACTAGTTCGTCCAGTCCAACGACTCCCTTCTATCTCACTTTTAATGGATGGTTAGTTTTTCTTTGACTGTTACTATGTATTAGATTTTTACTTTTATGTCGATTATTTTCCAATTTGTAGGTTAAAATCTAAGGTATTATAGTTAGGTAGGCTGTCGAATGGGATTGATTTATACTTTCTACCTGTTCACTTATGATGTATCTTATGTTACCTGAAGTTTAATTAAATAGGCTTCATTGATTGTGCATCGATATTGCTTTGTTTTAAGCCGTCTACCGTTATGTACCCCCCTCTACTTGTATCTATTTTGTCAACAACCTTATTTAAAAATGAGTGAATTAGCGAATTATCCATCACTTAGGGGATATTTTTCACTTATTTTTAGATAATTACCATCTGTTGCTCACTGGATTTCCTGTTCTTATTCATGTAAAATATCCTTTGTTGATTATTTCATCGTTTCTTAAAAAGATAGCACAACTTAAACTGGTATATCTTTAAGTGGAGTTATTCAGTTCTGCATGTAATTTTATATATTAAGCTAGCAATCTATCCTCTGTATGGGATTCTTGTGGCTTTAAAATGTCACTTTCAATCAGACTTTTTGCTTCGTATTTCCACGTTGACATTGTTAAGGCTGAAATGCGTACTAATGGCTTTCAAATAACCTAGATTACAACCATTATTATTCATTATTATTACACAGGCATTGCCAAATTCACACCTCAATCACATCCAGATTATAACGCAGTTAAAGAGTTTGCTAAAGGAATCAACGAGCTACTGGCTAAAATAAATGATCGATTAAGGAAAAATGAAGAACGCCTGTCTTTATTGTCTTTATATCATGAAATTAGTGGTGCTCCGGTAAGTTTTTTTCTCTAGAATATTCCATACAGTATTATTTGCCTTAAATATGCCACATAATTTGCTTCTGTATTTCTTTCTAATCGATAATTTTGATTTCAGCCTGAGATGTTATCTTCCTCTAGAAGTCTGGTGGCAAAACTTAACGTTTTTGAATTGGGAGTAAGCGCTTCTGGAAATACAACTTGCGAACCTGTGACACTTTTCTTACTATCTGATAGCTTGGAAGTAGCTCGTCCTCGTAAACGATTTACTGGTGAACCTCTTGCACACGCTATTCGAGCCGCGTTAGCTGCAGTACAAGGTAAGTCCTGCCTCCCATATTTTTTCATCTGTAATGGGTTTTCTTGATTTAAACTTTCCGATTCAAGTTAGTCTCTGTCTTGGATATAGTTCATGAGTTAAGGTATTAGTTACCAGAAATTATTTATAACTTTGTTATTTTTCGATGTTAATCTGTTTGTTGAGCATATCAGTTAATCACATTATTTTACTGTATTAAATACCTAATTATACTCCTCACATGGGTTAAGTATGAGCATTTGCTAAGTGGTTTGGGTAGCTTAGTGATAACACTGACCCTCAAAATGATATGCGAAACAATGTATTTTGTAAATGCTTTACATTATCATTCGCTTCACATTGGACCTAGTCTTTTGAAGCAACCTCTATTAACAGGTCTGGTCAGGGAATTTAACCCTTATATATGTTGACTGATACTATAAAGGACGGAGTTAAAACTTAGAGAACTTTTACAATCATCATGAAAAGCACAAGTATTTATAAACAGCTGTCTACGCAAGGGACTGCAGATCATTTAGTCAGACATCAACAATAACCGACTATGGCAACGAACGAACCAGCTTCCTGCTGAGAAAATTAGGGCAAGATGCTGGCGGTAGATAAGGACATATTACAGAAATCAAACTGCATCACAAAGCAAACCCTAACTTGGAATTTTCAGAGCTATAAGAAAAGAGCCAGACCAAAGAACTCATTGAGTCGGGAATTGGAGGGAGACATTAGAGGGATGGGTAGGAGTTGGTGAAAAACTGGATCACAGAGTCCAGAAAAATGTTGGTTGGAGTCTTCTAGTCAGTGGCCTATGCTCCTTAAAGATTAATGAGTGTGAGTTTGCTCACGGAACCTACGGTCCTGGGTCTGGCTCCCAGTTGCATGGTCGTATATACGTACTGCTGAGGATTCCTGTATTATTTCGAAACGGCCGTCCAGTGCCTTCATGTTTTCAATTGCTGTTTAACATGGATTAGTTCATGATCTCAATGTAATTCAATAATTTCCACAATTCCGTGATGACAGTTACTGTTTTATTCAAGTGTTTTGTATTATAGTGCGATGTAGAGAAGTCCAATTTTTATTTGTGATCGTAAAAGACTTGGTAACATTGTCAAACCAACCGCCCTTCAGGATGCACTGTCTTTATGAAATGTGTAGATACAATAGTAGTATGTTGTGGGCAATAAGTTGGTAATTTTTGTCCATATTTCTACAGGTGAGGGGTCTGAACACAACTTTGACGGTAATCATGATCAAACTTCAATTAACGGTGGCGATTCTTCATTGAATCCGTCAACAAATACTGCTTTAAGTGGGGTTTCTGTTTCTCGGACTGGTTCAGGTGCATCTGGGACAAGTGTGGTGAACCTCGGTCTTATGGAAGGCAAACAAAGGTGCTGTTATAAGCATTTACAGTTGTTGAAATTACAGGAGATAAAACAAGTGTGTTACTTTTACATTTTATTTAATCCATTTACTTTTTTTCTAGTGGGTTATTATTATTATTATTATCCCAATTCTTAAGATCGAAATAAGGATAGTTTGAAATTACTAGCATCTTATGCTCTGTGATGGGTCGTAGTACTTAGTTTATCCTTCAGCATTTGTCGTATATTACTACATATTTCCTTTCGATTTTATAGATTTCGGGTCATCGCCTAATTTACGAAGGTCACTTGACTTATTAATATCTTTTTCTGTCGTCTATTCTTCTAGTGTTGTGATGTGTTGATGAACGAGATAAAAACAAATATCACTGGACCTTTCAAGATTTAAAGTAATCTTATCTTTTATATATAGTTGAAATCATGAGTCAATTAAAGCTAGACCACCATGGAAAACCTGGAAGCACTGAACGGTTGAGTGCTCGCGCGCGAAACTGGTAGGTCCTGGATTCGAATCTTGCGAGGCGGGATCGTAGATGCGCACTGCTGAGGAGTCCCACAATAGGACGAAACGGCCGTCTAGTGCTTCCAGGTTTTCCATGGTGGTCTAGCTCCAATTGACTCATGATTTCAACTATAAACAGAATTACTAAAAATCTCCACAAACAACCCCCTAATCTTATCTTTATTTGTAGGTGGTCAACTTTGATACTGCCTCTCCAGACCGAGCTGCTTTCGGTTTAGTGGTACGTTCCAGTTCCGAGGTTGATGATCGTGTTCATGCTTATTGCTTGGCTGCCAGTTTTGCAGCGTCAGCGGCAGTTGTCAGCGGGAAATGTCCAGAACCTGTTGAATCAGCAGTTGCAGCGGCCACAGCATCCGGACAAATTTCTAATGCAGTCAGTATAGATACCTCACCATCACATATAACTGCTAATTCAAACAATTCGCATGTAGCAATGCTACAGGCGTGTGTTGGTGAAGCCAAACGTGTTTTTCTTCACAGATTATGCCATCATATTTGTCTTGTTTCATGTATAGCAAAGAATCCAGAAGAAATACTAGTAGATGTCGAACCAGAAGAATTACTTGGTTTTGACTTGGAGCAAGTTTTTAACGCAACTGCTTTGGCTTTATCTTCTAAAAGGTAACAGTACTGTTACACCAATGTATGTTAGCTTATCACTAACATATACAAACTTTGTTTTTAATTACCAAGCAGTAAGTTTAAGAAACAGGAACGACCTAGAATACTGTACCTGTTAGTTGCTAATCGATCGTTAGAGCACTTTGCTCTCAATCTGTCTCAGTTTTCAACCCTGTATCACATATTTTGGTCTGGGCAGTCAGGCAGCCTCACTACCCGTTATACAGTTCACTTCAATAAGAGTGACTAACAAAAAGGAGCATGTAAATAAAGGCAAGCATTAAAGGGGAGAATAACGTTTCCAGTAATGTGAATACTGTTCGACTTACTCTCTGTTGTGGAAGACTTTCTAAAACGAACAGGGTGTTGGGGGCTGACATAAAGATTTTAGCCAACTCGTTAGTACCACTCATCCAGGTATGTAGAAATGTATTGATGCGCTGAAAAAGGAACGGAGTCGAAATGAAATGGAAATTGAACAGTTTGTTGCATGAATCTTGCAACAGCACTTATAAATAAAATGTAAGGAGGTAGCAGTACGTATCAAATCGGTCATAGAATAGAGATCGACACTAGACTATATATATATATATATATATATATATATATATATATATATACTAAAATTTTGTAATGCATGTAGCATGTACTTCTATATTAAATTGATGTTAGCCCTTTTGATGTATTGTATTCAGTCAGTTAGCAATAAATCGGCACTTTATGGTGATGAGTTATCAACGTGTCGGGTATTCGGGGTCCGAATTTTAAATCTTTATGTCGCTTACTTACGCTGATTACCACCACCCCTCTTAGTCTGTCGAAAAATATAGAGCAATTTACAACTTGAAGTGTCGACATAATGTTGGGCAACGATCAATAATTAAAAGAAAAATAATAAGATAAAATCAAAAGTTGTCCACTTAAAGGATACGAAAAAAATGAAGAACAAGTAAAAAAACAGGAAGGTGGTAATAGCAAATGACTAGGAACTAAAAATATGGTAAAGCATCAATAACCTATCAACTGTAAAAAAAATTAGGCATTAGAGTCATGATATGATAAAGTGCTACTGCCTCTGCAGTGAACTCATCTATACGATATTGCTGTAATTTAGTTAGATTTTTAATTTAAGCTAATCAATTTTTAAGAGAAAACTGTATAAACGTTTCTCTGTCATACGTAGATCTAAGTATGGTTTCAAACACAGTGAGAATTATGTACTCGACAGGTCTATACTGATAGTAATTGCGCAAAGCCTATCTGTTCATAAAACTAGTGTGAAATAATACCTATTCATTTAACTCTTATTATCGCGGACGTCAATAATCTTCAAAATAAAAGTTCGTTAAGTTTCGTTGGAGGACAATGTTTTCAGGGATACATATTATAAAGAATATCGAGGATAACTTTTTATTTTAAAAGTAAGGCATGTTTTTGGCACTTAGGGCTTCAAATTAAAATCTAGCAAGCATTTTCTTAAACATTCCTCTAAACAGACTATCCCTTAGTTATTTGAAGTAGACGTACGAAGAATTACAACATTTGTTGAAAGTAAACTCTTCATTAGATGCTTAGAAAACTACTTTTTTGACTTGTCATAGGGCAAAAGGACAGAGAGCAAAACGAACAGATTTGACACCATTAGAAATGTTATCTCCTCTTTTAATGTTCACCTTTATTTATATGCGCCCCTTTGATAGTCACCCTTTTTAACTGCGGTATTTTGAGTGGATCCCATCTGAAACAGATCATGTAACTCAGAACTGAATACTTAAACCCCTCAGTCAGTCATCCACAACATAGAACCAGGCATATATATGCATCAGCCCAGGTTACCATACCCCATTAGCACAACAAGATAAACATCGAACTCACAGTGACAGTTACTTCAATCGTAGATTGAAGATTTCATATAAGGATATCGTGCAAGGAGAAAGAAACAGTTCGTAGAAAGAAAGGTATAAAGTAGTTTTTATCTCACGCTTTAAGGGAAGACAAAGAGTGTATGTACTTTCGTCATTATGATCGACCGTCAGCCATGTCACCCAGTCGCCAGCCCTCGGTTACGATAGTCACGCGAATCCCAACCAAGTTGTCTGCATCTAGCAACATGGTTCAGACTAGAAGTTAGCGACTGATGCCAGGTTTCGGTTTGGCCGCCACTAACTCTCTTCCAACCATTTTCCACACTAGTCAGCATGGCGCGTCGTGGTAATCGCTGTTAAGGCATACGTAACACGTAGACCAACCATCTCAGTCAATGAATATTTACAACCTCATCAACTGATTTACCATCATTCCTTAATACCCTGTGTCTAACCCCATTATTACTTACCCGTGATCCCAGCAGATGTGAGCAACATTTCTAAGACATCTGTGGTCAAATACTAGTAACTTACGAATATCTACCTTTAATGGCCACGTTTCGCAGCCATAAATTAGAATAGAACGAACTGTCACACAGTATACTCATCCTTTTATTGATAGACAAATATCTCGCCTTCGCCATAGGTGACGTAAATTGGCAGAAGCCAAACGAGATTTTTAAATCTGTGCACAGATTTCATCAGACATCTACCCATTAGGGCTGATCAGACTTCCAAGATAAGTGAAGTTGTCGACGCGTTCGTCCACTTCACTTCCTATTCTTTATTCAGGTGTTGACGGAGACCAGTCCTGAAGCAACAACTTGCATTTAGATGAGGAGAAACGCACCCCAAACATCCTAGTGTTGTTGTTCAGTGCTACCAAAAGACTGAATTTCATCAGCGTTTTCACTAAACAGAGCTATGTCATCTGCGTATTCTAAGTCGATAAGTGGAACTCCTGATAGGAGGTAAATGCCCAAAAATTCAGACAACGAGAACGTTATTTTCAGCAGTAGGTCTATGCAGCCACTACCAAGGAAGTTCTACTCACTGCCTTCTCACGGCAGGAGTGTTGTTTACGAAATCGGGAGGAGAAAAGCGGATGTCTGATCACTTCTTACCTTTTATTTAAAAATATGCTCATAATTTGTCTTTGTATGCTTTTAGTCTTATTCAATAGTGGAAACTTATTTCTCTTTATATAAGAAATAAAACTCACAATCAGATCCCATGATGAAATCATTTGATGAAAATGTACCACTATTATCGATGTGACACTTCTCTGTATTTGTAAACAGGTGTATTTTTATATTTTTGTACCAACAATTACTCATCCATGTTTTCCAGAATCACGCGACAATTAACCCGCAATATATCTATAAAAACCCCTCGCCGCCTGCCAGCTTCTGCCAAACGCCAGTTCGGGGCACAGCCCCCTAGCACTCCAACTTCCCACAGATTGCACGTTCCCATTGAGATGGATGAAAGCCAAACAACAGATATTTATCTTATCCCAAGTCCTCGACGTTCAATGCTTGGTTCATTTCTGGGAGTAAGTGTATATTTTTCTCACGTATTATATCGATATTACGGTGGTGTCAGATTTAAAATCGTTTGATTAGTATTATTATAAGTTGCGCAGAAAGTGAAATATTTATTCAGATATTTGAAGATTGACAAAATAACTATTTACCAAGAGAGCAGCAGTGATGAAATCGTTTTGCCGTCCGTTTTGCCTGAAGCTAGGCATTTATGTTTACATTTATCTGAAATCAAATCAAACTAATTCAATCATTGTAAATTATAAGGATGCAACTAATAAAGAGAGATGGGTTTATTTGAAAAATATTTAGTATAGACTAAAGTTGGGAGTGTATAGAGTACGTTAATTAAGAAGGTCTGAATTAATGCGGAAAATGAAAAAAGCAGATTGTAATTCAATACTATATCAGCACAATAACCTACTAAATAGTGCTTATCAGATTGGTTGCATAGAACGATAATTTCATGGATGCTAATATGTGTTCTTAAGTTTAACCAGGTGGTTTGATTTCCGCATGTCGTCTAATCGCATTACGCTTCTTTCCATTCTCAAAGCTAAACCTATTAAAACAACCAATAAACTAGAATTGATTAACCATGCATTCACTTTCATTACTGCTGTTGATTCGTAGCTGTCACCCAAAAACTTCAACTGCGGTCGTCTTGCGAACTCTGCCTAAAAATATTTACACTTTCTTACGTAAGGCGAGCTACAAACGACCAACTTCCCTACTCCCTTTTATTAAGGTAGATATCGATAATGTACAGTACCGTAACAATATTTCCTGTTCAGAGGAAGAAGGTCGTATTCTGACTTTCCAGTGAGTATTTGCGTCAGTCTTATAGATTAGCACTCACCAACCACCATAAATAGTGTTGGTCACACCTTGATACAAATTTTGGCATATATTTGCTTTGTTGGAATAGATGAGCCTTGTCAACTCGCTTTGGTAGCTGTTAGATTCTACTCATTACATTTCTTCTTACGTAAACTGGTAGCCTGTTTACTGGTAAATAATATTATTTTAAGCATTTTATTATTTGCTTTCCGCTCTTTTTATTGACTATCTTTTATGTTTGAAATGTGAATAAAACATGAGTATATGCTACCTTTTCATCACTATATCAAAAGATGTTTCTTTTTGTGTTTTTAGTCATCTTGTACATCACTAAGCAATTTCCTAAACACAGCCTTGCGTACTAATAACAATCTAAATAATATTAATCATGGAAATTCCGCGCTCAATCGTGCCATGCTACCTCCTAGTCGTTTAGCTATGACACCCAAACCGATTCGACGTCTTCTACCTCGTTCATCCAGACAAAATTCATTCGATGATCTTGATTTAAATGATGATGAAGATGATGTTCCTTTCTCTCAACTTGGAAGTTCTCTTCTTAGTTTAACAAGTCTAGACAGTCTCTCTACACTGGATAATCCTGTTAATCGAGTCGATGTTATTTCTAACCGCAATACTCCAAATCTTAAGTGCCGTGCCGGTAGTGCTGTTTGGGAATCAGCAAGCCATCTTGGTTTCAGTACATCAGATGATGTTCGTCATTCATTCAGATCGCCATCTGGATCGTTTCTTGGAGGCTTTGATGAAGGTTGCTCTAGAAAGCATGGTAAAAAGCAGAAAAAACCGAAACTTCGCGCTGTAAGTCAAATGTTCCAGAGATCTTCCATTATGGTTAAAGCAAAAGAGTCAAGAAAAATAGGCTCTGACAAAATTAACACTGAGTTAAATTCTCAAAGTTCTCTACCTAGTTCCCGGCGTGACAGCTTATTTCGTGGTCTATTTTTCAGAAAGAATTAATTTCTTATGCTGCTGTGTACACATTAATATTCTTAGCTTGTTTGGCCGAACACATTTGTTCGCTTGTATAAAGTTTCATTTAAGACAAATTTTTCTAACACTAATACTACACATTAATATTACACATTATTTGCATTTTACCATATAGTGATATATGTAGCTAATTACAATGGTTTATTTTTCGTAATCGCCTTTTATAAATTCTTAAGTTATATTATCTAAATTTGTATAATAGCTATTAATATTTCACCAAATGTATCTCACGATAGCAGGCATTCAGAGATTTACTGCTACTTGCAATTTTAATTCCAGCTCGAGTGTTACTCACCAAATAACATAGAATGATTTTGTTACAAACGAAACGAATTTAGAACCACGTAATGAGTGAGCATATCTACTAGTTGGGAAGTTTTGCGGTGGATATAAAAGGCCAATATACGGTACGTGTATCAAAATTAAATCGCAACCTGAAAGATAGCGGTGGTTCGACTAATTATTTATGATTTAAAGACTAGTCATGATATGGTATCAATATAGGCGTCATGACTTACGAGTTATATTGATACTACGACCTATTACTAACTCCTAGTAAGTGTATGTTTTATGACTTCAGACCATACGATTACAATTTTTCAAGCTTTTTGAAGTTATATCATGGCGTAAATCAGAGTAGAGGGAAATTTAGTTGTATAAACCATCTAATTCTAATCTTGTGAACATAGAACTAAGGATCAATACACTCCCTTTTCATGAAATCACATGAATCTGAATTTATCCTTTTTAAGAGAAGCGAGAGAACCATTTTCAGAACAATCTTCAAAGCTTAGTCACTTTCCAAATTCTCTTCACTAAGTTACTGCAGTGTTTATATCAATAAATCTTCATAAGTTTATTTGCTGTCACTTTTAGTACAAACTTCAGTTTAAGTGTGATGTTCAGTATATTGTTCACAATCTCACGTATTATTACTAATGTCTTCCATGTGAACAAAACATTCTATAACGTTAATAGTGGAGACTTTATATACCCACAAATGGTTTTTCTTCCATATAAATAATGTCTTCATGGCTATAGTAAACTGATTTCTTCATAGTTTGATTATTGGAGACCATCATATGTATTCTTGGTTAATGATTGCTGGTTTTCTGTATAGAGGTGTGAACCGGTCAATATTCGGTTCATGATCTCAACAGAAACTCAATTTTCTACAACCCTATAAAGACAATTATCATGTGCTCACTGGTGACTGGTTTCGAGAGGTGATTCTCGGAGTTCTAGTAAGAAGCTGTCACCAGTGGACTTCAACTGTGTCAGAAGTGAGACAGTTTCCTACCAGAGATAATGAAATATGGTCGCACAATATCGTGGGTTGGTTGAAGTTAAGCATTAATACCGTTGGATGCGGGCTCAGTGGTCTAGTGGTTAAGCGTTCACGTGAGGCGGAATGTCCTGTGTTGAAGTCGCGCATCCAGGATAGTGGAACTGCATTGTTGAGGAGTTTCACACTAGGATGAAACGGCCATCCAGCGATTACAGGTTTTCATTTGTTGTCTAACATTTATCAGTTTATGATCTCAATAAAAGACTACTGATTTTACATATGAAAAGATTTTATTTGAAATGACTGATGATATAGAAAACATATTTATAATGCCGAGTTGTGGTTGTTTTCAGTTGGGTTTCTTATTTTCTGTACCTACGGAACTTAGTTTCGATCGAATGTTAGTAATGTAGATAATTCGAACTGGAAAAACTGTATTTGAAGAGCTGCATAGACTTAGATACTACATTAGGTGGGTCCCAAATCTAAAATAGTTTCTATTGAAACACTAGTATGCATTATTCACATTTGAAACTAATATCCTATAACCTAACCATAAATATTCCGTCTATCGTCCTGTCATCTAAAAGTCAAGTCTCAGAATCCATGTGTGAATATACCATTGGTTTATTCTAGCTATGTCATGTAACATAGTCTTTCTAAGTAAAATCTGTAAGATATATTTATGGGCCAGAAATCGATTATAGTCGCACTTTATCTTCCCCTAAATTTGAGATAGGATTTCTTCATTTATTTTTTTCATGACTATGACTTCAGTTACTTAAGATAACGGAAGCATAGATTAATAAATTCTAATTTATTTTATTAGGAAAACAATATTATTTATCACTTCGGAATTGATCATTGAATAACTGAAATGTAATATTATCTGTTGTTTTGATCGACACAATAAAAGTCGATTACTTCAATATTATGGGATAAATTTCTTAATAGAAGCTGAATTCACACAAATTATACAGTGTTATTTTCTTTTTTTGATATTCAACATTGTTTTACTTATCCAGATCATTGAAAAAGTATTTAACCTGTAGGGAATCCAAAAAATAACACAATTTAGTCTGATAAAATCAAAGATTTACAAAAATGTAATTGTACATTTATATATTCAAGCTAGATAATATCGATAGGCATAAATATTAACATTGGTTGATCATGAAAAATGAATCATTTGACCTGGAAACATTGAAATCATTCTTCCATTGTAGGTTCAATTTATCTGCTAAGTTTATCCAATTTTCGCTCGCGTTTTACGTGTTAGTAAAAGGTAGATTGTGGAATACTTGACCATTCTTACAAACTATCCGTTCCCATACATATCTTTCTTGTTTATACTGTTAATTCGGTAGTTTAAATAGTTCCCCTACTTGTAATAATTCTTATTCCATCATCCCTTCCTCTTATGCATGTTCCTCTTTGGAACTTTTTTTCATTTTGAACAGTTCGTCTATTCCCATCATCCATAAAATTCTGATTGAATTCTATATACTTGCGGCATTTCAGCGCATATTGTAAGATATTGCAACCGACTATTTTTGAACTATATTACCTGAGCTTAGTTTTTAATATCTTTTTCGTAATATCACACAATATTTTGACTTCATTTCTTTGTCAATGAAGTCATAAAGTATAATAATTTGAGCCGAAATGTTCCAAGTCTCAACTTTTTTTATGATTGACTGAATGATCGTAGTATATTGTTTGGATCTCCCAATAATTCTTCGATAATGTCTCCAAAAGCAATAAAAATGGTAAGTACATTTCGTCCAGTCAGCGTATGTTATGAAGACTTCAGTATTATTACTAATAGTAGTATCAATAACATAAAATATGGAGAGAATACTATATGATCACAATAATGAAATATCAATATGCACGTGACATGAAATAAAACAACGTAATTACTTCACGTTCAGTATCCTCAGGTAAATCAGTACAATGAATAGCATTTTTGACTTTAGTAACTCCAAATCTAGCTCTTAGTGTATCCGGTCGTAAGTATTTTGCAATTTCCTGTATAGAAAGAAAAACATCAATTTCAACAAATGAAATTTCCAGATAGATTTCTGCCAGATAATTGTGGCGGAATACCGAAAACCTAGTTTACACGCATGTTGGTACTAATCACCAAGACGTACCCGGAGATTTTAAGGAACTGGCGATTTCCCAGAAGTTTAGGTCAACACTAATTAATTGACATGAACGTTTTTACGATCTAAATATCGATAAACTTAAGCATTCGAATAGATTTGACAGTTCATATGCATAACTAATTACTGAAAACAAGTCAAAAACAGTTGAAATGTTAATGGTCCATAATTTAATCAGATTTTCACTGATAAATGAAGCCTTTTTGTTTCACCACAGTGCATATTCTACATTCACTATCCATCAACCACACTTATTTCATTATTTTAGAGTGGGTTTGGAAATCAACAGAGCATGAGTTGTCCTGAAGTCAACGATTCATATCGCTGCCTCCAATCTTAAAGATTGTTTCATCTAACTCAGTGACTTTAAACACTTTCTTTCTAGAAGATTCGCTTATAACTCTAGTTATCTGTGATTTGAGATGTTTCTTTTCTCAGGTTGAGCCATTCTCCACCAAATATTTAGTCCATCACAACAAACATGAAGTACTTAAACCACTGAGCCATGATTTTGACATGAAAATGATAAACCGTTAGTGGAAAAATGTATTTAGAACTTTAACAAATCGCAATTTCAGGAAACGGGTGATGATGTTATTAATTACGAAACGAAGAATAATGGTTTTGTTATCAGAAACTAAATCAATTAATTTGGGACTGAACATAGAACTTGGCTATCATTATTGGTGAGCACGAAAGTACTTTTCTTTGTAAATACACATGTAAGTTATAGACTGACATTTTATCTGAAGCAAATTGAAAGAATCAGCGATGGATCTATGAGTGATTCGGATCACATATTGTAAATTCTACCACATATAGTTGATGTCAAAAAGTACAGATTTAATGTTTTGATTAATTAACAATGAGAAATCCATTAAATAATATATGCAGAAGAAAACTCACTGGGTCTATTGGTCCAGTGAACTCCCGGAAAGCTTGACGGACATTTAAATTGGGGGTCCGGAATATCTATTTCCAATGCTATACAAGGTCCTGAAGACAATTGATCCAACATCTCTGGATATTCTTGTACTACACCTTTATAAACCTCTAAAAAATCAGCTGCACCTGCTTTCGATAAACGATACAAACGAGCTGCTGTCACGCAAAATCCTTTTTCATTAATTGCACTCCAAATTTTCCCAGTAAGACCTATAACATGAATTAAATTTGTAATTACTTCGTAAAATGGTAAACATGAATGATTTCAAAGAGTTTACACATATGAATCATGAAACGTAGCCTATCCTTTTTTGCCTGAACTTGACTTTGATTCGTGGGACATTAATTTGTCATTTATTTTGCAGATTGTGGCATAAACAGTGTTGAATTGAAAAGAAAACTGGCTATTCACCTGTCCGATGGGATTTAGGTCCACACATAATATCTGATGAATGTTTTCTTTTTATTGTGTGTGTGTCATTAATATTATTTGAACTTCACAGGAGTTAGCTACAATACACATTGCCCTTTTCATCACCAAAAGGTAAACCACTGTAACAATAATTGTTTAAAGACTGAAAATATTCAGCAATAAACTAAATTGGTTGAAAATTGTATCAGGTGTAGTGATTGAAAAACAATACAGATATGTTATCGGTTACTTTATTGTTTAACTCTTCAACATATAAGATAATGTTCAATGATATAACTTACAGTACAAACATTAGGTACTACGTGAAAGACTACCAAGTAATCTCTTTGACAAAAGTGAATAAAAGCACGAATGTGTACGTTTACATTTAGATGTATTACTGATTTAGTTACTTGCTTAAATGTGTGACACGAAACTGGAATAAGTAATATCAGTAATGGTATTAAATAAAACAACTCAGCTGTAAATAGGCTTAACTTTTCTATGAATGGTTTTTGTTACGTCTGGCCGATTGTGAACGCTATATTCGCTTCCCTAAGCTAGTTCCGTACCCCCGAGCTAGACCTATACACCAACTTGAAGACCAGAGAAAAGGCACAAAGTGTGTGGGAAGCACTTTACTACGGGGTTCATTTATGTACAGAAAATACAGGGATTTTATAGTAATTTAAGAGACCTTGAGTTTTACCGAAAGTTCTAGAATACTGCTAAACATAGTAGCAGTATATTAATCAGCCAATCAGGATCTCCACATGTGACTTTTTCATCCTCGTTATTTTAGTAACATAACTTCTAATTAATCGCTGATTGGTTGAAATGCTCCTTGATGACTCACGAGCTTGTAAGAAAATTACAGGGTCATCCTAGCAGTTTCGTTCAAGGGTTACATAAGATTGCATTAGCAGTATACACCTGGACATAAAACCCTGAAATCTGTATGACAAAGCGTGCGTTCACGCTTTCAAAATTTTACATAACAACAGTTGCTTGATAAACTTCAGAATTTCTAGTTTTAATCACAAATACCTCACCATAAAATATTTGTATTAGTGTTTAAAAAACTGACTCCTAATATGCTGTATAAATATTTACTGTAAAATTCTCTAAAACAAGTATTCACAATTCATTGTGAGTAGTGTGGGATTAAGTAAAGTGTCACTTTAAACATTAATTTTTCAGAGCTTTTAATGATGTATAAACGGATATTTGAAACTGTTTCTTATCCTTGCTCAGGGGTGGCTGTCTTCTTGTGAATGATTTAATCACTCCCACCTAACATGTTACAGGGAAAGAACAACTATTCACATAATACGTACATCTAGCCTTCAGTCTTCCAGCTGCATCTTACAGAGTTTTTGCAATCTAGTTAGTTCTCAACCGTTTTCTCTCCAGACATTCAAGTTTCTGTCTCCACTGTGCTTTAGAATATATGAATTTTACGCAAACTAAATTACCGTCAGATACTGCGTATGGTCGTATGACACACAATGTTGTGTTCTTTAGTAATGCTGCTTCATGAAAATTTGGTCCACCAGGATTTCCAAATATTTTATTGGCTTGTTTTTATGAGTAACCGACATTTGACGTGATCATAAATAAATCAGGATTGGATAAAATGTTTTCACTACTTCCTTTTGGTCCATAAATAAATTCATATAGAAGTGAGCACACATTTGTACCCATTACCTCCAAAGCGATAAGTTGTTTTCCAGTCAGTTCATTTAATAATGTACTGAATAAAACAAACAGTTTGAGAAAAGATTTCATTTGGCATGAAGGTCAACAGTTATTTAAACAGAACGGGATCACTCTGGACCTCAAAATCTACCAACTCACTTTAATCATTGAAATGGATATGCTTTTGCGCCTTATTCAACTATGTATATAATTGTGAAACTAGTCAAATTGAAAAGATATAAAATTAGGAAGTGTCAAACAACTGGAGACAGCTGTACAGTAGACTAAAGACTACATTTTAAGCACTGGACGATAGTTCTGAGTACTGCTTTATCTACTTTAACTGTTCATGACCATATAGTACCTCTCGCTATCAAACGAGACATTTATTCAAATACTACGAATCATATAATTAAGGTTAAGAAACTTGAGTTACTGATGAAGACACGAAGCAATTAAGTGTTCATTACCAGATTATTATAGAATCAACGCTGAAACATATTTAAACAGCAACACCTTAAATAGTTATTTAAACTTCAAATCATTGACACATAATGTTTGGGAGTTGTATTAATCTACATTGAAATCCAACTTGTAAATCGAGGCATTAAAGTTTTCAGACGATATAACTGAAATGCTTTTTAGATCTGGCTAGATGCCTATGTCAGCTTAGTTCTTCAATATCACATCCAGAATCTTGTGGCTAATGACTCTGTTATGGTGTTTCTTTATCTTTTTTGTTATTACAATTTTCATGTCTCGTTTTTTACAGTTATCAATTTCTCGTAATTCCGTGGATCAAAAGATCTTTAACCGGTACATAAATGTGTAAAAATCAACTTTGTTTCCATCTCTCTGTTTGGGTAAAATATTAGTTTTTGCTATCATACTGAAATAACGTATACCGTATTAACACGCCAAAATAAAACCAATACAAAACTAAACTCTTCACCTAATAAGAGTTAATCTAATGGGTTACGATAATAACGTAGATTTCAAGGTAAAAGCTTATTGTCTGTTTTTACAGGATTACTTTAGTCAGTAGTAGGAACTATTTTAGCAGTTAATGTTATTTAAGGTTCATACATCAGCTATCAGATTTACTCTATTTCTCTGATTTATCGCTAAAAACTGACTCAATAATATTTAAACGGCAATATTGCTAGTGCAGTGTGGCGTCCTTTGAATTATGAAAATATAATAAGCTAGTAGATAAGAATAAGAGGTACTATCACAATATGAAGAAATTATAGTAATCCAAAGAGAATCAAGTGGGTAATATAACAATGAAATGACGTGTAATATTCAATATATCACATATAATGCAACACAAACTACGTGTAATAACTTTTGCACCTCGATTTTTATTTCAGTTCTTTGTGACTTCATTGATAAATATTTTTAAACAGAGGTTAATACTTTATAAAAAACATACGTATGAGACTTTCAAAGTGATAGGATTTAAGTCTTATTTCGGACAGAAGGTAAATCATAGAGAACTTTTGGCAGTATATCGTCTAAATAATTACTTTATCATGACATATATTCTGATTTAAAATCCAACATTACTTTCACACAAAAAGAATGCACATTTCAGTCTTGAATTACGCTGAGAAAAATTATAAGACTTACGGAATGTTTGAAAGACTCGTGTAGTTATCTAAAAGGGATTTTAATTCATCTGATGTGAAATGCACCATTTTTAGATTAATAATTCTAAGTGATTTGTCCTCCAACATTCCTATAATTTCACCAGCCCTGAAAACGGAGGCTGGAGGGATAAAAACAACACACCTTTACAACCAATATCATGTAAAAAGTGTACATTTACCTTTCTGAACGACTTAAAAATTCACGTTTAGTGAACTCATCTCCTTAGTCCACAATTTTTAACGAGCGAGAAAGTATAGTGACCGTGCTGCCTAGATAAAAGTCAGATAATTTTAGTCCTTCAATCCTAGTAAGTTTAAGAAAAAGCCTATTAGTTTTCTCCTCATGCTTCGGGAGAAATGAAGAAATCAATGAAGTTTACCATTTCCACAGAAGAAATCTTTGTGTGATATATGAGTAGAAATCTTCTGATCAAAGATGATATCGCATCAAACCATTCAACCAAAAAGCAGTATGATGGGTCCGTTTTACTCTAAAGGTATTATTAAATGTACAAGTACTTACCATACTCTGTGATGTTTATTATTTTATATATTTTCGTCAAATCTTAAAGTACTTTGCTTGCTAAGGGAGTTTAAGGAGCAACGTGGTAGGGAATCTAGAAAAAACGAAAGAGAAAATGTTAGCCGACGACTTGGTGAAGGCATTGACATCTATTGATAAAAGCCATCAACAACAGTGAGAAACAATGCAAGTATAAGTGCTAAAACAATCTACAAGTCGAGACTAACAACTGATAGAATAATGTTTTGACCACGTTATAGTTAGTTCTTTTAAATTGTTGTGCGTGATCGATTAAGTGATAACAGCACTTTTAGTCAGTCAAACAAATATTCAAATAACATACGGCACGAAAGTGCTATTTGTAGAAAACTTAATAATAAATAAATGTTTCTATAAAATAAGCCACCCGAACACCAAACGTAGAAACTTCTAGCAAATTTGCTTTGGTTGTGCGCGCTATTTAAAAAGGGCAGTGGTATTTTTCCTCATTGAGTAAATTCTATTGTTTTGATCGTTATTAACGTATCAAGACTACTGTTTTTATACTTTGATGGAATTTCTTTCAGTTAAAGTATTGTATTAGAGTATCATCTTTGGTATCCTAAATAGTTTTTATCGTCGGTACTCCAGAGTACCTTGTTTTTCCTTTGTGTCTGTTAGTACTTTGGTCCTAACTGTTTATAGTTTTTTTTTTCTACTTGTAGTCAACACTCACTTTCGCATCCTAAAATGACTGGAAGATGCAACAAAAGCATTTGCCACCGCCCAGGATGTCGATATCCTGTTGATAGCGGCATGCAGTGCGATGAGTGCAAAGGTTGGTACCACGATGTTTGCACGAATCTAACACCTGCGGCTTTCAAGCGGTTCAGTAAAAATGGGTGCTTATGGCTATGTCAACAGTGCTGTTTGGATGCAAATAACCTGTTAACCGAGGCCATCTCAATAGTAAATGCCGCAAAAAAGTGTCTCGGCAAGCGCGGTCGGGATACATCAGTCAGAACTCAATCTGTCGACACGCAGATTGACACAAGGCAGGCCCAAGTGAGTCCCAAAACTGCCGACCCACACCCTACTAAGGAGGAAGAACATCCTCCAAAGAGGACTGTTACAACCAGAAACTCGCGCAAAAAAGTCTCTTCTGTCCCTCGTATCAAAAATGGTACCCAGAAAGGAACTTCAGGAAGCCAAAACCGCAAGGCTCGATTGGTTTCCAGCGCGAAAGGTGACCCAATCTCCCAAGTCGTCCTGAACCTCCCGGAATCCCACAGTACGCCTGACGCGACTGTGGTTACCACTCCAAAGAACGTTGGCGATTGCGTACGGATCGTAAGAAAAAAACGCCAAAATGACTTAAAAGGAAATCATACCCCCACCAAAAGGGTCGACAAGCCGAGGTCTGATCACAGCGACAGATCAGTCATTCTCCATAGAGTCAAGGAGAGTGACAACTTAGAACCGAAAGCTCGTTTTGAGCATGACATTGTGTTGATAAAACAACTACTCAACCAAGTTATGCCCAAAAACATCCCCGGAGTCACCTTGCTAAAGGTGTATAGACTAGGAAATCTAGCGCATCTGAAACCAAATCAGTCTAGACTACTCAAAGTCGTTTTCAAATCCTCAAACGAACGCGACTTCATCTTGGAAAATGGACACAAATTAAAGGGTTCAGGAGTTTTTCTCCCTAAGGACTTACCGTTGGCGGACCGTGTTAAAAGACGGGAAGCCGAAAAGGAACTACAGCTCAGATTAGACGCTGGCGAAAAAGACCTGAAAATTGTAAATTTTCGGGTTGTGAGGCTTCGACAGAGGATGATGCCGAAGCCACTTTGGGTGAAGCACGAGGCCACCTAAATAGGCTTCGGATCTGTTATACCAATGCCCGAAGCTTACTAAATAAGCTACCGGAACTAGGTGTACAGATTGACTCAACTAGGCCGGACATAATCGCAGTCACAGAAACATGGCTGACGCCGTCTATAGATAGTAGGGAACTTGATTTCGAGGGTTTTACATTGGTAAGGGCCGATAGAATACAAACGCGTAAAGGAGGGGAATTAGCTCTATTCATTAGGAATGCTATTCCATTCACCATTATCGACAGTGTATCCCATGAGAGTGGGACGTATGAATTAGTTAGCTGCCGCCTGAAATGCAGGGGACAAGAGTTGCTACTTAGTTTGATCTATCGCAGTCCAAGCTGTGAGGCAAACGAGGTCCTGCTAAGCAGTCTCAACACTTTTTCACGAAGTGATCGATGTCTAATCCTAGGGGACTTTAATGCACCCATGGTGGACTGGGGAAATCTGCGGACTGAATTGCCAGCAAACTCCTTCGAACAGGAACTAGTTGATGCGGTAATCACATGTGCCCTAGTGCAACACGTGAAGGAAGCAACTAGGTACGACCCGGATTCTGCATCATCCTTACTAGATCTTATATTGACTCATTATGAGGATGATGTTGCAAACCTGGATTACACGCCACCCCTAGGCAAAAGTGATCATGCAGTTTTAAGCTTTGACTTCCATATAACTGTCGATCACGAATACGCTTCAGCTCAATCCAGACCTAACGTCTGGAAAGCAAACATAGCAGATATCATGAAATCAGCATCATTAGTAGATTGGAAATTAGACCCAGAGTCATCAATCGAAACGGCTTGGGACGTATTCCGGAATTTATACTTAAAAGTTACCACCCCCCACATCCCTTGGACTACACCTAAAAGACCGAGAAACTCCCCACCGTGGTTCAGTAGGGAGGTTCGCATCCTTCTCCGTAAAAGAAGGAAAATGTGGGACAGATTTAAGTTACTGGGGACTGACGAGGCAAAATCTCAGTAACAAAAGGCCCGAAATACCTGTGCCTCGACCCTCCGTAAGGCCAGAAAGTTGTACGAAGAGAAAATCGTAAGGGAATCCATAGAATGCCCTAAACGCTTGTATTCGTATATAAACCAAAGGACAAAAAGAAGAAGAAATGTTCCTTCACTATGGGGAGTCAGTACTGCCACATCACTAGTGGAGGATGACTTTGGCAAAGCTCAAGTATTCTCTAAATACTTTAGCGATGTATACACCATAGAAACACCCTTCTCACCAGTCCATGAAAATCCACCCACACAAGCACTGGACAGCGTAACCATTAAAGAACTCGATGTCTTTGGTCTGCTAATTAAGCTTGACATAGGTAAATCCACTGGACCCGATGAACTGCATCCTAAACTACTAAAGGAATTAGCTAACTTTGTTGCGAACCCTTTAAGTGTATGTTTTATTCTATCCGTAACCCAGGGTCGTCTACCAAAAGACTGGAAGAACGCCATAGTAAATCCAGTCTTCAAAACAGGTACAAAACATAAGCCTGAGAATTACCGACCAATTAGCCTAACTAGTGTGGTTGTTAAAATCTTAGAAAAGATTATTCGGAAGGAACTGTTAAAGTATCTCGATGAAAACCGGATCCTCTCCGAAAAGCAGCATGGTTTTAGAACAGGTTACTCTTGTCTCACAAACTTATTAGTCGCTCGTGAAAGCTGGTGCGCTCTTAAGGATCAAAAATTACCTATAGACGTAGCTTACATCGATTTCAGCAAAGCTTTCGACAAAGTTCCGCATAACCGGCTGTTATATAAGCTAAGGAATGTCGGGATTGGAGGCAATCTATTGATGTGGATAAAAGACTTCCTAGTTGGGCGTCAACAAAGAGTAAGGGTGAACTCCAAGTTGTCTAGCTGGGAAACTGTACTTAGTGGAGTCCCCCAGGGTACAGTTTTGGGGCCAGTGTTATTCCTTCTGTACGTAAATGATCTCCCTCGTCTACTATCGTCATCGGTCTTACTCTATGCCGATGATGTAAAGATATGGAGAGCGATACAAAGCAAGGGCGATAGCTTAGAACTTCAAAATGACCTGGAGAGATTATCTGAATGGTCCCAAACCTGGCAATTGCCGATAAACACTTCCAAGTGTATTGTGATGCATATTGGCCATCAGGGTACAGATACATACACGATGAATAACACTGAGTTACCTATTGTCCAGACACACAATGACTTAGGAGTCATCGTTAGTCAAGACTTAAAGACTACTGCACACTGCCGTGCAATAGCCGCCAAAGGTTTTAGGACTTTATGGTCCATACGCAGGGCTTTTAGGCATCTTGACGCTAAAACGTTTTTGACTTTGTATACAGTGTTCGCACGCCCTAAACTTGAGTACTGTATACAAGCAGCTAACCCCTGCCTAAAAAAAGACAGTGAACTCTTGGAAAGGGTTCAGAGAACAGCAACTAGGCTGATTCCCGGAATAGCGAAGCTCCCGTATGGTACTAGACTGACCAAGCTAAACCTATTCCCGCTGTCATATAGAAGAATCAGAGGTGACTTGATTATAGTTTTCAAATTGCTTAATGACAAATTTGCACCTGATATGCCCTCATTTTTCTTGTCTTCCAAAACAGAAAATCTACGAGGACACTCCAAAAAAATTCACAAGCCCAGAACGAATTACTTGTCAGCTGACTACCGACTTTCCCATCGAATAATCAACGAGTGGAATTCATTACCTCAGCACGTGGTTGAGGCTCTATACGTCGACCCCTCAAAAGAAAGTTGGATCAGCTGAGAGACCATCATTGCCAGGACTAACACAGGCCATCAAGGCTCCTGTCCTTTCCAAACTGAAACTGAAAATGAAAATGATACTACTAGAGACAGGTTTGATATCTAGTAGTAAAATTCCCTCTACCTATTCAGTAGATAGGGTCTTTCACCATAAGATCCCCTGCTTATTGTCAACGGATATTAAGTGAATCTCAAGCTTGTCCCTACTTTTTTAGAAACTCAGTTCGTTCGGTTATCGCCTAAGCCTTTTCGATATTAACGTTTTCATGATTTTGCAAACATACATAATTCTTTTACCTTCAATTACCTCTCTTGTAGTTGCTTCTAGGAATGAAGTATCTTATTAGAGTATCAGTCAGTTACATTCAATTTAGAGCCTATTACTGATGTGCGTTGACCAAAATAGCCACACCGTATTAGCATAATGTGGTAGAAATAACAAGCCAAACCACTAAAATCGAAGAAAATAGCTCAGTAATAATATCAATAAAGAAATATGGAGATTTGCGACAAAGTCCAAAAACACAGAACGAGATGTGACTTATAATAGAATAGTGAATCGTATGGTTCACAGGAATATAAATGATGGATAATCCTGAGCTTTTGTGACCTTTTCTGAAAAATTTAGTAAAACATCTCTAACCACTGACCACGTTTATCTTGTGGGTGTACATCAAGTATTTTACCTCTGCTTATATGTCTCAGTTCAAACGGCAGCCTTCGTGGACTTCTGCCATGTTGTTTCTGACTGCTTCTGGGTCTGAACCATGTTAGCGACTGATCAACCAGCAATAGCTATCTGTCATCTCCATGGTTTCGGTAAGACGTCAGTCTTCTAACGTAAAAATAAATTTGGCTTGGTTGTTGGTTTGACAAGCGTTCACAGTTATTTCGCGGGAAATGTAATTATAAGGATTAAATAGAATCGAGTTTATGTAGTGTGGACAACAGTTTGCCGGAATTATCGGCTTCTCTAAACCCTTGTGAACCACGATCAATTACAAAATGACTTCACAGAGTGGACACGACGTTTTTTGATTGTATTACTCGATGGATGACACACGATATCTGGAAAATGACTCTCTTGCATTGTTTCGGTTTCAGATACAGCTGAATTACTCAAGGACAGTTTGACTAATGGGAAACAAGGGACAATGCAGCGAACGTCGACGAGCGACAAAGTATAACTGAACTAGTTAACGGTGCCACACTTCGACTCTCAGGAGGTTTAAAAAGTTTTTCGTCAGGGATCTGAACTCCTGTGGGATTATGGCGAAAGTCAGCACAACTACACTTATCTTTATTACTATTATAATAGACCTGATCACAAAATCGTTAATTTAAAATGATGTGACTCTCTAATCCACCGGATCTTACTTGGAAGTCATATCATTGTCTATATTCATTCATCTTATAGTGACCATCAGCAATAGTATGTTCAGCGCTTCTGAAGAACGCATCAGGGCTGGAGACGGAATAATATTTAATGTGATAGGGTTGCGGTGAGCAGAATGACTACGCCTGAAAGGTTGAGACTTGTCTACCGGTACATCATTCTTACGTTCACTATTACTGAACTCTTTGTGTAAAATGTGAAATGCGAATTTTCTCAGTTGTCTTATGTCCAACTCCAAAGATTGTATGGTTAGGAACCTGAACCCCTACAAAACTTAATCAGTCGGCGTACACATGTGATGCGTCTAGATAAAACACTCCACCAATATCTACACCCAACCTGACTTAGGATCTATTACACATGTTTTTAAACAATATGGCTGATTAAACAGACGTCAAAAAACTGCATACGAGATGCCATATAATGCTCTCCATCAAGTGTTTAGATAATCGATGTCAACTTTTATATTACTTTTTTCTTCAGCACGGCTCCAATTCAGTCCTTACAATAAATATTTCTGTATGTCTTTAATATTCATGCTAACCTAATTTATATTTACTGGACACATCCTGGTTGTAGGATTTCGGTAGCCCATCTGTACAATCGTAGTACATGTGATGCTGCGCACCCCTGACAACAACTCACAAGATTACCCCATATACCATTCGACATATCGACAATTTACCAAAAATACCTTTGAACCATTTAATCTCTGACTTCTGATACTACTGAGATTTGGATTCTCGGTAATAATCTTCGTCTTCTTATTACATTATCGAAAAATAACAATTAAAACAAATTAGATACAATTAAAGAAAAAATATAGAAACCCAATGAAAGCAACAGAAAAAACTGAGAAAACTACTTTGAAATGAAACACCACAATCAAAAATACTAACAATAATGTACAAACGAAGAAAACATTAAGAAGACGCTATGAATGTATGCATGGAGGGCTTTTCGCATACGAAACGTTCAAAATGAACTTTACAGCATCCTTTCGGATATTCTTTCGTTTTTTATGGGATAAAATGGTGACCCGTCTTGTTTTAAATAGTTTTTTTGAAATATCGGACACCAGCGATATGTCAACTGGCACATAGAATCTTCATCTAAAGTGAACCACAATCATCCTTTTAAAAAAAGCGGCAAGACTATACTATACTACCGAATCAATCAGAAGCTTTCGCAGGTTTTCAAAGTCACGGCGCTAAGTTCGGTACATGATGCTTACGTATGATCGGTTTACGGCGGATTTTAGGGAAGATGTGATAATTCAGCGTCTACACGAGGAGTGATCATAAGATTTTGGTGCGAAATTCAATTATCCATTTGGATAAATAGAGTTTTGGCATTATAGCTGATGTCAGTTCGTGATGAAAACCCTAAGTATAATTCCTAGCTTTAACCATGAGCTGTAAATCATAATTTAAATTCTTCACGCAGGTTTATACTCTCATTTGACCTTAGTTATTATGTTGACACTCTCAGGATCACTCTAGCGTCGCTCAAAGGTCGTCCATAACTTATAGTCTCACCCTTTACCCTAAACCCTAAACCTTAACTGTAACCCTAAACCGTAAACCATATCAATATACTAACAACATTGAAGCTATGTGGTCGAGGCTAAAAGAATTTTTGAAACTTTATCATGGTTTCAGAGGTCGACTACTATGGAGCCATATGGATGAGTTCCTGTACCGTATGCGCTATGATTTTAGAACTTCTGAACCTATATATGGCCTTGAGAAGTTTTTGAGTCATGTAAAAGAATAGTATCCCCTTTAATTTTTGAGTTTTGTATTATATATTTCACTGTATACTAACTATCTTCTGATTAGCTAATATTTCTCAAGGTCGTTTAAGATTCGTTCAAAGGTCGGCAGTATAGTTTAGTCTCGCCAAAAAACATATGACAGAAGTCTCACCTTTCAGTCGTTAGTTATTAAGACCAATCCAATTTCAACATTGTTTTGTTCTGGGAGTCTATTGGTAGTGAAGCAAACAAGTGCTTTGAGGTTACTGTAATATGTGGCAGCCGGTAGATTTCAGCTTTACTCAGTTCGAATTTTACATTTAGATAACATCTATACCTTTTCATTAGTAATTACATTCTGGAATACTGCAATATTTACCGTAAGACTCGCACCATTTCTTACACAGTGAGTCTGCGTCTTCTTTTCAAATTGACATTTTAGTCTTGGTGAACACACCTGCTAAGCTAACATTGCTATTCTACAAAGGCTAACCGCACAGTATGTACAAGGTGTATGGTAACATTTTACACCAGCTTCTAAAGTGTTTTATGTTCCACTTTAAAAAAGTAAAATCTTTGTGTAATATTTGGCGAATACATACTTATCTTCTGTAGAGACGATTGTGGAGTTTGTGACAGGTTTGAAAGGACTGTCGCTCTATGTTCATTTGGAAGCTAAGCAAACGCGCAATTGTTGTAGTGTCCCTTGCTTTTAATTTACTGGTATTACATCTTAGACATTGTTCACGTATTATGGCATGTTCTAGTTAGCAACTATGGGATTAAATGCAGAGCACTCCATCAAGGCAGGATCTTTATCGGAGGAGACCGTTAGGACAAGTATTACTCATTTCCTTCTACCAGCTACCGTGGCGCGCCATCATGGCTGAAATAGGTAGTAAGAAGTCTAAGAGCGCAACGATTTGTTTCCCTCGGTAATATATACAGGAACCCGAGTCTGTGGGTTCTTCATGAAAAGGACATAAATGATTGCTATATTACTTCTTAGCGTTACCTATTACAAGTGAACTGAATGCTATGTAGCTCGTATTCTATGAAAATCTTAGGACAGTTAACTTGGTAAACAAAAATAGTATCAGACTTACAAATTCATTGAGGGACAGTTTAATCAATAAAAGAATATAAGATTAGCATCTAAATCAGGTATTTATTTGCAACTTTCACATTGATAATTCTAAGCTGTAGTCGTTATTATGTTTCCCAAAACTAAATGGTGAAACAGGTAAGTTATAAAAAGTGGAAACAGTTGTGTAATTTATAATGTAGCCTCAGTCTGCTTTTGAAAACTTTTGGAGAAGGTACTGTTACTACGGTCTTCGGTAAGTAGTTCCATCATCAAATGATTTTGACGACGCAGCGATCATTCAGGGGTACTGTGAGGGCACACCCCTGTCCATTCTACATCAGTAAATAGTATTGGTTTTAATCAACAACATGGAATTATCAGCAAGCAATATTTCAGTAGGTTTCTACGACTGTTTTAAAATCGTAAAAAAGAAGATAGATAGGCTCACGTACATACGCACGTGAAATAAGTAGACAAACTAATTAAATGTCCTCAAGGAAAGCAAGTTTAATGTGACTGTAGTTTGACAACAGCCTCATGTGTATAAGCTAAAGATTAGGTCAACCCTAAGAACCTGTGAAACGAATGGTATGTGCTTACTGCACTGTTGAACAGTTTTACATATTTTCTATTTATATATCCTAATGTATTATCGTCTCATTTCACGGTAAGTTATACTAAAAGATTTGGTATCTGATAAAATATCGTTGATACTAGTTAAATGGGACTTCAATGTCTATTCACAACACGTTGCATCTGAGAAGTTGAGTACTTCTCTTCTAGAACAGTATACTGCCCTTCTCCGAGGAGCAACAGCAGCCGTTTGGCTACCCAGCTGTTAGAGTTAATGGTGGAGAACATGTATAATATTTGTGATATTGAGATACGGTTAAACCCAGACGCGTAGTCTACAAACGCCCACCGAACATACTTATCACCTTTTCATCAAATTAAACACTATATAGGATGCGCAGCAACAGCAGCATTCAAGATATTTCTATCATATTTGTAAGTGGATTGTGTCGGATCACTATTTTTATTTGAGGCAGACTTATTTGGAAGTTGCTACAGTTTGTTTGTCGTTTTCAGTAACGGCTGAGTTATCATTATGGGTTCAAATCACTACTGTCCTATGTGTAACTTTTCGATTAAATGAACTAGCTATATGTTAGGACGAGAGGGAATATAACAAATATGAGGTATTTCAAACACACGCCTTAATTTCTTCTGTACTGTGGAAATTCTAAGCTCTAAGCTTCAGCTTCCGGAGGCTAGATACTCTACAATGCTTGACACTGATCGTTTTCTAAATTCCACGCTTAAGGACATTGACAAAAATAGATAATTCAGAATTTCTAATTGCTAAATTTATATGCCTTAATAGTTGCTGCCAATGCGATTATTGTATTGACTAAAATGAGTTATACGACCAACAATATACCTAACAAACTAGGTGTCTTAATTATCGTTTCATTTGCAAAGAATTGTTACTTGAAATGGCCGAATATAGATAATAAAGCCTTTGAACTCTATAAACAAACTATAAGCCAATATATCTTACCAAAAAGTACAAACGATGTTGTATCGAAACCAAAGTATACATTAATCTAGCATCATTAAATGGTTTACTGGACAACTTCCAAACCTAAAATTAGTCCTAGGCCTTGCACCATTTTTCACTGACCGTCTACTATTGACCTTTCTAATAGTATAGAATCTGACAACGTTATTCGCGTGTCTAAAGAAATATGATCTGACATGGTGGATATAACTTCACAGTATAATCCAATTTTTACCAGAAATTACAACATTGTGTGAAAAATTTATTGACCATGTGAGCGTAGACGCGACCGCTATTCGAGGTTGCTATTCACTTATTTGATGTGACTTGAATGCATATTTCACTTTATGAGGAGATAAACCCTAGAATTCATTCTTGAGGAAGTGTTGATATTTTATTCCGGCTTTTCATTTCAACGTAAGTGCGACGTGCTCTTTATCCAAATAAAACTATAGTAATATGTCTGTATTTACTCTTTGAAATGCTAAATATTGTTCTGTCCATTGATCTTGTTAAATAGTCGTATTGTAAAATAACACGGCAATGTGAAAAAACCGTTGGTTTAAAATTATTGATTTATTAGTTGACTTGATCAGTATTTTTAGTTGAACAGTTGCAGCTGGGCAGATGCTGATTGGGCTGAGAATATATGCACATCTCATCGGGGAATTATTGCAACAGCATTCCCATCAACGCGCGCTTTTCGAATGGGAAGTTTAGTCCTAACGTGATTTACATTTCTCAAACTTTTGCTGTGTTCTTACGCAACAAAAGTATCATTTCCAATTCAAAGAATCTATTTTGAGCTATACGCTCGGTAGCTTACTTCCTTTTTTTTGTGTTTCACTAAACTTATTAGTTAACTGTGGTTTTGCCTCAGCTCACTATCGGTTTTTTTATAGTTTTCACGTAAAGACTAGCTTTAGCTTATCGTTAACTGTTTTTATACATTTTTGCCAGTTTTTGTTTACTGTGTGTTTTTTTAACGGTCCTAAATTTACTGCTTGTATTTTTAAGACAGTCTAAATCACTAGCCATGAAAAATTCATGCAAGAGACCTGGTTGCCGTTTAGCTGTTACATCTGGCATGCAATGTGACAACTGCAAAGGTTGGTTCCACGAAACATGTACAGATCTAACAGCAGCAGCCTATAGCAGACTCAGCAAGTCTGATCGTAGGTGGGTATGTGTTACCTGCAATACTGATAACGTAGTTATGTTGGGTACCATCATTACTTTACTGACAGGTCTGAGAGATAAGTTGTCTAAGAATTTGGTAAATGATAGTATCATGACGGGTAACAAAACTGGAAAGCATAGGGCAAATAAGAAAACGGATACTGACAGGTCGGTTATCGACGGTGCTGTTAACAGCACGAGTGATGATGTGCTGAAACTCAACTCCATCTTAACATCGACTGTCATCGACTCCCTCAGTAAAATTGGGCCCCCCGGGGAACAGTCCTTGAATGAGAAAGTGGTTCCCAAAAATCCTGTAGGTGGTTGGACTCACGTTAACAGGAGTAATAAAGCCCAAGCGTCCCCGCCGAAACTGAACATCCCAAGTACCGTGCGGAAATCAATTGATGCTTTGGCCGCACAGTCTACCCCCAAGACTGTCCGCCCGGTCATCACTGAGCCCGGGAATCGAAAACGCGCCTCGACATCCAAACAACAAGATACCAAACCTAAACGCCCTGGAAAACCTGGGAAATCAATTGCGGTTCGTGACGACTCTGTCATAATCATGCGAGGCGTTTTTCCGTGGACGAAATATCATTGTGCAAGGTGTGCCGGAAAATATGGACCCAACTCAAGCAAACTCTGATATTCGGGAATGGAAATTCGTCAAGCATTCCTTAAAACTCAAGAACATATTGACCCAACAGGTAATGAGACTGGCCAAGAGAGACGGAGACTCTAGGCCCCGGCTGCTGAAGATAACCTTCCCCACCTCCCACATGGCGGCTGCAACTCTGGAAGCATTTCGTGCCAATAGACGTCGGTTGCCAACTGGCATCCATATGCATTCGGATAGGCCCCACGACAGCAGGATCAAGCACAAACGAAAGCTGGAGCTGACAATTCCACTCGTGGACTGTCTTGATCATAAAAAAAAACGTGTAAAGGACAGGGACTACCAACTCGGTAAACATCGTGTAGGTAGGCTACCTGTCCACTCACACACTGCTCATATAGACAAACAAGAAGAGGCTCACGCGTTCCAAATTGAAAGCATAAACTGCCTATACACGAACGCCGCGAGCTTGCCAAACAAAATGGATGAGCTACGTGAACTTAGCAACGCTAATGATGCCCATCTGATAGGAATATCCGAAACTTGGATAACGTCTCAGTTTACGGACCAGGAGCTAGCAATAACTGGAATGTCTTTATTTCGCAACGACAGAAAAACAGGAATGGGGGGTGGGGTAGCACTATACATACGGTCATGCCTGGATGCGTACCAACTTCACAACCAAGAGTTTCTCAATCTTGATGAGTCAGTATGGTGCTCAGTAAGATTGTCTACCACCTCGAGGTGCCTAGTTGGGGTCATTTACAGGAAGCCCACTGCCGACATCGAATATGACAAACGTCTGCTGGAAGGATTAACTCGCTCTACGCGTCTCGGATTCTTTCTTATCCTGATTCTAGGGGACTTCAATCTTCCTAGAATCAACTTCGTGGAAAATACATACAATGGTGGTGCCAACTCTACTGAAGCTTTGTTTTTCAACCTTATCGGCGACCTGGAATTATTCGAAAATGTGAAGTCGGCAACCCGTTGGAGAAACAGTCAGAGGCCGTCGCGCTTAGACTGGGTATTCACAAATGAAGGATTCCTAGTTGACGACCTCTCAATCCTGGCTCCCCTGGGGAAAAGTGATCACGCCGTCTTATCATTCAGCTTTGTCAGTAAAACGGTGCTAAGATATTCTACTAGCAACAAGCACTGGAACTTCAGACGGTTGAATGTGTTAGCTTTACAGGACTATCTACAACAGGTAGATTGGGATGTTCACCCTCAAATTGAAGTGGATGCTCGTTGGGACTTTTTACTGCACACGATCTTATGTGCTACTGAGCATTCAGTTCCTAAAATGGTCCCAAAAAGCTACAAACAACCTCCAGTCATCAAGAACAGCAATCGTCCTTTGCTAAGCCGCAAAAGGCACTGTTGGGCTGAATATAAACGAACTGACAATAACGACGCATACGGGCAATATAAACGCATAAGGAACCTATGTTCAAAGGCAATAAGAGAAGACAGGCTTCAGTTCCAGACCAAGCTTGTCGATAAATTCGTCTCCAATCCGAAAAGCTCATTCAGTTATGCAGCTTCTCTTCGACAAGGCAAAACTGGAGTTTCCCAACTGCTTGGTCCTAATGGCCCGATCAATAACGACGGTGATGCTGCCAAACGTTTGGCTGAACAATACTACCAGACATTTCAGCTGACCCACATCAACTATACTGACGAAAGCTTCACCTGCACCTGTACAGGACTTTCCGAAGTGGATCTGAGTGCTGACCTGGTGCTCCGTAAACTGCAGAACCTAAAAAAAGACACTTCTCCTGGTCTGGACATGGTTCATTCAGCTGTATTGAGGGAAGCAGCTTCAATCCTGGCGACACCACTTAGCGTGATGTTTGCACACTCGCTAAGCAGAGGCAAACTACCGGAAATATGGAAGCTGGCCCACATCACACCAATTTTCAAAGGAGGTCGACGCAGTGAACCCTCAAGCTAGCGACCAGTGGCCCTTCTCTCCATACCTTCCAAAATTATGGAATCCCTAGTATTCGACGGCATACTAGAACACTTATCATCCTCAAAGTTCTTCTCGCCTCAACAGCATGGTTTCAAAAAAGGTCATTCTTGTATGACCAACCTGCTGACTGCAGTGGATAGATGGACAACCATTCTTATCGCAAGGGGAAGGTTGACGTCATCTACCTGGACTTCTCAAAAGCTTTTGATGGGGTCAGCCATGTATGTCTTATCAAGACGCTTAGACGATTGGGTATAAAACCCCTTTGATTGATTGGCCCTCTTCATATTTAGAAAACCGACACTTTAAGGTCAGGGTTAACTTCACTCTCTCTCAGGCTATGGAATGTCCTAGTGAGGTCCCCCAGGGCTCAATACTAGGACCTCTTCTCTTCTTGATTTACATTAACGATCTTCCTCAACAAGTTTCATCTGACTTATTGCATTTTGCTGATGATGTGAAACTTTGGAGAGAGATACGTAATCATAATGATATACTGGTTCTTCAGGAGGATCTGACTCGACTTCAAAGTTGGGCAGACGACAACGGACTTACCTTCAACACTTCAACGTCCAAGGTAGTCCATCTGAGACATGGTGCAGACTATAGTTATAACTTAGGTAACTCACCTCTAGAAGTTTCCCAAGTTGAAAAAGATTTAGGAGTGTTGGTACCCTACGACCTGAAATCGTACGCGAAGTGTGACAAAAACGCCTCTCAAGCAAACCTTGCACTGGTAACATTGAAGCGCATTTTTGGCCAGTTGGACGGTAGAACCTTCCACACAATCTTTAACAGTTTTATTCGTCCCCATTTAGAGTACGGAAACATAGAATTTCCTCCCTCCCTCTAAAAGGATAAGGACACTCTGGAACGTATACAACGTCGAGCCACGAAATCAGTTCGGGGACTCAAATTCAAACCTTATGAAGAGCGCCTCCAATCACTTAACCTTTACCCGTTAGAGTACAGGCGTCTTAGAGGTGACCTTCTTATGACTTATAGTATCCTTAATACTTCTGGTCATCTCCTTAAACAACTTCTTAAGCTTAGTCACAACACTAACCTCAGAGGTAACACCCAGAAATTGAAGACCCTACATAGAAGAACAGACTGCAGACACAATTTGTACTCCGTAGGAGCTGTCAAATGCTGGAATTCGCTGCCGACTGAGCTAGTCCAAGCCACTTCCCAAGAGTCCTGTAAGAGAAAACCTGACTTATTCTCAAGGAGTAAGGATAACATATTATTTTGATTTACCGAATTCTCTTTGTTTCCTCTATTATCGCTCATACACCTTGGTTTTTGCCTGGAGGTATTGGTGATCCACTGTTACTAGACACGGAAGCCCGTTAATCGAAAGCTTCTTCTATTCCGTCCTCAACCATTTGAACCACTAACTGATCGAGTTGGCCACTATTTCTCCTTTTTCCACGCAAGACGTTTTCTGTGCAACTCAGGCTTCGAAATTTCAGAATTCAAAATTTCCTATCTCTTGTCATGGAGACTAATGTTTACCACTAAAGTATTGTATATTGTCTCGTAACCTTGAGACTGCTTCAAGGTCTCTCACTCTTATGAAGTTGTGTGCTGTAACGTTGGTAACAGCAAGTTTGGCAATTGTTTAATTTGAAGATTATTAATTTGGAGATCACTATGTAGTGTTGAGTGTTTTCTGTTAGTTGATTGCTCATCAGGCTGAAAAATATATATGAATCCCACCGACTGACTTCATTATTAGCTCAGGCAGATGTTCGAATTATGTACTGCTAACTTACATTGAGGTGCTTGTTTTGCATTTAATCTTTGCATAAGTAGAAATCAGAAATGCATGCTAGACAGTAACAACTAAAAGCGGGCTATTTCAGATGAAATAAGTGCGTCAGTACTTTGAAATACTGAATGTGCGTGCATGCACTAACGAGATTCTCATGAGGTTCTCGTTTGAAATAATAGTCTTTCCTAAAATATGTGCGTAGACCTCGCACTAGGCTTTGGATTTCAGTCATTTACAATGTGGACGCATACGCTTCACAGGAGGACAGACGTTTTTGATGTGTCCACCTTACAACTAGGATCAAACGAGCGTTATAAACCTGTGTGAGGAATTAGAATTCTGATTTAGAGCCGATGGTCAAGGTTAGAGATTAAAATGAGGGTTTTCATCACGAGCTGACATCAGCTGTAATGCCGAAACTATCTAACCAAACGAATGAGTGAATTTCGCTCCAAAATCTGAGACCTGTTATCTTATACCTGATTGGTTCGTCCATAAATTATAATTTCGCCGACAATTTTTACTGTGCCAGATTTGGTACTATAACAAAAGCTTGTCCTCCTGTATAGAAGAAGTGATGCATTTCCATCTTTTAGCAGTCAGTTCTACTGGCCATAGTAGTGGAAGACTAATAGAGATGTGGTGTTGTGAAGTTACTTCTGTAAAATGCTCCCAACTGATGGTGGTAAGAGCCTAGTCATTATTTCCAAGTCTCACAGCTGGTGAATCTATATAGCTCAGAGGCTGTACAGTTGAACAAACTTTGATGTCCACATTTACGTCTAAGAAGTTCCCTGACCTATTTCGTTGTAAATGACAAACGATTGGTTCGTTCGCATGAGGTTATCCATGGTATCATAGAGGATATTTAAATTTAAACTACCCTTTTTCATTAAAAGAGTTAATATCAGCTATACATAATGCTGAAGTAGCTCAGTTTTAATAGATAAAATGTCTGTTCGGACAATGTTAAGTTCAATCACAAACTATCATAGGCTTTAATCCAAAAATAACAAAGTTACCTAAACACTCTTTGTAAGTAGTGATAGAATTTTTGGATAGTCTAATGTGCGAGCTTTAACTAAGTAAAGAGGATTTTGTTCCAGAAAATGTGTCTGGTCTCATACTGTACTAAACCATGTTCCATCAAAGAAGCCTGTATCAAATATATCGTCAGACCCAACTGAAGAAAAATCTTTCCAATTGATGTCTGGTGCATTAATATCTCTCAATGTCAGACACCTACTTTTAATTCAGGGCTTAATATTTCCCAATACAAAATCATGAATGAAGTAGATTAACCTACGTATGGTTGATGCGACGTAGAATAAATATGAAATCGCTAAAAATGCGTTTACATCTATTTTCCCCACGGACTTCGCCCTCATGACACTCAAGCAAGGAAAAATATATATCCCTATTACCCGTAACTACACACGAAAACAAGTTGGTCACTTTTAAATCCTTCCTACACCTCCTAATAACTCTCTTATCTCCACGACTGACGTCCGAATCTGCACTATCAGCAGTAGCGCATACAGTGTTTTTCTTGACTTATGCTGGATTTGCCAAAGGTGTTTGGCCGTCGTTTGGCACTTTTTTTTAACAAGGTAGGGATTTGTCTAACTTCGTCGAGTAGAATCGACTTTGTGAGGCAGTACTCTTGACATAACCAGGATTAGGCTAGTTTTCAGCGGCGTCCGTATATAGTTGATGACATATTGTTGCACGTTTTCTGACATTTTTATTAGCTATCACACTGAATGCCATCTTCGACACCGAAAAAACAGTGGTGGACTACATCATTGATTTTTAAAGACCACTTTAACTAGTTTGATGGGAGTAGCACCATGGAAAAAATCGAAAAATGTAAGCGAAAAGAACGTGGGAGGTGCTAACAGTTACGCTATCAGTGACTAAAAAGATTAATAAAATTTACAAAAATAGCTGTAATTAGTGATAGTCAAGCTTTTAGTACGTCTGAAACGTTTTATAACCCAACTGGACTTAAAACACGAAAAAAACAGTAATAGTGGGATTTTGTCTTAGACTGTAAACGGCGATGTCCAAATCTTCCTCTGCTTCCAGGATCAGCAATGGCTTACTCACATAGCAAAACATACACAGGGTTACTGATACTTAAGATTCAAAGATCAGTCACATTCTCCAGGTTCTAAACAAGTACGCATCCAACAAAACCACATTGGTTATTGCGCTGCTTTTTTCCCCGAATAGGTAAGAAGCTATTTGGTTTTGTAGACCAATGCATACGTACGATCACTATCAAAGTTAGCATGGAAACTTGCACTCAGGCAGCAAAAACAGTTAATCTAAAGGATTCTCAGGAAATTAACAGAAATATATCGAAGTTTCTAGTATGCTACACGCTACTCACAAGATTGCTTGTAAACATCTAGCTGAACGTGGCCTCGAAGCTCTCATAGTAGTCAGACGGAGAAAAGAGTTTCAGTACATCAAAAGCACTGTATAGGCAGAACACTTAAAGATCAAATGAGAAGACATTTCGTATCGCAGAACAGACCGCAAGATCCAGATGGATAGTTAAAGGCTATGTATATGTATTATATCAACACTTTGTAATTTTTCACAAATTTCCTTTCATTCTCTGACTTTTATGCACTAACAGAACCCAGAAACAATAATAATTGCAGTTAACGAACAGGTCAAATAAAAACATGAGTTTTTACTTATATAATCCAAGTCAACGTTCACGATATGTACTTTTTATGTTACGAATACACTGAATTAGAGTCAATTTAAAACGATTTTTCAAACGCATGCACCAGGAAGAATCACAAAAGTATTCCAAATCTATTGAATGCTACAAATCTACGTACTAACATCCTTGATCTTAACGGTAGTGTATAATTCATGTCGTACACATAGGTTTTTTCAAAATATCTGACCAGATTGCTCATGCATGTTACATCGAAATGCTTCACAGAATAATCCAGCTAGGAAGAATCATTAATTCGTTGTTGGTTGACACAGAAATCCACTTAAAATATCTCTTCTGTTCCATTCACAACCATTTTAAACCATTAATTACCGAACATCAAACATGTTTTCCCTGAGAAATTGTTGATACACAAGGCCTAGTCAGCCAACCATTTCACATGAACGAGCTATGCGGAATGTGAAGACAAACGTTTGGAAAATATAGGGGATACGCAACATTTGAGCTTTCGTATGGATACATTTTCAATTAATTTGCTTTCATATGGTACCATTTGACCCTATTTAATTCCCAACTGGATTATTTATAGTATACACTGATTGTAAGTTCGGATTAGTTTATGCATGTATAGTTTACGGAAGTCCTCGTTGTTAGTATATTAGATGTCGGCCTTATTTTTTCTCATACAAATCTGGATGGCCGCTGGATGTTTAATTATTTGAACCAACTTCCTGACACTCTCATCATAGATCTAAGCAGTGACTGTTATGACCTTAGATCGTGCTCCATGTGTGTCACTATGAAATTGTTTCAAAAAACGTACGTCGTAAAAGACAAATTGCCTCTATGGTCCTTATCAGAACTATATACAGATGCATAGATACATGTATGAGCAAAACATTCACTTTTCTGGTTCTTGAGTAGAATGAGTCATTAAAAATAAACTCATTTACTTGGTTCTTTTAAACCCAAAAGCAAGAATAAATTCCACTTTTGGTACCTTGGTGTAGGAAATTTGGCAGATCTGATCATAAAGTTCAGCTATTACCTTAATTGCTTTCAGTTTAGACAAGGAATGAACTGTTCTTCGAAGGAAAGTATAAAATCTACTAATTAGCGTTTACGGACTTGAAGTGCATTTGATAATTACTTTCACTCACATATTTTATAAATTGGCACATTTAAACTGAAAACCAAATCATTTTTAGATGACGGAAATTCGCTCTGTGGTGTTTGTCCTACTAAGTGAAACCACACTGTGTACCGTTACTGGACTGTATTTTATTTCTCACAGTAGTTTTACAGTAGGAAGATTTACTACAATGGCAAATCTAATTATTTACCCATTACTTTGAATCAAGTTTTATCTTTTGCTTTGAGTAAAGAACACAAACTCTATCACATTCTTTGATTCTAATATGTGTAAATATGCTTGACAATAGTAACGTAAAGACAAACTTTTAGTTCGAGAATCTATTTATCCAGACACAAGGTTTGGTCAAAAAATTTAGAACTAGAAAGATTTAAAACTACATTGATTAACAGCTGTAATTAGTTTACAAGCAACAAGCATCACATTAGAAGCGTGCTTGCTAAGAAAAGTAAGGCCATCTGAAAATTAGAATTTAATGAATGTTTTATGGTCACTGCAAAGAACAGGGTACTGTAATTTCATAACAAGATTGGTAACAAATAAAATGAGCCTTTTTACGAATGACCAAACAATATTCTGGGAACTAGGGTCATGCTCAGACGTAACAGAGAAGACTTCACATCGACTAAACACAACATAAAAATCCAACAAGCTTGAAATCTGTTGATTCTACTAAACCCTGTGTCTGGATAAATAGATTTTCAACCAAAAATCTATCTTCAAATAATTCTCATATCTACGCTTGTCACAAAACTTTGGACCTAGTAACCAACTTCTAGTGGAGTCTCATTCAAACTTACAGAAGTAAAGTTAAAAGCGTACCAGCTACCAGGTAAGTCAGGTTCAGATGATTGGTTACCTATTGCTTTGATTTGATTGATTCTTCCCTTATTTCCCTTGTGTCTTTTTTACTTCCTGAACATATTTCGAAAATAAATCCTTTAGATTTCGAGGAAGATCTTCAGTGGTATATAGTCTCTATGGGATCTCTCTTTTTAACTTAGTGACACGTCCAATATAATTCAATATGGCTAAAGGCATATCTTTTCAGTGACTTATCATTAGGTTTGACTTTACATCGATGAACAGATTTTCAGTATTTTCCTGTGATACTTTATTAATTATACGTCCATCTTCCTTATTTTACACGATATTCTTATTAATATTCTTATTATCATTATCACCATCACAATTACCATGACATAACAATTTCTATTTTTTTACATAGGATTTTAATCTGTTAATTAGGACTCATCACTTTAGGCCAAATAATTTCTACTGCTTTTCCTCGCATGACACTTTTAATCCTAGTAATTAACTATCATGGTTTTATTTGAGAATTAGTCAACCTATAATCTATTATTTTCAATCTAAAATTGTGATTAAACCAACTAGCATGTTCATATGTATACTCCAATATTTTTCTACAATGCAATAGTTACTGATTCATAACTGTACAATCTGAAGACGTTATTCAAATGTTTTCCAAAGTACTAACGTTTTTATGTTTATGCTTATACAGTATATTACTATAATATCCTAAAACCAGGATAAAATCGTCCGAACAATATCTTTCAGAGATTGCAGCATGCTAGGTATCAAAATCGTGTATTTATTATTTTCTTCACGGTTTCTAAATATATAAACCCTTTGGTCCAATCAGCCGCAAGTTGGGGTATTTTCGTTAATTTCACTCACTTTAATGCGACTTCAAAGATTGATCGAAATTTGTAAGATGTGGTAAGTTTATATATTTATTTAACTAGTGTTGTATTGCAAAGTTGTCAATTTGTGAAAATCAAAATAGTTGCAATACTTACTAAGATTTTTACCTAGCTACCCCTGGAAAAACATCTAAAATCATCACGAGAGAATCAGTATATGTTTAAGTGAACTTCTCAGGCAGATATACCGTCATTCTGCTTGACTGCTTACTGTAACTGTTCGATTCTAGTTATATTATTAGCATGTTATTAGCGTGTTTTGGTGATATCGAATCGAATTTCATGAACACAGAGAATTTCTTAAATGGTTAAGCATGCCAGTGATTCTCCATGTCTGTGTTTCTTGTTTTTTAATTTACTGGTGCGCTGAATTGCTGCCTATCTTTTTATTTTATAGACTTTTTCGCACCATAATGCTTGACCTGTAGGAAGACCTCATCAGCTGTTTTTTTACTAGCTAGCTGGACCTTATCACATCTTTTATCCAAACCACTCCATTAATATGTCCAGTTTCTTTCGTAAAGTCTTTAGCAATTATAGCTGTCCTGATGGACTGTACGTGGATAAAGAAGGCTGTAAATTGTTATTTATTGAACTTTATGGAAGAAAACCGAATAAAGAAGAGATGAAATGTATTTTATCATTTTCAGAATCAAATATCAATGGTGAGCCCATTGGTATAACATTTTCTGGGTTTGTAAACTATTTATTTTCTGATTAAATAGTTTTCTTTCTTCCGTCCAAATGCTTCAGAAACATTTTCAGAATCTTCCACATATTGACGAACACAATAGATTATCATTTGATTGTTTAGATCTAAATTCGAGGGACTTTGTCACGATAAATGATTTACACAAAATATGGAGTAGATACTTACCATCTTTACCATCTGGTCTACTGCGTACTATTTTCAGAGAGTTTGACCAAGATTGTGACGGTCGAGTTTCATATGAAGATTATCTACATACTACAAAGTTGTAAGTTTAAAATTTGTCCAGACTTTTATGGCATAGTATTGTATTTTTAGTATCGTCTGGGAAATTATTTTTTTTACCCGGTATTTATTCAATGTCTAACAGTCACTGATTACGATCAGTGAATATAATCTATACTGGATACTATAGGAATGTGTTATTATAAGGTTAAAAGTGGTCAAACCGAGATGAAATTAATTTGTAATGTCAGTAACTTCTGACCAAAGTTGTACTGCAGAAGAGTCAGCTTTCTTGTTGAAGGTGCTTAGCGACGCCCTTCAAAACCGATTATGATAATGTAGTTGTACTTATCCTTTACACCCCCGTAGATTTCGAGCTTAATTTCATCCCCTGCCATTTAATCTGCGATCTTATTTATTCATCTTCAGTTATTTTCTTAATATTAGCTTTTCATTTTGGTGAGTATTGTTATTACCCTGTTCACCTCGCCTCGCTAATTTTCTTTGTCTGTGTACTTGTTTTGGATGTACCAACTTCGATCGATTCTCATTCATACCAGATTTTACACTGTCTTCGATTAACTAGCATTACCAATTACTAATGTTTGAATTGTATTAAAAACAAAATGAAGTTATTGTTTATTTTTCCTGAAAGAGTATGTTTACACATTGCAATTAAACTTTATACACCATAATTTGTATTTTACCATACCTATGGTAATACCGGAGGTAATTAAAACAGGAATAGAGTTAAAGACGACATAAATCTACAACTATTAGTAGTAAACATCAAGTACTTAAAGTCTTTTGTTATTTCTAATTTTACATATTGTAACTCTGAGATAGCCCTTTCATGTCGAAATAGTTTTCCCTATTGTCATAGGGATTTGTTAGATACAAAAAATGATAATGCTAGTTTACGGTTAAGATTATATACATATATGTACATTATAGGGCTCCGCCTATAGCCATTCAAAAAATACTGCGGGCTCCAAGCCTGGATAAAGGAGGAAGGTTGAGCATGGAGTAAGCAACCCAATCCCGTAGAAGAAAACCTTGCTAAAAACGCTAACAAGAAGAATACCCAGTTAAAATCACGGTTGGGAGTTGAAGGATCTTCATTTAGAAGAATTATGACGCCTCATAATGAAAGCCGAGATTCTTCGGAAATCATGAGGCCGATGTCACTTCTGACAACCACAGAAACAAACAATATAGGTACTTGGAGTGTCTGAACAACCTAGGAGATTGAGGGGACCACTCAAATGGCTGTGAAAATGAGATGTAGAATTTAATTTATCGTACAGATATTCTACTAGAACTGTGGTCACGATACTGACGACCCTTGAGTCTGTGTGAAAACTACCGTCAGCACAAGTACAACTTGGCTTTAAACTTGATTTGATTCTAAACATAAAAACAATTTGATTGGTACAATAATTAAAGGAATTATAGTCATTAAATTGAACGCATGAACATACCGACCAGTATTGCGTGTCATATCAAAATGAATAAAAATTATCAGTCACACTAATATAATAGAATAATAATGTCCTTCAATTGGCAGGTCACATGTAACAGGGTTAGTCTACAGACACATCAGACCAGATTGACGTGGTGGGCGCCTAAGAAACTATTTGATTGGTTAGTCATGGGCATAACTAACATGAGGATTTACTACATGGCTTCGGGAGAAAAAATATCTCGCACACACAAGAAGTGACATTGAGGCTATCCAAAGAAGTACGAAAAGCACTTACGTGATGGGAATCTCGTGGATTCAGAATCCTCGGAGCATTCTTAAAAACAAAGAAGGACGGGATCACAATGAATTTCATTCAGCTATATGCGCTCACCAGTGATAGACATGAAGATGATATCAATCAATTTAATGAGAGAGTGCAGTTGATCAAAGAGAAGTGCCCAGGAAAAGACATGACCATCCCGATGGGAGATCTAAACATCAAGTCGAGATGGACAACAAGGAGTATGAAGATGTCATGTGACGACATGGACTGTCAAAAATGAGAATGGTGACATGTTTGCAAATTTATGTACCCTCAACAAATTGGTTATGAATAAAACTGTTTTCCACCATGAACTCACACATAAAACTATATCGCCCCCAAATGCCCTGGTACGGCCGAGTGTGGGGAGAGTTCACTCTCCCTCTCGAAATGCTCCCACATGGCCACGCGAATATATAGCCTCTGACAGGGAAGTCCTGCTCACTGCCTTCTCGTGGCGGGAGTGTTGTTTACGAAAGTGACAGGACGAAAAGCGAATGTTCAGCGCTTTAACCGGGTTGGTGTACACGGAGGGTCCACCAAGGGGAGTTGGAAAACCCTGATTCCAAACCAATGGTGCACATGGGCTCCAGTATCCTGATGGAACGAATGGCGAATGAACCTGTTGTTGGTCACCGGCTACCATGGGACTGCATCTCCTCACGATGCTCCACTGCCTTGTGGATCAGACCTTTAGGTCAAAGGCTCGGGATGTGGCCCCCTAAGAAAACCACCTGCTTCGGTTTTGGCACCCGGGCAGTATCACAGCCCACACACAAATGACATGAAATGACGCACTTCACTAACTACACTGCTCTCGTTCCTAATAGAAGAAAGACAGTTTACATTATTATTATTATTATTATTATTATTACTATTACTATTACTATTACTATTATTTACTACGTCGCTTTTTCACTCCCTTTATTCCCAAATTGTGTATCCTTCCTTTCCAACTTATGCAGTAGCTCGCCCATGGTGGAAACTCTGTCCTATCTAAACGATCTCCAGTCACTGTCCGGTTGAAAGTGAATGCTCCCACCGATTACGAATACTGAAGCAGTCTTTCTGAAACCACGTACGCCGTTCAAGCTGGCTTCCTTCAACGTTCGAACACTAATGCAGATCAGACAACAGATAGGGCTGGCTATGTCTTTGGAAGGTCTTAATGTTGATGTTTGCTGTCTATCCGAGACCCGTATTCAAGACTCTAGTGAAGTACTACAAATCCGCTCTCCATCTGTCGCTTCGAAAAGCTTGTTTCACGTGCACTTATCCGGGGACCCTGTGGCATCTTCGTCCGGTCTTGCAGGCGTTGATGTTGCACTAAGCATTAGGGCTGAGGCAGCACTAATCGATTGGATACCCATTAACAGTCGGTTATGTGCTGTTAGATAAGAAAGTTCCATCAAAGTGAGAAGAAATCGGCGTGAGAATCGGTGTCTTTTCGTCATCTCCGCCTATGCCCCGACAGATTGCAGCCCGGATGCAATCAAGGATGAGTTTTACCACCAGTTAACAGTTCTTCTCCAGAAAGCGCGTTCGACAGATATTGTAGTACTAGCCGGAGACTTGAATGCTCAGGTCGGGCGTCTAGGCACAGAAGAGAGTCGTTTAGGTGGCCGATGGGGACTTGTTGGTCGCAGGACAGATAACGGAGACCGTTTGCTGCAACTGTGCACAGACGACAACCTGTTTCTGGCCAGCACTAACTTCTGGCCCAGTCATCGCCGGTGTGCCACCTGGCGCCCTGCCTCTGCATCTCAAGCCTGGACTCAGATTGATCACATCGCGATCAGCTACCGCTGGCGTGGTTGTGTACAAGACTGCCGCTCCTTTTGGAGTACCTATCTGGAATCTGATCATGCCTTGGTCTTCGCCAATCTCACCTTACTTCTCAGTGGCCGAAGGATTGACCGCCACCAACGGATCGATGTTAGTAAACTGGCTGCAACTTCTGTTGCAGGTAGGTATCGAGCGGAGCTAGCTTCTAGACTAGCTACCATCCCACCGAAAAGTATAGATCAGCATTGGTTGCATCTTCACGACGCCATGAAAATGGCGAGTAAAGCCGCTTGCGGCTTCGCGAAACGTCCCGCTTACAAGCACTGGGTTTCTTCTGGCTCCTTACAACTGATGGAAGCCCGTCGGTCTACTCCGGGTGACCGTGAGTATGACCACAAACGAAGGCTGTTACGTAATGAAATTTGGCAAAGCTTGCGTAAGGACCGAGAAGCCTGGTGGTCGGAGCGTGCTAATGAGATGGAAGCAGCAGCTGCATCCGGTAACTGCCGGAAGCTCTTCCAACTCATCCGAGCCACTGGCAGCAAGAAGTGTGGTGTGAGTGAAACAATCTACAAGGATGATGGGATGCCAATCACTAACATCTCTCGACGTCTTGGACGATGGGCGGAGTTTTTCGAAGGGCAGTTCAACTGGCCTGCTGCTCCGGCAACATCGACCAGTTTGTCCTGCCCCCCCCCATGGCCGGTGACGACTGATCCACCAAACGAGGCGGAAGTCCTCAAGGAACTCCAACTCTTGAAACGTTACAAATCACCGGGACCAGATGACTTACCTCCGGCTCTTCTTAAAGATGGTGGTGATTTTCTTGCTAAGGAACTCACTGCATTGTTTGCAAAGGTTTGGGAGCAAGAAAGTGTTCCAACATCATGGAATGAGTCGATAGTCGTCCCTATCTTTAAAAAGGGTTCACGTTGTTCCTGTGATAACTATCGAGGGATAAGTCTTCTTCCGATTGCGTCCAAACTATTGGCTTCTGTCATTCTTCGTAGGTTGTTTAAAACCCGAGAACGATTGACTCGCGAGGAGCAGGTTGGTTTTCGTTCTGGTCGAGGATGCATTGATCACATCTTCACCCTCCGCCAAATGTTAGAACACTGTCATACTTATCGCAGGCCAACAATCGTAGTGTTTCTTGATATCAGGGCTGCCTTCGATTCGTTGGACAGGAGTGTTCTCTGAGATAGTCTATTGAAGAAGGGTGTGCCTGAGAAGTTCATTTACATCTTAAAGGCCCTGTATACGAACACCTCAGGCAGAGTGAGGGCATACAACCACATTTCTCCCTTGTTCCATTCGAGCAGTGGGGTTAGGCAGGGTTACCCGATTTTACCATTCCTCTTCAACTTTGCCATCGATGACATCCTGGAAACAGCTCTGATGGATGTAAGTAATGGCGGTGTGGATATGTTGCCTGGAGAACGACTTCTCGACCTCGAGTATGCGGATGATATTGTCTTACTGTGCGGTAATGCCCAAGGCATGCAATCAGCACTTAATCAGTTGGCAATCAGTGTCCGCAGGTACGGCATGTGCTTTGCACCCTCCAAGTGCAAGGTACTCCTACAAGACTGGCAGGATTCTAATCCTGTACCCACCCTGGATGGTGAGCAGATTGAAGTAGTTGAGAAGTTCATGTATCTAGGTAGCTATATAAGTGCTGGTGGTGGCGTGAATGATGAGATTGATGCAAGCCAGAGCGGCTTATGCCAATCTGGGTCATCTTTGGCGCCTTCGTGATGTTAGTCTGGCTGTAAAAGGTCGGATCTACAACGCGTCGGTGAGAGCAGTTTTGCTCTATTCATGTGAAACCTGACCTCTCCGAGATGAGGATTTCAGACGACTCTCTGTGTTCGATCATCGTTGTCTCCGAAGGATTGCTGACATACAGTGGCAATACCATGTTAGTAATGCAGAGGTTCGGCATCGTGTGTTCGGGCGCAGAGACGATAATTCAATTGGTGTCACCATTTTGAAACACCGACTTCGGTGGCTTGGACATGTTTTACGAATGTCGTCCCAGAGAATCCCACGTCGTGCATTATTTGCCGACCCTGGGACTGGTTGGAAAAAGCGGAGAGGAGGTCAGTGTATGACATGGTGTCGTGGCATGAAAGAAAGCTGCAAAGGGCTAGCTTCCGTTGGTCCTTCACGACTCCCTGGTTGGGGTCCGAGAGATGGTGCAACACAGTGGCTAGAGACGTTATCAGATATGGCTCAGAATAGAAGCCAGTGGCGAACCTGCTGTAACCTTCTTTTACTTTCTACATAAAGAGTGGTTCTAACTTTCTTAACTGAAAGATTCTTCTGGTTGTACATTTCAGTCCGCCTTATCTTTTCATCCCTTCTCTTCCTACTTTCATTATTTTGTGTGGCGCATATGTACCTGGTGCCCTTTTGTACCAATATATATGTGTTTAAATAAATAATAATAAATAAATAAAACTACATCGGTCTCACCGAATCACACTACAAGAAACCACATAGACTACATCTGCATCAATAGAAATTTCAGAGGATCCACGGAAGACTTTGGGACAAAGATAAAAGCAGATGTAGCTTCAAATCACCACGTGGTTGTGGCCAAGATTAAACTTAGCCTAAGAAGTATTGGACAACTGGATAAACAGTATCACAAAAGTTTTGATACAGCCTTTCTTCCAGATACTGACAAACTCAACAAATCCAAGACAACTCTCTACAACATGTTATAAACTTTACAAGACCTGCTTAAAGGAGAGGAATTTACTATGGAGAATAAGTGGAAGGGGACTAAACAAGCACTAACTTCAACGTGCCAGGAGGTCCTTTGCCGCAAAAAGCATCAATATAAGGGACGGATCTTGATCGAGACCCTTGGCAGGATTCAAAAAAAGAAAGACAAAAAGACAGCAGTTAACAACAGCCGAACAAAAGCATGGAAATCCACGGCACAAATCGAATACAAAGAAGCAAACAAGAGAGAAATGCGGAGCATTAGAGCCGATAAGTGGAAATACGTAGTAGACCTGGTGATGAAAGCGGAAAAATGTACAAGAGAAGAAAATATGAGACAACTACGATACAAAGAAAAAACTGGAGGCGAAATACAGCAAAGCAGGGAGACCAGTAAGGAAAAAAGAAGGCAAGTGTTATGACTAATAGTTATAGATCTATGTCGTCTTTAACTCTATCCCTGTTTTAATTACCTCTGCATTTGTACAGCTTTATAAACTATAAGTTACTAATAAGCAAAGATGGATAGTGGTTAGCAGTGGAATCCAAGACTCGTCAGCTGGATGTACCTGCATCTCAGTGTTGATGTACACTCTGGGACTCAAACCCAGTACCTTTCGCTTCAAACGCCATCGCATTATCTACTCAGCTACTGAGTCCTGATAGCTTGTTTTGTCCATCCTGATTGGCTTATAGTTGATCAATGTGTACAGACAAACATATTTGGCATGGTACATATCTATATTGTATTATTTACTTCTACTCTTTGTACTTTTCTCATAATACACGCTTGTTCTGGTCCCATCTGGTTCTCTATCGATCAGTCGGCTAAGTGAGTGTAAGTGTGTAACAGCACTAATATTATAATGTCTTCACGAATCATCTATTAAACACTATACCTTCCGTATTTATTATTATTTTAGAATATTAAAGATTCCCATTGTGAAAATTAGAACAACACATGTAAGCGAACAATTGTTTTCAGTTAGATCGTCATCAGGCTTTACTCTAATATACATGAACATTTATACGAAAATGTTAGACTAATCAAGGCTATTTGAGTCAATAATTTATGTGTATAGAAGAAATTTGTAACCCCCCTATCCCTTCCATGGCCGGACATAACTCAACAAATGACATTATTATTTTTTTAATTTTGTTATCATTTGTTTGTAATTTTCTACCTCTTTCCGTTTACATTTTTCACTATCTAATTATTTACATAATTCCTATTACGTAATGATTTTAATGTTTTGTGATCACTATTTTAAGTCTATTTACCCACTTCGGACCTCCTATTTCCAATGTTTAACTATTGATAAGACTTTTGTTATCGTAATTGAATATTCTTACTACTATCAGTACAGCTGTCTTCCCACTATCAACTTGTACTTTTACCTCTTATGCTTGGTGACGTAATCTATTTCATTGTGATTACTGACTCAAATCGCCTTGATTGGTTTAACATTTTCGTATAAATATTCATGTATATTAGAGTAAAGCCTGATGACGATCTAATTGAAAATAATTGTTCGCTTACATGTGTTGTTCTGTTATTATTTTGTTTGAAGAGAAATAAATTTTGTAATTGTACACTTCTCCTTTCTGTTTTAGTAAGATGTAATCAGTATACGAAGAAAAAACGACTGCTATGGAATATTTCAGTGACTTTAAAGAAATTATCATATAATTGATTTAATGTACAATTGATTATGGTCGTATTTCCTGCCTACTATGTATAAATCAACGTGTGTTTACATTATTTTCATAATTTATTAATTGTTTAGATAAAACTTATTTGTTTGTTCTTTTCTTGTAACATACGTTTCTTCATTAGTTTTACAGTGAAATAAATAGTTAACTTTGTAGCATTTTGTTGACTGTGGCATGTTTATTTTTTTTACACAAACAAACAAGCGTTTACTTGATGCTAGTTAAAGTTTTTGAAGTTTGTAAACCGTGAATTTCGAACCTTACAAATCACACTGTGAACTCAAACTAGGAAATTTACCTACATGGTTCCCTCATTAAGCATTGAGGCTGCCAGTTATACACTAAAAGCAATGAACTCAATGAAGTTACACATTAACACCATCGGATGCCGGCTACGTAGATTTCTTCATATCCAACTCCTACAAATGGCCGAAGCTCTCACCATCCATGAGCTGAAGCCAGAGCTATGTGTACAAAAAAGTACGTCCCATCGTTATCGTTCCCTTGGTCTTAATTTTCATTACTGTTATTACTACGTTTTCCCCTTTACTTATGTCTCATATTATTCTCATTATTTCATTTATAATTGCTTATGATATCACTTTCTTTATTTTTCACACCTCTATGACCTTTAATTATTGTGACAAAAACACTTTAATCATCTTACTATATTCACGTTATAATTTGTTGCTAACTTATTAAGTCTATTGTTATTATTCGCATTACGTAATCTTGTATTATAATCTTCCTACTACACCATCTTGGTTATTCCTTGTTCACATGTTCTCACGAAACTAATACTTTGACAAAACATTTTCATATATATATATATATATATATATATATATATATATATATATATATATATATATATACGATTGTACAGCTTGATAACAAATTTGTTGAAAAGAGATCCCGTCGCTGAACTTCGTGTTTTTGATGTTTAAATTAGAAATATCACTGTTACAATTAGAATGTGTCTATTAACTGAAAATCATTACAGGTTGTTTTTATTTGAGAATTGTTTTAGCTTACTGTGGAGTTTTCTTTTTCTGGCGCGATTCTTTTTGTTTGATATATTCAATTTCTTGTTCGGTTAGAAAACCACTATGACGTTTCTTAATGTTACATCTGTAGAAAAGAAATAACGAAATAGAAGTAAAAACATTATACTCTAAAATCTTGTTATATATTATTTGAGAGAGATAAATAATTGATCGGTTATTTATTCTTTCAGTAGTATTCTTCACGTATTAACTTCAGTCTAGTTACCATTGAAAACCAGGAATTATTGTTACTCTAATGTCGTCGGTTCAACGTTAATACTTACAAATTGAGTTAGTTTCTAAAAAATCATAACATCAAAACTGTATTCATAAGCTGGTGGACGACTTACTTTGAGATGAGTCCCTGATTTTCCAACACAAAGTCATGACCTCTTTAGCTCAGAGATGTCAAGAGTGAAAATCTTCACTAATGCCATTAGATGATGACCCATTACACCACAAATTAATCGTGTTTAGAAATACATACAATAGATGTCAATCTAGTAGTCTGATGGTTGATTTCTAGTCCTGCTGAGGTTACAGGTGAGCATTACTGAAGAACACTATACTAGGATGAAAAATCCGCTCAGTACTTTATGGTTGTCAGTCGTATCCGCTACGAAAGTTCCTTACAAATCAAGCTGATTTCAGTAGGGGTCCCATATCAGAACTTATTCTCTGCTAAATTTCTTTTCAAGAGTATGTTATCAAACGATCGTTTTGAGGTATTATTTATCATAATTACAATTTATCGCCCATGACACTACTGAGTATCGAACCAAGGACTAATAGGTCTTGAAGCGAGCATAACATGTTCTGACCACCAATTTGAGATTTTGTGTCCAAATTCTCAGCTTCGATTAATTTTTGTCTTCATACTAACAATGAATAATAAGCTTATTCACGACATGGATTCCACAATTCACAGTACCTCATTATAACATTGGTAAATCCATTCCACAGAAAGTTTCAATTCATTTCCTGTTGGGTCGGCTTCCGGAGAACTTCGACGGAGCCTCCAGAGGCCCAAAAAGAAGCCGAAGAGACCTAGCCAATCAGAGTACGATGGAACATTCTAGAGTTCCAACGTGGCGAGCTACTATTGGCCGGTAGCATAAAATGTGGCTAATGGATTGGCTGAAATACTATGTTGATTTGACATACGCTAACATCTATAAATACCTTTGATTTCCTGTAACAAGATTGAACCTTGCAGTAAAATGTTTCTCTCATACTCGTGTCTTCTCTCTGGTGTTCAAGTCGCAGAGTAGTTCTAGCCTGGGGTTACCAGAATAGCTTAGGATCTGAATATAGCGTTCAACTTACAAGACATATAATTTCCTAACCAGATTTCTTCCACTCTTACCTATTGGAAGTATGTCAGGACACTTTCTCAAGAGCTATGTAAGTTTGCACTTGCTACCGTACGAGATATTTTTATACAGTTATGATATTAAAATTCTTAAAAATTAAATTCTTTAAAATACTAGTAACGAAGTAAAAATCTAAGATAATTGTTTTCGAAATAAATAGCTTCACTTATTTATGATCCGCAGTCATTATAATCTAATGTTCTATAATTTCATTCAATTGGTTGACTTCATTAATTCACTGGTGGAGTAAAAAAATTCAAAACCTTTTGTTATGATACAACATTTTCTATACTTTGAAAAATTAGAACAAACAAAGTGTTTAACCCACTTTATAAATCCAACTAAACCTTGTCCACGAAATAGTGAAAATCTTCAGATGGTTTTAAACTTTAAAAAATATGTTTTAGGCATTTGTTATGGTAAGAAAGCGGTTTTTTGCTACTGTATAAGTTCTTGAAGTTGTTCATTTCTTAAAGTAACATAGTTAAAGACTTCGATTGTATTTCAAATATTTTTTAGCCATACAGACTACTTATCACAAAATTAGTTTGATCAGTTTTCTATATCGAAACATTCCATTATTAATATTTGTCCCCGTCAAGATCGTTTTAATTGAAACTAATATTCAGTTTATCATCTAAATGTCTGTCTGTCTGTAAGACAAAAGTTAAGACCTAAAGACATTGGTAGTATCAGAATATGCACAGACAGAAATCATCAAGAAGAATACTAAAAAGTATGGTGTAGTGGCCAGTTGTTTTTATCCTGAGTTGATCCTTATCAACAACTTAACCTGATACAAAGTCGTAACCAAAGTATATTCCTGTCTCTCGATAAAGACCTCATTTCTCATCATTCGATATCTACTGAGTAGTCATGACTTTCCAATTTAGTCTGTTCTTGATAGAGAATGATTATCATCCAGTATCATCGACGGTCACCAATACAAGCTAAGTTTTCCTTGTTTAAGGCTATAACTCATTATTTTGAGCTACAAAGTTAATACATTTCCTTACAACAGAAGTCATTAGTGAGCGGCTGTTATTTATTAAACTAGATTGATCATAAAATTAATTTTTATTCAGGCTAAATGTTTCTTCTTACAATCATCATTACATATATATATGCAGATAATAAAAGGCAATAAATTCAAAATTTATTGAACTGAATAGGAAACAATTTAAAACAGTTTACCTAATTTTATCACATACATTTACACGTTCTATGAATATACTTAATAAATATTAATCACAGTAAGACATTACTACTTATGAGTTCTCCTACATTCTTAATTTATAATGTCTACCATAGTTTTCCTACAGGCAGCGGATTACTCCTTTATTTCTTATTGGTTTCATGTAAATAGTCATACACTTTCTATTTAACATTTGTGATAATTGTGTCGTCCAGAAAGTAACGATTATTTCATAAGTAGGCCACGCAATTCAGAGAACGAAATTACAACAAAACTCTTGATATCACAAATACTATAAAAACGAAGTCTTGCCTTCATGATTTAACATAATAATGCTAAAAATCATGTTATCCTTTTGAGGACTCGTCGGATTCAAACCCAATAGTTGCTCTTTGAACACCTTGTAACATTGTTTTTTTAATTAATTACTTATTTTATAAGTCCTAAGACTTCGAACTTCTACTTTATTCATATTCATGACTGAAATTATTAGTGTGATGAAGTATGGTTTGATTAAGCGGTTACCTTGATATTTCATGCACTTATATTTAAAAAACCTACATATATTTAAAGCATAACATTGGAACTCGCTTTTATTCGTAACTGAACACATGATTTTGGTAGACATTATTACTTTACTATAAAAATCTTCATCTTATTTAGCATCTCTGTGTTTTTATAAATTGTCTTAACAATCTGATTTTAATGAATACCAGGATTACCTGTATGAAACAGGATACATTGATTTTAGAAGCAACTAATTAAAACTTCGTTCCACGAAGCCATTAAAAAAATAACAACACTAACCAAGATTAAGACTATCATATTTAAAACGAAGGCATTATTTTTTATTGTAGCTTGTATTGCTTTCAGCGAAAGCTATTATGAATATTTTGTAGTGCTAATATAAATTGTCTTTATCAGCATTAACCTTATGCTATATCCCGAAGAGGATTATGAATAGTGACTTTTGAGAGCTATTTATGGACTAATGTGATCCATATATTTCCTATTGTATAATTGTTAAGTAACTAAACTATTCATATTCACGTTCCTTTTATGATAAGCTTTATATTGACCTATAGACTATTATTGTACGATTTACCGCTCTTGAGTTATCCCTAGTCCATTAATTACTGCCCCCCCCTATTCACAGCCACATTTGACTAAATCATGTACAAATGTTATTTTTTATTTTATGGTACGATGTAGTCAGTTAGTTTGGTATATAAACCTAGTATTTTTGAGAATAATGATTCATATTGCAGAGGCTGTTATTAGTGTTCTGGACTTAACTGGCTGGGCTAGGCAGATAACAGGACCGATAAGTACTCTAGATTGATCGTACGGTTTTCGTGTGTCACTGCTCCGATCAATAAAACGCTGCTCTCTAATACTCGGGTACAATTTAAAAACACTTACCGACACAGGATACACCTTACTACCAAAGTCAGAAAATCACGAAAATGTTACTGAAACAGACACTAACTACATTAAATAAATCTATTTTATAAGTAGATCATATAAGTAAACTTGAATAAGAAGAGATAAATTGCTTTTAGCATTACAATTGAATAACAATATACAATAAACCACTATATGTAATGAGACCAATAAAATTGATTTCTTTATTAAACATATTTGTAAAATATGGGAAAGTAATAAACGGATAATATTCTTATTTTAACACAGAAAAATCATTTTAATCACTTACCCCCATAATTCTGCACCACATTTATCACGTACACATGTAGCAAAACTTAATGTTGATGGTTGTGAATGATCACCTTGACCACGTAAACAACAACTATTCATAACTTTCATAATTTGTTTTTTATTTTTTTGAAAATTTCTCCATAATCCACGTATTGCTTTAGAACATTCTTCATACTGACTACCACATTCTTGAACACATAGATCAAATTCAGGTTTACTCAATTTTTCACCATGTGAATCATCAGCATAACAAGAATTTAAATATAAACAATATAATATGCATAAATTCTGAAATAATCTCCACATTTTGTTACAATTAAATAATGAATAACTAGAATAGTTGTATACCAGTATTAAATACTAATGTCTATGACTCTTTTATAAGTTTTTCTTAACTCAAGGAACTAATTATAGATATGTAGTATTTAAATATCTAATGTAAAATTTAACGAATGTTATACACAACAACAACAACATAATAGAGTGTATATATTGAATGAATAGTTTACATTAGTTTTTAGTAGTATAGGTAGTTACCTATTAATAATCGAATACTGACCGGATATAAGATGTAAATCCATAATGTACTGTGAAATAAACATTCATTTCATGTAATAATCCAAATATAAATATTTTACCTAATTCGTTTTTCAATAAACTAGTTTGAGGAATAAGTGATATAGAAATATGATCTATTATACTATTATTTCTATGATACTATTATACTAAGGTGATTAGTGTAAAAAAATTTTACAATTTAAGAGTTAATAATACCAATTCATAATAGGTGAATAAAGATTCTACGATCAGAATCTGTGTTGAATTTTAGATGACCATATGAAATTTTCCAAACTAGGAAAGGAAATCACTTCTCACAGGGTATATCACATATATATAGAATATTTGAGTGAACAAGTGCTTTCAATAACTTCATCATCGGGCATCATGGTTACAAGTCCATAATTATTTTGATATTTTACAAAGGCCAAAATGAGGCATATATTAATGAATTTTACGATGTTATACGTTGAAAATGGTGAACGTTTGCATCTGTTATTACATAGATACTTCAAAATTGTGTTATTTACAAATTAGAAAGGTTATATAATAAAGGTCAGAAACAATTTGGAGTAAAGTGTTCAGTCACAATCACTATAATAGTAATATGGCAAAATGAATGTGAAAAAAGAATATCGTATGAATAAAATGTATAGTAGGAGAGTTTCATCTTGTTAATCGAGGTAATAATAATAGTAATAACAATAGTGTTAATATCGTTGTGTGAATAAAATATGTAATAAGAAGGGTGTTATCAAGATAATCATGATAAAAAAGAATTCATGTGAATCGGGAATAATGGATGTGAAGATGAAGATAGATTTAATCAAAAATATTCAGTTTCGGTATCCGGTGATCCAGTCGTAAGCCAAGATAAACATAGAGGCTGGATATACCTTTTCTGGATACATAAGTCTGGATAGGCAATATATATATATATATATATATATATATATATATATATATATATATATATATATATATATATATATATATTTACAAATTTTATTGTAGATTCTAGATATACAAATGCTTCTTCTATTAAATGAACTGATAACATCAATGTACAATATTTATTTATTTAAACACATACATATTGGTACAAAGGGGACCAGATACATATAAGCCACACAAAACAATGAGAATGGGAAGAGAAAGGTGGAAGATGCGTATATATAAAAGAAAATATAATAGGATGAAAAAAAGAAGAGTAATTATGGGGGGAACTGAAATGTACAACCAGAAGACTCTTTTAGTTAAGGTTATAACCACTCTTTATGAAAAAAGTAAAAGAACGTTACAGCAGGATCGCCACTGGCTTCTATTCTGAGCCATATCTGATAACGTCTCTAGCCACTGTGTTGCAACATCTCTTGGACCCCAGCCACGGAAATCCACTGATTATTACTACCTAGGTAGCTAGTCAATTTTTATAAAGTATGAATAGATTTGTTGCTATTATCAACATCAACTTCTGTTAATTTGCTGAATAGTATTATTTTGGTGTGGGCTACTTATATCCACACAAGTAGTATATAGCGATGGTCGGGCATTGAATGTATTTCAGAAGATCGATAACGAAACGCAATTGGTATGAAAATGCATGAACAATAATAATCAATGACGATGAACTGATATTTGCAAAAGGAACAGTCATGATTGAGACAATTAATTGATAGTTTACAAATTGACTATTTACTATATGGTTCTCATATTTTAGTAAGATATTCTGTAATATTGTACCGAAGTACATTCGATTGTCCCCACTCGTCTACTTATTCACTACAGTAGTTTGTTCAAAATGACATCTGGTTTTATTTCGGGAGTGGGGTAAATTACCAATTCGAATATTTGACTTAATGATTTCACCATGTCTATAAAATAACCAATATGTAGTCAGTAATATGGACTAGACTTACAGAGTATTCGTTGGTAACAAGTAAACAGTTGTTCTGCAGATAAAATACTTTTAAAATTAGGCTTACAGAATTAGCAAAATTTATTTCTATTAAAAAATAATATTACTAGGAAATAAAATTTAAAATAGTGTATAAGAAATTAGGAAATAGATATCATGTGAATTGAATAAGTAGTACTTAAACAAATTTATAGTAGGACGTTACATGTTCAACCATTAATTTAATTCATCACTACAGCTTGTTTAGGCAAGTAAACCAGTTATTTAGTTGTGATAAAATTAGAATAGGATAAAAAGCATGATATACATGTAGAAATAACTAATCTGGGAATTTCCGACCATTTTATGTAAAATAATGTGTTGTTTCAAGTGTAACCTGGAAGTATCTGTTGGAAAATAAATTACATAATGGCTTCCTACTGTAGTTACAGGTAACTTTATTAGTGTTATAGGACTACAGAATAAGATAGGATGTCGTCAGCGAAATACGTGTTATGTAGTGAAGCGTATAGTGACATTTATATCTAGTGATTTTTTGTAACAACAAATTAAAGATCACATATTTTTCCTAGTTGTCACACTTTTTATGTAACCACACTTATATTCGACATCTATCGTTTTTCTGTATCAATGGTAAAGAAACGAATACTTTTGTTTGGTTATATATAACACGACTACACTACCGCGATTCTTAAAATATAAACGTTGTATCTGCCGTCTATTCTTCTGCTTTAACGGCCACTGCCTTTGATTGAAGATTATAATAGTATTATGATATCCTTTTTAGGCCATTCCACTCTACGTTGGAGCTTTGGCCCGGATCATTACTGAATAATACTACTGGACCTAATCTTCTTCATTTTGCTGTTGGTGCCATCACGTGCAGAGGAACCTTTGTTAACCAAGTGAACTTATTTGTGGTTGTTATCTCAGAAAGCAGCTTACAAGTAACATTCATTTCATAACACTGTTACTATTTTGTTGCTCAACATACCTTTTTATAATTTAACTGTAATTTGTTAACTTTTGCGTTAATCATAGACACACGCTTAGGTTTGTAGTGTTAATTCTTTTGGTATATTGTTGGTTACTTTGCGTATTGTTATATTTTAACTAAGCTCTTTCGCTGAGGTCCACCACAAGCGTCTAAAATACATATTTCCTTATTTTTCAAGAAAAAAGTAATAATCCCTCGGATTAAAAAAATGATACTTGTTAAATTCTTGAACTGATAATTACTTTATCTTTATCAAACACACGACACTTGGTCATACCAACCTAATCTTTCTGAAATGTAATAAGAACCAATTAGATTTAAGTGCTAATATCATGTACTTTCCAGTACCTCCATTTTTATTTATACAATGCTTTAATAATGGTTAACAAGCTTCTTGAAAGATCCATAAACGTGACAGATTTGTTGCAGGCCTCGTGTAATATCTCCCTGAAATATGGATATCATTCACGTAATACGCGCACGATTGTAACGACTGAAGCTTTAAATAATCCAACTTATATTCAGAATAGAACGTGAATTTTAGGTGAGTGGGAAACTCGGTTACCGAGATAGGTGTTCATATTTACCTCGTGTATATTGACCTTTATGTCCTGCCGGGTAGTTTACTTGTTTTCTTCAGCTTTATGTTGTCTGTATCTTCCAAAACCTTCGTCAGATGCTATAGTAGTTTACTACCGTCTAACAATCTCCCCTTCAAATGACTAGAATACTTATCCAGATTAGGTTCACATTTGGCAACAGGTGCCTGTGGAAGCACAAGTAAGTACTCTTATGTGCAATCAGAAAGAACTTCCGGTCGCAAACTGGCATGCCAGACTTGCGGGTATCTCCTCCATGTCTTTTACGAAAACAACCTTAGTTCAGATTTCCTTACAATGCTGTAGACTTAAAGGAACGTCGCCCGAATATCTCGCATTCAGAAATGTATGATCCCGCGGTTGCTTGTAGGATTTGAACCCGAGTAGACGAATCAACCCTGAGGCTTAGTTTTAGATTGGTTCAAAGTACACTATTTTTTTCGACTGTGTCAAACATTCCCCCACTTCAAGCAAGAGCGAATGGGATGGGTAGGGGTGAGAACGAAAATGTTTCACGAAATCCCTAATATACGGCTGGATGAAGCTACTTGCGTCACAACACCTGATCATATAAGCTAAGGCACCTATAAATTCACTACTGACTGTCCAACTTGTATGTGATTTGGAATGCGGGTCCAAAGGACATTCAATAATCTTCAGAGTGGGAAGTTAATTCGTTGTTATCTGCCAAACTTTGAAGTTGTATCAGATTCTCATAAAGTCCTAACATATCCTTCAGACTTGAAGATTCCTTCCCACGCTTATACCATTAACAGAAAGTAACAGTTCTTAAAATATTAGTTGGTTAAAGTACGTTGTATGAAAAAAGGGGGATGACGAAATATGAGTTATAAATTCCTTCGCTTGGTTCATACCGATGACTTAAAATTTTCGACCAACTCGTTCAACTTGTCAGAAAGGCAATACATCAAAGGGAATACATAAACTTTATTTTTGGAATAAGTAATCTGCAGATAAATTATTCAAAAACGATAGACAAAAACTTTTGACAAAATCTGTAAAAATGAAATGCAATTATTTGGAACCGGTTTATAATCTAGAAGCATATATCAACTAACTAAACACCGTTTTCATTCGGCAAGGATTCGCCATTAGCATCTATGAGCTTCACCTTCTTGGAAGTTGAGTTTCCATGACCATTTAATTCAAGACTTATATTTTCTACAGATTCCACAGGTGTCGTTCCAGAAACAGGGCGCTTTTTCCTTACCAAGTGTGATATGTCATCAGTTGGAACACTAGTACCATTAGAGCACGGTTCCATTGAAGACTCCGTTTGTTTAATGCTTTCAGCTAATCGATCTTCCTCAATATCTGCACACCGACTCTGAACGTCTGGTATTAAAAGCTCTATCTCTTTAAGTGTAACTTGTAAAAGCTCTTTTTTTTCTCCATCTTTTTGGTCAACAGCTTCGATTTTTGACCTGATATCTTCAACCAACAACTTGAGACACTCAACTGAAGCTTTGAAGGAGCTGCTTGCGTCTTCTAAATCTCCCGAAACCGCATATGTCGTTCCCAGTTGGTAATGGCTCTCAGCTACACGACGATCTTTTTGACCCAAAATGGCAGTACGGATTTCTAAGCATTCCTATGGGAAAATATAGGAAAGAGAGTAATGCAATTTGGATAGGAATCACAGCTCAAGACTATCACTGTATATCCAAATCACTTTATTTCTACTTGCTGCATAGTTGGCCAACTGTATTTCTGATTTGGATTCGAAAAAGCAACCTTTTCTTATGTAATCTCGTATAAAAGCTTTTTAAGGGAGGAAACGATCCAGAACACTTAAAAACTTCAATTTCGTTGTGGATCAGTAGCTTTTTAGTCACTTTTGAAGTCTTCTACTGAAGATAATGACCATCTAATGAACACAATCTAGTTAACAACTTGGATTTTTAGATCAGAATCTACTGGCCTTGATGGTTCAAAGCTATGTCAGTTGCCACACCTCAATACTAGTCTTTAGACTTGATGTTTTCTGCTATTTACAAAAATCCACTACTAAATATGGATGACACGATGAAACTTGAATGAAAAATTGGTCAAGTTAGAAGAGCTTGACAATCTTCCCATTAAGTAATTCTTACCACTCTGTCGCTGTAGTGGACGCGTTTTGCAATAACAACCTTCAAAATAAGTACAATTAAGTCTACATCAATGGGCTGAAATTTTACATACTGACATGTTGGCAAATAGTACCAAGTCTGAAAGACAACCAGATACATAGGGAACCGACAACTGGAACCAGATAAACGATCGATATCATAGAACTAGAACAATTGTAAACTCAAAATTTTGTTCGTTTACAAAATGGTAAACTGGACTGCGAACACAATCAGAATAACGCCAGGTACAATAAAGGAAGCTAAAATACACACGGACACAAAAAGCAAGTAACTGTCTCGCATAAGTGAATGTTTGAGGTAAACTCACATTGTATAGTGATATGGCAAACAGGTGTTAATATCTTAACGACAAGCACTTGGAACCCTATGCATTGTAAATGAATTACTGACCTAAACGAGGCTATATGGAGGCCGAACGATGCTTGTATTACAAACGTTTTTAATTTTGTTAAAAAACTTGGGATTTAAAATACAAACGCTATTCCCAACCAAATCCAACTATTCACTAGAAATGCACAACGAAGTTGAAATGACCACTATTACTGTTTAACGAAACCTAAATTAACAAACCCTAAACTAAAAATCGTTGACTCGACGAACTCATTATTTATGGACAACTCCTGATAACAAAACCTATGCTGTGTTTCGTCGTTAAAGTCAAACGATAAATAAAAATGGACAAACGAAATACCTTTAGGTCCATTACTGCTTGGTCATAGTCTTCTTTCTCGCGACTAATCTCACCAAGCTTTTCTAGGCACTCAGCAACATTCAGCTTGCTTTCCTCGTCATCTTTTTGTGAGAACAGCTTTTTGGCTACTTCAATAACCTCCCAAGCGATTTGGAGATTCGACACATCACCTTCATCATCACATTTAGCAGCTTCCGAGTCCGTGGGATTATTCTGGAGCTCATCTTGGTCCTCAGGCTCGTCCCCCTCAGATTCATTTGATTCGCCATCCTCAGCTTCCTCGACAGCGTCATCCGTCGGATTATCAACAGCAGTATCATTTCTGCTTACAGCTTCAATGTCTTTACTGGGAGCATCATTTCCGCCTACAGCTTCAATGTCTTCACTAGGAGCACCATCCTCTTTGGTTTCACTGTTTTCCTGATTGTCTTCTTCACACATAGCATCTATGACTTGATTGGAAATATCTTCCTTTTCTTCAGCTAAAGAAAATGAGATATCACGTGCCAACTTACTTGTCAACTCAGGCCCAGGTTCAATGATCTCATTATCCGATTCTGAATCATCTTTGACTGGATCCGGTACTAATCACGTTGGGTCAAATCATTCATACTTACTCCCATCCAATGCGTTCCCGATAACTGAACTTTCTATTCGTGATAGCTCGAGAAGTGCAGTACCATACAGTAAGTTAGGGACAGCAAGAGCTTCATGAAAGTCACCATGTATTGTCGACCTGTTAAATATGCAACATTATCAAGACTCACAGAGTTTCACAAGCTTTCTGAAAATTGTCTACTGCCTTGCTAATATCACCACATACTAAATCTCTCCTTCCTTGAGTGATTAAATCTTCCGGTCCAAGCTCCATGTAAACACTTCCAATACAAATAAGGCGCCGTGGCTTGATATCCAAACTAGTAACAAGTTTTCATTGCATTCTCAATGTCCACGATACCTAATGTTGTCGTAACAGACTGACATAAGCTTACATACTTCTTTGTATTTGAATTTAAGTGTAGGAAAACAACTAATATGGTAATACGGTATATACAGAACGATATTTAAAAGAACAGTGATTTCCTTCCTCTAACAGTTAAACTTATGGTTTTGATCGATCATTATTCTTACCTTGATTGAATCAATTTCTACTAACGTAACGTATTTTCCTTCGAAAGCAATCGCGTATATTTGCTTTTGCTAAATACATTGACTTTTTCCTGTTTGTTGCAATTTTGAAAGTCCGGAAAATGTGGGTGACCGGGCAGACCAATCAAATAGCAACGGAAATGAGGAGATACAACTTGGCTGTTCTGAGAATTAGCAAAATACATTGGACTCTAACTAGGCAGCAAAGGTTAGATATGGAAGAGGTGATGTTGTACACCGGTCACGAAGAAAGAAATCCTCCATACACACAGGGAGTTGCTCTGATGCAGTTCAGAGATGAATGAAACACACTCATAGGATGGGAATCTCATGCAGTCGGGATCATCATTAGCATCCTTCAAAACAAAGAAGGAGGAAATCACAGTGAATGTTACTCATAACATTGAGTAGTAATGACGTCTATAAAAATCAGTTCTACTCGAGGATGCATTCGATCATAGAGATCTGTCCAGGAAAGGGCTTGACAATCGTGATTGGAGATCGAAACGTCAAGGCCGGAATAGACGAAACTGCGTATGAAGATATCATGAGACGATATTGGCTAGGAGAAAGGAATGCGAATGATGAGGGATTTGTCAAATGATGTGTGTTCAACAAATTGGTTATAAGAGGTGCTATATTCCTCCACAAACACATACACAAAGCTACATGGGTTTCAACCAACCACAGAGAACCAGATAGATAATATTTGCATCAATTGAAAAGTCACAGAGTCGACGGATGACGTGAGAACAAGAAGAAGAACTGAAAAAGCTTCAGATCATCACTTAGTGGTTGTAAAGGCCAAACTGAAGCTAAAAAAAACACGAGACTAATAAAGAAACAACATTACGAAAGTTTAATACAACCTTCCTTCCGGATATTGACAAATTCAACGAATTCAAGATAACTCTCAGCAACATGTTCCAAATCATCCACAAACAGCTTTTATCATTTTTACTTTCGGCTAGTCTGATTAGCTCATCCCAAAACGGGTTTATAACTAAACGCTCATGCTTCACATCGCACCTGGAATTCTATGATCAAATTACCCAGAGAAGAGATGCTGGTCAGTGAGTGATAGTTCTGTACTTCGACTTTAGTAAGGCTTTCGACAGCGTCTCACACAAACGTCTTATAAAACTCTCTTCATCCGGCATACAGAATCCCCTTTTATCTTGGCTCAAATCTTTTTTAGAAGAGCGTAGCCAAATTGTCCGCTTCGGATCTTGCTACTTCAAACCTGTGAATGTAACCAGTGGGGTTATACAATGAAGTGTGATTGGTCCGTTACTCTTCCTCCTTTTCATCAATGACGTGTGTACCCTCTTTCAATATGGTAAAACTTTTCTTTTTGTCGATGAACTAAAAGTGGTTTATTCAATTTCCTCTCCCACCAAAGAAAGCTACATTTCAGCGGTAATCCAAGAACAAACAAGTTTTACGGATGGACTTTTTCGTAGAATCTGTAACTTAATGTTGACAAATGTGGATTTATGCACACTGGTCGCTGCCTTAACCTAAATCTGGTTATACAAAAATATACACTGAAACCTCTCATCATTGTTCATGACTTAGGTTGGAGATATAGCAACAGTTTGAACTTTTCAGAGCACATTGCATCTCAAGTATCCAAAGCTAAAAAGCTCATTGGATTCATAATGATAAACTTCAATAATATGGAATAGAGATTATTATTATACAAAAATGTATTTTACCCATTCTTGAATACGGTATTTTAGTTTACAGTAATTGCAGGCATAATGATCTGATCAAAATTGAAGGTGTTCAAAGAAGGTTCATTAAGGCTGTTTTGGGGTATTTTGATGACGAAACTATCACCAAAGATTTCAACAACTCAAAATAGGACCTCTCTGGATCAAATTAAATCTTATCTTTATCTACCGGCCTATTCACGGTATTTCCTACTCCTTGGTATCCACCCCTTCATACTCTATGATATCATCCCACAATCTACACAATAAAGAAAATATTCTAGTGATCTCAGGATCCCACACAAACTTACGCCAGAACTTTTTCGTTATCCGCTACTCAACCATGTGGAACAAACTGCCAGTAAACCTACGTTGCAGTGAAACTACAACTCGGTTCCGGAGTCTCCTTGATGATTTTCTTTCCGATAGTGGATTGTGTCACATATTGAATATCAACGTGCTCAATAATGATTTATATAAACAAGGTCCGTCACCTATCTAATTGACTGAAGAGCAAAGTGAAACCTTCTAAACTTCTCACGTCTATTTTCCTTTCTTTCCATCCATTTTAATATATGAAGTCTGCTTATGTTCATATTTGTAATCACTACTGTTATTAATAACATTATTTGTCCCTCGACACATTAGATATTATTCTCATCTCTTCTTGTCCTTCTAAACATATTTTATTCCTTAACATCCAAAGTCTATAACTAAAAACCAAAAAAGTAGTCCTATGTTACAATTAAGCGAATTAACTTCTCGGACTCATTTTTATTTTCACCACACATATGATACACATGGAAATTTATATTTGATTATCCTTTGCAATTATTTGTGACTATCGTAGAATCATTCTAAATTACTATTGCACAAATGTCTATACTAGTATCCGGTTTCACTCTGTATACTGTTACATAAATTTACATGTATTTATTCGAGTGCACTAAAGGATTATTATTACTTTTTTTAATTGTTGGTTTACTTCAGAGGCCTATATTCAATACGCTATTATTATCATTCTTGAACCCTTTCACTAGCTGTTCATTTCTTTTCTCTCTTTTTTCCTTCTAAATAAGTATTATTCTTAAGATTACGAAGTCTATGGTTAAGACAATAACTTGCATTACGCTCAAATCTTCACTATGCATATACAATTCATACGTATTGATTATCCTTTGCACTTAGTTGGGACTATCATAGCATCACTCCAACTTATGACTTCATAAACATTTATTCTAACGTCATATCTTACAACAATAATAAGTTATTTACTTATTAATTTATTTTATTTTTATTTCTCATTTGGCGAAACATACATAGTCGTTTATTCTTGTTCTGTGGTCATAAACACGCTTATTGAACCATTTACATATTTCGCGTCACCTTTATTTCTATTTCCTTAGTTTCTTTCTTTCCTTCTTTAAAATATTTCAATATTCTTCTCAATTACATGGAACCCGGTTTAATATTATTTTATTATTAATACTTTATTTTTTTCTTTCTTTTCTCTTTTTCAAATATGGCAAGTATAATGCTAACCTTATTCGAACTTGTGTATTATTGCATTTTTGAAGAAACTCGAAATGGTTTCTTCACAATGCTTATTTACCCATAAGATGTTTGTGAATAATGATAATATCTCTGAGAACTAAGGAGACTACATTAACTGTTGGCTTTCATAGGACAGGTATAATCTAAAACACATGTTTTAGTTCACTTTGTTTATGATATCATGCTATTAGCCCTTGATTTGCTTTTTTGGATTAATATTTAGCAAACATGACTGGACGTCCATTCTCACCATTGTCTATAGTAAGAGGTTTAAAATATTAGCAGATATATCACTTATATTAGCAAGCTATTTTTACCCACTTTCAGTTATGATCGATCATGTACGGACCAAAACGCAATATTACGGATCAATATTGAGCGTTCGATTGAATAAAATTCTCCAACACACCACAACTCCGTCAACAATGAGAAAGCGCTCAACAAAATGGGTAAGAGGATTTTATGGAAATTTTATAGACACTATGGTGTACCCTGAGAGCTTCTTCAATATAATATGGAATTCATACGACGGACAAACAGTTACCTATGCCAAATATTCAACGTTCGTTAGCCAGATATCATCGTCAACAATCTACTATGGCGAAGAAAGAACCAACTCCCAGCCGGAGAGGGAATTAAAGAAAGACCATGAAGGAGGGTAGGACATACATGGCTGACATCGTCAAACTACATCACGAGGCGAGCCCTTATTTAGAATTCTGACGGCAAAAGATAAAGTAGAAGGCTCAAACACACATTGCTTTGAGACAGTAGTAATTAGCTAAGTGTCTTCTCCTCACCCTATTGACCGGTTTAGTAGGTGTGTACTCCCAGTATCTTGACAGTCTGGATCGTATCATTGATATATCGAACCGTATGGGAAGAGGTTCAGCTAACGAATTCGACAGAGCTTTCATAACACTAAGGTGAATATCATCAGGACCACTAGAAATATCTGGTTTGAGAAGTTGACTTAATCGTAAGAGAATTTCTTTCTCAGTGACCACAGGATCCATCGACACGCTGCCATGATCACGAGTAACTGTTGGTCGGTCGTCGTCGACAGTAGAAAACACTTCACTAAAGTATTCTGATGAAGCTTCAGCTTTTGCAACATCGATTCTCGCAAATATCAACGGGTTTCTTTGTGTCGAAATTGGTGATGTTACGACACATCTCTGAGTTCGACTCTTTGTATTAGAGTGCAACTCGTTCTGAACTATTTTCACATTTTCTACCCGATTTGTTTTTCATACGAAGTCCTAACCTTAATGGATAATGCTATGCATGCATTTCAAGTCTCGCATTGTGTGTGTCTGAACTTTTCGGAGGGTGAATATTTAAAAATGTTTGGGTTTGGGTACTTGATTTACTGGGCATGCTCCTTTACAGTTATCGGGAGCCTACTACGGAAAGATTTCCGATACTACGGCGTCCATCTCATTTCAACTAATATCAGGTGCATTAAGATCTCCTAGTTTCAGATATCCGTTACTTTTACTCCATAGATGAATAAGCTCTGAAATAAAGCCATCAACCAATCAGACGGGGCTACTATAGATGACATGGAGTATAGATGTATAACATTCAAATATGAGTTCACAGATAGTGACTTTACAAGTTCCACTGTCATGGGATTCGCAAACGAAAGAACGGATGTTAACATTATTACTTGCGTATATATGAACCTCATGTCATTTCTGTTACGTCTAGCCTATTGTGAACGCTATATTCGCTTCCCTAAGCTAGTTCCGTACCCCCAAGCTAGAACTATACACCGACTTGAAGACTAGAGGAAAGGCCCAAAGTGTGAGGGAAGCACTTTACTACAGGGTTCATTCATGTACAGAAAATGCAGGGATTTTATAGTAATTTAAGAGACCTTGAGTTTTACCGAAAGTTCTAGAATACTGCTAAACATAGTAGCAGTGTGTTAATCAGCCAATCAGGATCTCGTCACTTTAGTAACATAACTCCACACAACTTCTAATTAATCGCTGATTGGTTGGGGCTCTTTATGAGTTTTCGGAGGCTCTGTTAAAGTTCTCCGGAAGCCGACTCAACAATTTCCTTTATTTATTCCTATTGATATGTAGTCAGTTGACTACCAATAATTCCAGAGTAACATCAAAGTCATTGGCTAATCAATGTTCGGTCATAGTAACGATGAGTGACTTTGATTTGTCAACTAATGCTCCTAGTTCATATAATTTGTTAATCAGACTCCTGAAGGGAATGGCCGATCCATACAGGTGTTGGTAGCGTTTGCTTCGAAGAGTGACTTCTGGAGAACACGTTTTTTTCATGATATTGTAGACCGTTTTCCAGTGCAGCTAGTGGCGTCTTTTTACTAGTTATATCTTCTAGATCCATGCCAGTTCTTACTCTAATGCTGGTACTATTGTGACTTCCAGTTATTTAACAAAAGATCTCGTTGTTTCTTGGGCTATGGAATTACCTTAAGGAGTCTATATGGTCGGGGTTCGACATTTTTCTCAGTCTCCTAACCCATTCTTATCAGTTTTTTTCATGTGAACCACTGTAAAGTCATCTGGCATGATGTTTCGTATACATGTTCCAACTTTTTCTAGATAATGCGCGTGTCTAATTTTCGGACTGCACTGTGTTACATTCCGAACCGTATTTTTGATCGTAAAGAGGAGAGAACGAAGAGAAGTGTTTGAAAGATTGTAGTCTTACCTAGTTATTAGTTATTCTTAAGTAAAAATTGTGGACTTTCCTCTGCACCGTGTTTCTCAATAATATGTTGTTTGTGCATCTTTTGGCTTCGCCGAATCCGTATATACTGTTCGATTCGTCTGGGTAATGATGTTGTCGTGTTATCATGGAAGTTATGTGTGTTATGTATCTTCCATCAGCTGCATTGTCTAAGAATATGATAAGCTATTTAGCTTATTTATTTCGTACTTGATAATGCTTAACTGTAAGAGTTCGCCTTCTGAAATTATCCAAGATTCAGTTACATCTGCGCGAAATTCGTTTTTGCGTCCATGCGAACAGAACAGGACGGCCCCGTCCAAAATTATCTGTTATTACCAACTGGAATAACGAATATCTACAAAATAGTATTGAAATCTCATTTCCTCGAGCAGTTTACCTTCGCCGTGAATGTAATGAGTATGGGTAATTTTAGAATAGATAGAATTATTCTTCCATATTTTTTAGAACTTCTTTAAGACGCCATAAAATCCAATCCAGTTTCCAGAAAGCCTGTTCAGTATTACACGTTGAAACGCCTCGCTTAATTTCACCGGAATATCTCTTGAACATAAATCACTACAAACAGCATTTAATAGTTATTAAAAAAGTTAATTCTTGCGATCATACTTTGATAATTGAAGAAAGTACTACAATCATTTAGGACTTACCGGTTACTTGAGGTTTCATCTTAATTCAGAGCTAACAGCTCACACAACAATTGATGTTACCAATAATACAAATAATTATATTATCAATCGATCGTCTTGTTTAACATCAACTACGAATAATTACAATCATTCACATAATAATTCATCAGATTGTCAATCATCTATTACTTACGCCTGTTACCCCTCATCGAGGAGCATAGGCCGCTCACCAGCATTCTCCATCCAACTCTGTCCTGAGCCTTCCTTTCCAGTTCTTTCCAGTTGCTATTCATCCTTTTCATATCGGCTTCTATTTCCCGGCGTAGTGTGTTCTTTGGCCTTCCTCTTTTCCGCTTCCCTTCCGGATTCCAAGTTAGGGATTGAGTCGTGATGCACATTGGTGATTTCCTTAATGTATGTCCGATCCACTTCCAACGTCTTTTCCTTATTTCCTCTTCAGCTGGAAGCTGGTTTGTCCTCTCCCATAAAACGCTGTTGCTGATAGTATCCGGCCAATGGATGTTGAGTATTTTGCGTAGACAACTGTTTATAAATACTTGTACCTTCCTGATGATGGCCGTAGTAGTTCTCCACGTTTCAGCTCCATACAGTAGGACTGTCTTGACGTTCGTATTAAAGATTCTGACCTTGAAATTGGTTGAGAGTTGTTTTGAGTTCCATATGTTCTGCAATTGTAGAAATGCTGCCCTTGCTTTGCCAATCCTCGCCTTTACATCTGCATCCGATCCTCCTTGTTTATCAACGATGCTCCCCAGGTACTTGAATGTTTCCACCTCTTCCAGAGTTTCGCCGTCAAGTGTGATTGGGTTGGTGTTCTCCGTGTTGCATTTGAGAATCTTGCTTTTTCCTTTGTGAATGTGGAGATCTATCGATGCGGAGGCTGCTGCTACATTTGCTGTTTTCATCTGCATTTGGTCGTGTGTATGAGAGAGGAGGGCTAGGTCATCTGCGAAGTCCAAATCATCTAATTGATTCTGAGCTGTCCATTGTATTCCGTATTTCCCTTCAGATGTCGAATTCTTCATAATCCAGTCAATCACTAGAAGGAAGAGGAATGGGGAGAGTAGACAGCATTGTCTGACTCCGGTCCTTACTGGAAATGCACCTGTCAGCTGTCCTCCATGCACCACTTTGCACTGTAATCCATCGTATGAGTTGCTACTTGGCTGGTTTTTCCTGTCTCCCACATTGTCCGGACGTTCCATGTACCTATAAAGATTGTTGCTCTGGTTGTTAGGAGGTGCATCGGTCTCGTGACTTCCGAAGAATTTCGGCTTTCATCATGAGACGTCATTATTCCTTCAACTCCCAGGGCAGAGTTTAAATGGTTTGAATTATTTTTTCTGGTTAGCGTTTTTTTAGCGAGTTAGCTTTTCTACGGGATGGGGTCGCTAACCCCATGCCCAACCCTCCTCCTTTACCCGGGCTTGGGACCGGCAGTAACTGTAGAAGAGCTACAGGCGGAGTTAACAGGAAAATAATAATAATGGACCATTATCACCAGCAAGAAGTGATCAATATAGTTCTGAAATTCTACCGTCAGTCTTTCCAAAAATGGTCTTTCTGCTAATGGTACTGGTGTTAGCCTTGATTGCATTACTAATGGTAATAATAATGACGATAATTCATCAGCAATCATCTGTCCTGTTATGTTCCCCGTCTATGCAGAAAACAATCATATTAAGGCTAATGAAATTATAACAAATCGCAATGTATTCGTATGATAATTAGAAGTATTTGAATTGTAGTATGAACTAGTAATCCCAGGAATAACGCAATTTAATCAAGAAGTATCAGATGAGCCCGAACGAATGTATTGTATTTGGAATTCAAAATTACAACAGTCATCAATACTAAGAAGTCATTGATTTATTTAAACATCACATCCGCCACAGCTCGAATTGAAGTGTAAGTGTCTGTAATCGATTGTTTGTCTTCTTTTTAAGTTCATCCTACATCTGTCCGATGGTGTATTGAATGTACACTCTGTATTATCTAGAATGCACTCATCAGTATTAGAATTAACAACGGAAATTGGAACAGACTCACCTGGGTTCTAGAATTGTATACAATCAGCATGTCGGTTGTGTAGTGAAACCATTGATATTTAGAATTTGCATCATGGACTTTCCAACAATATCCTCCCCCACGAAATAATGTTGGGTCCTTGATTCGCAATGTTTTAGCCAATATGACGTTCCCAATTTGCATTATCTCAAATCTTACGCACCGACTACTGTATGTGAGTATTTGGGAATAAACACTGATATATAATTTGAGGTATTCCGTCATGTGACTTTGACTTGAATAAAAATCATGATACATATTCTTTTTGTTATTCATATTAGAATACACAGATGGATATACATTGATATATGTAATTAACACACGTGATTCAATTAGGCTTGATTTACCTGCGAAACAATCGGATAGAAAACATTCATCTGCCTCATATTCATTAGGATAATCTTGGACTTGATTTGGATTCTCTGTCTGTGCAAACTTCACTTCTGGGCAAACTGGTTCTCTGGTTGCTTCGGAAAATTTTGCTATCCTCTCTGTATCATTATACCCCTGACTAGGGATTCTATTCAACATGCATTGTTCGTGAGAGTATCCAACATATGACACAATAACATCAGAAATATGACTAGAATTCAACTCATAAGAAACATATTTTTCACATTCATGAGGAATATCATTAGAGATAAATTCATTATGAGGACCACTGACACTTGATATGATATCAGAATTCGATTCTTCTGAAATATTTTCCTGAAATTGATTAAGAGTTTCATTAGGTAATGGATCATCAGGGAATTCAACATCTACCATGACTGAATTTGGTTTTTGATCATGATTTGACTCATTTAACATTCTATTCTCAGAGTTGTAAGAAATTACATCAGAAGTATGTGAATTATTACGACAAACCATATCTGGCACAATAACATGAGAAATCTGATAAGTTGATTGGTTGAGAATTTTCGCCTCCCAATGACTCTGGGTTTCATTCAACTCTGGACTGTTATATAACGTTATACCTCTTCTAGATAAAGATAACTGATCATTAGAAGCATCCATCTTAGCATTACTTTCAGCGAAATGAACCATGGTATTACAAACTGACTGAATATGTCCAGTTATACCACATTTAAAGCATTTAGAATTACGAAATATACATGAATTACATGGGTGAAACTTGCCGCAGAACATGCATTTACTAAACTTGTGCTCATCATCATGGACTGTTTCACAACTCAATGAAGTATTATCTGAATAAATTTGATTACGCATCGAACTACGACGACTGTTTGAATAAGTGGAATTCCTGATGTTCTGACGAGTCATTTTATCGGATTTTCCTTTCTTACCGCATTCGGAATTTGTATACTTTACATGATCCAACAGAAGTTGCTTGAGAGTTGCATAGGGGAGTGAAATCGGTTTGTCTGGAAGTGCCAAAATCTTTATAAGGCTGTATGCTTCTTTCCCGATGAATGTAAGGAAATGGGCCACAATATTAAAATCCTCATCATCTTCCTTGGTCATAGCCCAGATTTCGAACCTTTCCATGTACTCCTCAAAAACATTAAAATCTGAATTTATATTTAACCGTTCCATCACAGGCTCAATCGCGACGCCAATATGATAATTAGAAGTATTTGAATTGTAGTATGAACTAGTAATCCCAGGAATAACGCAATTTAATCAAGAAGTATCAGATGAGCCCGAACGAATGTATTGTATTTGGAATTCAAAATTACAACAGTCATCAATACTAAGAAGTCATTGATTTATTTAAACATCACAATTCGCCTATTGATGATGACTCTACTCTATCTTTGTCTAAAATCGATTCAATTGATCATGAAAATAAACAAAATGATGGTTTGTTTCATTCAATCAACAGTAATGGATTTTAATATTTGTGGAAAACAACGATCAATACAAATCCAGAGTATCTTTTACTGTTAATTCATTCTTAATACGCAGTTTTGTGGACGTCAACAAATTTCAAACAAGGACAGTGAGATTCAGCAGGGTAATTGATATCCCAGGTCCAGTTACGAAGCAACAAATGAGCCGAATTGTACACTACAAAACAGAGGAATCTTAATTAACGCTTTTCTCATTGATTTCGCAAATTTACTGCAGCAAAAGACGACTCGAATACGAGAAAACCTGATATTCGTGCAACACGACGGACACTCGACAGACCCTCAGCAACTCAAATTCGGAGTGACGGCCTCTTGTCACGACGTCCAAAGTCGTTAAAACGTAACAGCGGGCGGCTCTGACTTATTTTACCGTGACTGTGGTGGACCTCAGCGAAAGAGCTTAGTTAAAATATAACAACACGCAAAGTAACCAACAATATACCAAAAGAATTAAAACTACAAACCTAAGCGTGTGTCTATGATTAACGCAAAAGTTAACAAATTACAGTTAAATTATAAAAAGGTATGTTGAGCAACAAAATAGTAACAGTGTTATGAAATGAATGTTACTTGTAAGCTGCTTTCTGAGATAACAACCACAAATAAGTTCACTTGGTTAACAAAGGTTCCTCTGCACGTGATGGCACCAACAGCAAAATGAAGAAGATTAGGTCCAGTAGTATTATTCAGTAATGATCCGGGCCAAAGCTCCAATGTAGAGTGGAATGGCCTAAAAAGGATATCATAATACTATTATAATCTTCAATCAAAGGCCGTGACCGTTAAAGCAGAAGAATAGACGGCGGATACAACGCTTATATTTTAAGAATCGCGGTAGTGAAGTCGTGTTATATATAACCAAACAAAAGTATTCGTTTCTTTACCATTGATACAGAAAAACAATAGATATGGAATATAAGTGTGGTTACATAAAATGTGTGACAACTAGGAAAAATATGTGATCTTTAATTTGTTGTTACAAAAAATCACTAGATATAAATGTCACTATATGACTTCTTTGACGCTGGCCTAAAAGGAATAGTGCAGTACGCTATCTTTCTGTCAAATCTTTCAGAGGAAAATACATCATAAATAGAAGTGCAGAAAAAATGACACTGGCCTTAGAATTTGTCTCTAGAATAACATGTTGAATCATTCCTTCGGAGCGGTCGTTTCGAATGCTCACGGTACAAAGATGAATTTTCATGTGAGCTTCCTAGTGTTGGATGTTGATATTTGATTTTTTTTCCGGTATTTTGAAGTACTACTGTGTATCTCAAACATTCTGGAAAGTGTTTTTGGAGTGTTACTTGACTAAGTTTTACCAAATATATAAATTAGGTGTCAAACCGTATAATGTAGATACATATTTGAGCTGTGCAAATGTGTAAATAACTGCTCAAGAGCCAACTGTAAAGGAAGTATCGTAAATGGTGGCTTTTCACACAAGAGCGCTCTTCTGGGTACATCGCCAATGGTGAATCGTCTGATTACGAGATTTTTGATTTCGAAATATTGACGAGAAAAATGTTTAAATTGTTTCAGTCCACTCTTTTCGTAAGAAAGTTAGCGGGTTCCTTGAAATATTTACCTGATCGTTCTCGAAATTTGCATGCGTAATGTAGTATTGGCTTCTCATAAGTGTAGTCTGTTTCGGGTTTGTCATCTAAACTTGTGTACAATTATGATGTGAACTAACTTGGCTTTCGGTGTTGCAGAATAGAAACTTGAGTTACCAATCACAAATTTGTACAATTGGCTTTGGGACGCAGATGTAATGACTAGTGATATTACGCCAATACCCGAACCGAATGGGAGCGCGGCCCCAACCTTAAGCCTGCTTGTTGTATGCTGTTTTCATCAGCTACCAAGCTGTCGCACTAATGTCATAAGGTTTCACATTTCCAGCGCTTGTTCTAAAGCACAAATGTATGTCGATGTGAGTGTGATTTCACTGGCTTCTATGCCTTATGTTTTTAAGCACGAGAAACTGTAATGTCCGTTACTATGTTAAGCCCACAAAACTTATTCTAGCTTCCGGACAGGCCGATCTATCCACTCTTCTTGAGTCATGTCCTGACCTTGCTAATTATTCATTTATCAACCCTGGCTGCTTTTATATGGGCGTATATGTGTGTATATCTTATCCTACTCATCACATGTCTGTAGCTTATTTTTGCGTCTATGAATATTGATTAATGCTTGATTAAATCGAGTTGACTCATACGCCTCCTCCATTGTGTGTCATCTCGCTTCACTTCCTTTACCCCGTTTATCTGATTGTCTGTTCCGATCAACGTTTATGCAAAATATACTTATTCGAAATCCATTCTTGTATTCGAATTATTTTAATTCTGTTATCATTTATTAGCATTGTTACTGTCTATCCAACTTCCGTCCCTTATATATATGTTAATTTATTTGTGTACAACTCATTGTAACTACATTTTAGCTAACTTTATTCATCTAAAATGAGACAAATTCGGCCACACAAGCTCACTGCTTCCAGATGAAGTAGCAGATAATGTACGAGAGGTCCTAGCTAAGCCGAATGCATAAAAGCCATATGACCTACCAAATTTGTGATAAAAGCCTTCTCGTTAACCGACCGACAAGCCGTCGAGCAGCTTCTCGGTCAAGTGCAATTAGGGGACAGGACTCCACAGCTAAAAATTAAAATTAGCAGCAGCCTCCGCATCGATAGATCTCCACATTCACAAAGGAAAAAGCAAGATTCTCAAATGCAACACGGAGAACACCAACCCAATCACACTTGACGGCGAAACTCTGGAAGAGGTGGAAACATTCAAGTACCTGGGGAGCATCGTTGATAAACAAGGAGGATCGGATGCAGATGTAAAGGCGAGGATTGGCAAAGCAAGGGCAGCATTTCTACAATTGCAGAACATATGGAACTCAAAACAACTCTCAACCAATTTCAAGGTCAGAATCTTTAATACGAACGTCAAGACAGTCCTACTGTATGGAGCTGAAACGTGGAGAACTACTACGGCCATCATCAGGAAGGTACAAGTATTTATAAACAGTTGTCTACGCAAAATACTCAACATCCATTGGCCGGATACTATCAGCAACAGCGTTTTATGGGAGAGGACAAACCAGCTTCCAGCTGAAGAGGAAATAAGGAAAAGACGTTGGAAGTGGATCGGACATACATTAAGGAAATCACCAATGTGCATCACGACTCAATCCCTAACTTGGAATCCGGAAGGGAAGCGGAAAAGAGGAAGGCCAAAGAACACACTACGCCGGGAAATAGAAGCCGATATGAAAAGGATGAATAGCAACTGGAAAGAACTGGAAAGGAAGGCTCAGGACAGAGTTGGATGGAGAATGCTGGTGAGCGGCCTATGCTCCTCGATGAGGGGTAACAGGCGTAAGTAAATAAGTAAGTAAGTAATCAATATTCATAGCCGCAAAAATAAGCTACAGACATGTGATGAGTAGGATGATATACACACATATACGCCCATATAAAGGCAGCCAGGGTTGATAAATGAATAATTAGCAAGGTCAGGACATGACTCAAGAAGAGTGGATAGATCGGCCTGTCCGGAAGCTAGAATAAGTTTTGTGGGCTTAACATAGTAACCGACTCTACAACTTAGTTAGTTTTTGATTGAAGCAGAGTCTTGGCGCACCAGATTAAAACTTTACAATTGCAGGTTTGTCGTGTTAGATTGTTTGTTCATTTCACAATCATTAGCGTGGAATTCAGTTTCATTTAAAATAATCTCAAAAGTAAGCTTGATGAATTTCTTTAAGATTCTCTGTAACAATTTATATTCACTTCTGTCGTTTTTCATCATAATCACTTTTTGTGCTGCTCATGAAGTAAGAGATCTAACTAAAGTAGATAGTTTTATTGTAGTTTTCTAAATAATATGATAATATATGTCTTACACTTCATTTTTCATCATTTATTAACATTTTATTGCATCATGTTGCTTAATTATGTGTGGGCGTTTCGAAAAAGTTTTAAACTTTTTGAAATATGACGAATTTTCTACATACTAACTAGGTGTTTTACCAATTAATTGTCATCCAACTAGTTCTGCTATGAGGTTTGGATTAGGTAGTATATAAAGTAAAACCCTACTTTATGCTTGTTTTCTTGCTTAATATGATATTTTGGCTTGTAGTATATTTTTTGTTTTGTTGTGCTGAAATTAGCTTTCATTCTGTGTACTCATTTCCTGTCCCAGCAGCATATGCTGTTGAGCTCATTTTCATTGCAAACTTCATTATGACTTTCGGTTTATCTATATAAAGTCTACGTTTCTAGCATCTGTATAACATTGAGCGATATAACGCCTACCACTGTTTTAGATACAGTAGTTCAAGACGAAATTGAGGGGTATGCAAACTCGAATGTATTCAATCTGAGTGGTTTGTGTTATGAAAATTTCATCTAAGCATAGTGTAAAGATGTTGTTTTATTGTGGTTTATAACTTTGACAGTTTCATGATGGCATGTGGAATTATTCTTCCTTACGTTTGTTTACAGAATTGACCTGTCTGCTTTGGATAATTAACTAATCGGATGCTAGTGGCTGTAGGACGGCTTTATCAACATAAACATTATTATTGATATACTGATAAGTTTCTGAAACTAAGTTGGTGAAATACTATTTTGAAACATGTGTTTAAGGGTTTATACACTTGGGTCGCTAATTAACTTTTGACTCGACAAGTTAAGGTAAATTCGTCAACGACATTAATTGTGGTCCCGCAGTTAATCAAATTTACAATACACTATTCTGCATCATCTAAAATGAGAGTTCTATATTGTCAGCAGTATTTTAAGAACATCCCCAACTCTTCCTTTATTTAATCTAGTCGTTTTCGTCATCGTTAAATTGATATCGATATTCCAATGTCCTGTGAATTTCATAAGTGATATCATCAAGGTTGCAAAACGGTATGAAAAGGGAAACAAGTCTAAATATTCTCATAGTTGTATGTATTTTGGATATCGAGTTGGAGTTTCAGTGTTGGTCACAGATATTTAAAGTAAGGCTAAACTTGTTACTTTTCAAACAGAAATAAAGATATATACGTCAACACCTTAATTTAAATTCTTGTAATCTGTGAAAGCAGTGTGTTTCTTTAATTTTATTGGTTTGTCAGTCTCTTTGAAGCAATCCCTAAAGGTTGGTACTATATAAATATGTATATAAGATTCTTGATATCAAGTGACTTCATTATTATTAATGTTTTTAAAATCATTTATTATTTTGCAAAGCTCAGAAGATTTATAGATATACTGATAGTTAACGTCATATATAAATATATTACATTAATCCACATTTAAAGTTTCCTAGATTTTCAAGTTAGAATGTTTGTTTAATTACGATAACGGAACAAAAAATCCGAGTAATCGATTTATTGAAAAACTTGAATTTCCACCAAAAGATTATGAGTTCGAACTCCAACCTAAATGTCAGAGTTAGAACAGATATAGTTGATGGTTACGATATGGGAGATGGACGTGTATACAGTTCCTGTGTGTTGTTTTGCACGCCGTTTATCTTGATCCTATCGATACCTATTTCGTTTGGCTATTTTTAGTCGAGTGACACAGTATTCCGTTCATTTTTTATCCCATGAGCCTTTTGGATATAGATTCATCTCTTCATTAATATGTCAGTCAGTCGGTCAGCTACAACGTAGGACCAGGCACATTTATGCATCGGTCCAAGTTGCCATACCTCGGTAGCACAACAAGATGAACACCGGATTCATAGAAATAGTTAATTTAGTGGTAGCAGTATTTAAAAGATAGGTTGTATGTAAGGATATAGTATATGAAGGAAGAAAGTTATGAAACAATTTTAATCTTAAGGTTTAAGGAAAAATAAAGAGTGTATACACCTACACCATTGTGATCGATTCTGAGCCATGTCAGATAGAGTCTCCAACCATTGGTTACGATAGTCACGCGGACCCCAACCAGGTACTCTGCATCTACCAACATGGCTCGGACTAGAAGTTAGTGACTTCGAACACTGATGCCACGTTTTGGTTTGGCCGCCCCTAACTCTTTTCCAACCATCACCTACACTAGTCAGCATAGCGCGTCGTGGTAATCGGTGTTCAGGCATACGTAACACGTGGCCATTAATATGTAATCCAAATCACCTCTGTTTATTATGCTAAACAGTTTGCCGTTAACTGAATATAAATTTCATACTGAAGATGACAAATAAACTTTTTACTTGTCATGACATAGTTATCGGTCTTGTGATTTGTAATATGACAAAACTTTTTGTCGATTATCTTCGATATTTTTTGTTTCCAGAAGGATAATATTAGTTTTGGGTTTTTGTTAACGTTTTTAACTTTATTTTAAAATATAATATTATTCCTCCTGCCACACTTCAACATTGAAGTTATTAAAATCGATCAATTTGCATTTCTGGTCATGAGCAGTTTCCGAATCTGTTTCGGGGATAATATATTATCCTTATTTTTAAGAAAATGGTGAGACCAACTTTTTCGCAGATGCTTATACTTTAGTTCAGATTTGTCCAAAATGCACTGTTTTTTTGTGGATCTTACTTTCTAATTTCCTACTAAAATTTATCTACTCGTTTAAGGCAGTTGTGAAATTATGTCTCAGAATTGTGTTATGTTCTGTGGAGATTTATGAATGGTAACTTTGAGAACTATTTATGGACCAACATGATATGTATATTTCCTATTGTATAATTGTTAAGTAACTAAACTATTCATATTCGTGTCCTCCCTATCGTAAGCTTTGTTTTGACCCATAGAATATTATTATACGATTTACCATTCTTGAGTTATCCCCAGTCTATTGATTACTGTCCCCCCTATTCACAGCCACATTTGTCCAAATCTTGTACAAATGTTATTTTCTATTTTATGTACGATGTGGTCAGTTTGTTTGAGAATAATGGTTCATATTGCAGAGGCTGTTATTGGTGTTCTGAACTTAACTGGCTAGGTGTTATATCTTGTGACTGAGTGGATGACTAGTTGATGTGTGACGCGATAAGCGCCAAACAGGGAGCAGCGAATTATCGATTGGAACAGTGACACACGAAACCGTACGAGCAGACTAGAGTGCTAACCGATTTTGCGATCTGCCTAGCCCAACCAGTTAAGTCCAAAACACCAATAACAGCCTCAGTGATATGAATCATTGTATTTCAAACATACTGAGTTTATATACCAACCAACAACCATATCGACCCATAAAATAGGTAATAACATTTGTACAATATTTAGCCGAATGTGACTGTGAATAGTTATCAATAAACTGATGATAACTCAAGAATCGTATGATAATAAGTCAAAGGTCAAAATAAAGTTAATAATAAGAGAAATACGTATATGAATAGTTCAATTACGTAGTAATTGTACAATAGGAAATAGGCATATTATATTGATCCATAAATAGACCTAAAAGTTACCATTCGTAATTCACCGGGGGATATAACTCTAGGCTAAGCAGAAAGCAGGACTGATAGGTACTCAAGACTGCTCATACGGCTTTTGTGTATCATTGCTCTGATCGATAATTCACTCCTCTCTGATTAGCGGTCTTAAAACGTCATATATTAACAGGGCACGCACTCACTCGATATAACAATATGATTTGTTGGATCGAGTTCCTTTTTTCTTTATCATGTCTATAAGCGGGATTTTTTATAAATGCGAACGTAATTTATATTATCTTTTTTATAGTTTTGAAATATACTTCTTTCTGTAATGTTTTTCTGTTGGGCATAGTTTTTTTATTGCGTAGAAACTATCCTTTAATTCACCAAAACTCGTGTTGTATGTCGTTTATACTTTCTTCACATGTTCATTTTATTCTCTTTGCTCAAGGCTATATTTTTAAATTTCGTTATTGCATCTTATTTCAGATTTTATTTGTTTTCAAAGTTGGCCATTCTGTACAACGAAAACCTAAACCTGTTAATGGTCGGACACATCATTGGAGGTGTTATGTAGACAGCTGGAATCCTCGTTATCCTTTGTCAGCATTTGTGAAGAAAGTCACTTTTAAACTACATAATACATTTGAAAATCCAAGACAAGGTGTCCGCTTGAGGTTGTTTTATGTATATGTGTATGTTTATGTCGCCTAGTTCTAGTCACTCCGCATAGATAGGTGGGAAATATACTCTATATTTACGTTTTGAAGTCCTTATTACCTCTTTGTGATTATTGTTTCTTGGCTTGTGGGCGCAAAGTTAGATCTAATCGTTCCACGTCTCATGGTTATCACATTCTCACGACAAATTTCCACTGCTTGCAAGTATACTTAATAACCAAAGCATTTTCATCAGTAGTGAAATATGAAGTTTGATCTATTGGGAGAACTAAACTTTCAGTATTCGGTTATGAGTGTCTTTGAATCAACTTTTACGTACTTTGGTGCTAGCAAAATATCAATGACAAGGCTGCAAGTAGAGTTTCAATGAAGAGGAGCCAATTAATGTAATTGCGAATTGTCAGTGACTAAATCATCTGAGATATTTATCCGCATCCGACCATCGGTTATCTCGATTTACAATATCGAAAGTTTTAATAATGGACTAGTGAAGGTCAGTCCAAGTTATCTCATCATTCTATAAAACTAATGACTTCAGATCTGAACGCTAACGAGTCAGTCATTTAATATTTAAAAAGTCAATGGTCTAAGGCTTTAAGTGATATAGCTCAAAATAGGTTGTAAATTCACTTGTTTTACATCTTGAACATATTATTTTCTGTTTATTTATTTGTCATTCGCTTCTCCGTATTAATGTTAATATATTTCCCCTTTCCTGTTGTTTTTTGTTATGCATTAAAGTATATCTTTCCGATTTGATACACAACTGTTTCAAGCTCCGTCGTTTTCTATTCGTCTGTTTGGACTGAGAATTTATAGATGAGCCCTGATACTCATAGGTTTACTGAATCCAGTTTTTCACATGTTGATACAGGTCCATAGCTTGATTCATATCTTTCCCTTGGTATTAACATGATAAACTCAGAAGTTCAATCATACATGAGCAGTGCTCGGAAGATATTGCAGATTGTAATCCGCTATACATACCATACCCTCGGAAAAAATATCACTGTATAGCTCGTCCCTTAATAAAAATATATAGTACTTATTAGCTTGAAAAATAGGGTTCTTAATCCACACTATCCCGTCAATTATTATCGTCTTATAAGATCATTTACACGTCTCATTTGAATGAAAATATCCTAAGGCTAGTTGGTCTTGACATTTAAATCATTTCGTCTATGTCAATTCATTTAGTTTGATGAGTTTGTTGAACACATTCAATCGGTAGTTGATTGCAAAATAATGTATTTGAGTTCATTATTCAATTGTTGTGAGAGTGTAGAATATAGTATATTGGTTTAGGATAATATTCCTCACACCGTTGATATATAATAAAATAAGCTCAGATGACGTCCAGTTTTATGATTCTAATTATTTTAACACAAGATTTCATTGTGTTCATGATAAGCTTAATTATATGCCGTTTTTTTATAGTTGTGCGACAAGCTCCGTTCGCTATAGAAGAAGATGGTTTTGGAACATTCCAGCTTCAGATCGAAGTCGCATTCCTTGACTGTGTCACCACATTTTACTATGATTTAACACTTTTTGATCAGAATGCTTTACACACATATCGTACGATACAAATGGATCCCGCTCCTGAAGATTGGAGTAAACTCATTCAACTTGGAGGGGTAAGTTAGTTCTATCATTCCTGTGAATAGTAAATTTTACGATCATTAATTTTTTAAAAATTCTTTTTCGGTATATATATTAGCTGAAATACCTGTGTTTTTGTGCTCCAATATGACACAGAAAGTAATTATCAATAAATTATATATTTGTAATATCCCAATGAGTAGAAAAATTAGATTTTCTGACGTTTCGTGACTCAGTGTAAGCCACTTCTTCAGAGAATAAATAACCAAATTAATATTAATCCAAGTTTAAATAGTACAACGGAACAATCAAAGAATATTAGGTGATCAATCAAAAACCGGTCTGAATAAATCAATGTCACGTCATTTCATTTCGTTCAAAGTGATTCATAAGGGATATGTATGTAATTTTGTGTGTATGTATGCATTGTTAATGACGAAAAATGTGTGACCTTTGTAATGACAAAGGATAGAGTTTAATTTGTAATGTAATGGTGTGAGATTGTAAATAATATTAGACTGGTTGACTAGGATAGATAGTCCAAGTGGGATGTATGGTAAGGCCTTCTTTTCTATTGAGGGCCGTAGGATTAAGCATTATATGGAGAGCTTCTGCTACTCTTCTTTCTTCGTAGTTAGAAAAACCTTTTTGTAGTATTTTGATATTTTTGAAATCAATTTGATGACTGTTGAAAATGGCGTGAACTGCTATTGCCGATTTAATCTGAAGTCTATCTAATTCTACAGGATTATTAGGCGGTTTCTTTGTGTACCTGATATGTTCTTTAGCGCGCGTTAAGATTTCGCGAGATGACTCTCCAATATAGAAGGCATCACAATCGACACAACCTAATTTGTAGACGCAGTTCTGTGTCGACATGAATGGTATTTTTTCTTTTAATCGAACTAAAGTATTTCGAAGTGTGTTAGTTGTTTTGTAATATACTTTAAATTGATTTCAAATTGATTTCAAAAATATCAAAATACTACAAAAAGGTTTTTCTAACTACAAAGAAAGAAGAGTAGCAGAAGCTCTCCATATAATGCTTAATCCTACGGCCCTCAATAGAAAAGAAGGCCTTACCATACATCCCACTTGGACTATCTATCCTAGTCAACCAGTCTAATATTATTTACAATCTCACACCATTACATTACAAATTAAACTCTATCCTTTGTCATTACAAAGGTCACACATTTTTCGTCATTAACAATGCATACATACACACAAAATTACATACATATCCCTTATGAATCACTTTGAACGAAATGAAATGACGTGACATTGATTTATTCAGACCGGTTTTTGATTGATCACCTAATATTCTTTGATTGTTCCGTTGTACTATTTAAACTTGGATTAATATTAATTTGGTTATTTATTCTCTGAAGAAGTGGCTTACACTGAGTCACGAAACGTCAGAAAATCTAATTTTTCTACTCATTGGGATATTACAAATATATAATTTATTTATAACAATCTACCCAATGCTCAATTTATTCAAAATTATCAAATCAAGTCTTGGTAATGACACCTACAAAGTAATTATGTATATAATTCTAATGAACTCAACTTTATTCGTTTTATTCATATTTGACGTTAGTCATAGTTAGTCAGCAACGTCAAACCTGAGACATATATGCATTGGTTCAAATTACCACACCATGTCATCACAGTTTAACATTAGAAAATAAATATATTTGAAGATTATTTACGAGAAATTTACCATCACAATGTGAGCTATTGCAATGTATCAACCTTTCATTATATACCTCTAACATTAGTATTTCTATACTTAACAAATAAAATATTCATAATCCTATAATTACATGTTGTAGTAATAAAACAATTTACATCTTCACCATTCTAAATGTACAAATTTAAAATGATCACATTTTAAGGTTTTAAACAGTAAAACAATTTTAAATAAAGTGAAAGAGTATTTTGTATTTTCTATTATTTCGTATTGGAACATAAACAATTCATGTTCAAATATTATTGAATTATAAACGTGTATTTATATAGTACATTAACTACTTTCTTAGCGGTTGTCTAGATTTTTAATATTTTTATCGATTTTTAAGAGGGTATTAATCAAGTTGAAAAAAATCAGTACTGCGTTAGTATCAATGATTATAGTAGAATTTTTGTCATTTTTTATCCAGTAGTAATTCTAGCTTCCTGATTTAGTCTTTAAAAAAGTGTTAAAAACACGAAGTTCAGCGACGGGATCTCTTTTCAACGAATTTATTATCAAGCTGTACAATCGTATATATATATATATATATATATATATATATATATATATATATATATAAAGGTTTTGTTAAAGTATTAGTTTCGTGAGGACATGTGAATAAGGAATAACCAAGATGATGTAGTAGGAAGATTATAATACCAGATTACATAATACGAATAATAACAATAGACTTAATAAGTTAACAGCGAATTATAACGTGAATCTAATAAGATGATTAAAATGTTTTTGTCACAATAATTAAAGGTCATAGAGATGTGAAAAATAAAGAAAGTGATATCATAAGCAATTATGAATGAAAAATGGGAATAATATCAGATATAAGTAAAGGGGAGAATGGAATGATAATAATGAAAATTAAGGCCAAGGTAACAATAGGATGTACTTCTTTTGTACGCATAGTTCTGGAGTGAGCTCATGGATAGTAAGAGCTTCGACCATTTGTAAGAGTTGGATATGAAGAAATCTAGGTAGATTTGGACGAATCGTATAAACGACCTTAAATTCAAACTATGGATCCGTAGAATGATTACAGTCGATTAGATGTTCAAGTATAGAACTTCTAATTGCTCACCTCTCACCCTTGTAGAGAAATTTTCATATATGTATGGTTGTACAGCTTGATAATAAATTCTTTGAAAAGAGATCCCTTCGTTCAACTCAGTGTTTTTAAAAAAAAACTATTATTTCGTTGGCCTTTATACATGTGAAGTGTGTGTGACTCATTAGTAAAATGATTATACACATGATGGTATTTTGTCTTTAACTTTATCCATGTTCACTTCTATATTTTGGCAGTATTTTCTTGTACATTAGTTTAATCTACACTTTCAGTAAAATTTCACAACATCGAGCATCTTGTGTAGTTCCACGAGTGTTAAAAAAAGATCATATTATTTATTTAGTTGGATAATGGGTGGTGGTTGATTCGGAACTTCTTTTCTGTATTGCTTAAATTGCTTTCATAAATTATTCATGTGAGAAAATGTCTTTGTGAAAATGTTAATGAACTTACCTTTTAGATTGATATCGATCGCTTCGTTCGTAAAAAACTAATGCTTATCGAAATGTAATGCCGGCAAAACATTCATAATTTGGTCTGCAATTATTTATCGCCAACTTCATAATATTTTTAATATAAGCTGTGTAATTTTTGTGTTTTTTTCCCTTTTTAGAACTAACTATTTCCAGTTAAGTATTGATGACCATAATTTTTCTCTACTTTGGGTAAAGACTTTATTGCAACATAAGATGAAGGAAGTTCGTTTAGTGCATTTTATTCTACGTTTTCTGTTTTGTTTTATACGATGGATATTAGATCGCTATACCACGGACATCAACTCAATCTACTGTACATGAGATTGTTCAATCTATTCAGTCATATTCTGACTTAGAATCACTTCATCCATTCTCATTCTATCCAGAATTGGAACCAACTGCAAAATCTGTTAGCAAAGTAAGTATTCCATATTATGACTCGATCTATGCTGGAAATGTTTATTTTCAGTTCATTACTTTGTCATGCCAACCAGTCAGTCATATGCAACCTAGATTCTGACACATGTCGATCTGTTTAATTTGCTATACTTTACTAAATGAATAATAACCCAATCTACTTGATTCAGAGACGTTTAAGTTCTATGTATAAAGTATGCTGTTATTATCATCAGATATTAGCAGTCGAATTTTTACGAGATTGTTTTTGATTCTGTTTTTAGGTTATTCTCAAAAATAGCTTTCTTTTACTTTTCGGAAGTTCCTTTCAAAGCAAGTTACTGACAAAAGGTGCATTATTGTTCACTCTCGTTGATTTTTGATGAATTAACAACATTAAGAATGTCTCATCACATTTCCCATTGTGTGTACAACAGGGTGCACAATCTCAAAATGTCTAGTTTACAGTGTTTTCAACTGTCCTAAAATTGATTACCAGCTAGCTGTGAAAGTTGTATTTAGGTGAATAGTTTGTTGTTGACTGCTTGAATCGATTTAAGCGAGTCCTAGTGGGTTCTCATAACCTTTACTGTTCCTTTAGGGTTAATTTAGGGTTATCGTGTATTTTTGCAATTTGTTTGTACTAACAGATTATTCTGACACAATAACTATTTTAAGTTTCTGTAAGGCATGATGTAAAATTAGACGATAGGGAACATATTGTTCAGTTCAGCTACGTAGTTTTTTAACTGATGAGTGTTTTGTCACCAAGGTCATCCGGTCAAGTTCACGTGTTTTACTCTGTGAAAAGAATTGGCTGCAAATAATATAGTTACTTGAAAACCACGAGCTTAGTTTGCATATCATTCAGAAGTATGCTTTTGGAAATATAGAAGCAGTTTGTTATAGTCCTAGAGATTATCATAGGTTTTATAGTCATGAAACCTATTTATTAAATGAACGGAAGATTCATATTTCAAACTTGGTCGTAGATGTACATGCACATTTTTACCGTTTAACAGGATGTGTACATTCTTCTCGGCACCGAAGAAGGGAAGTAGACTATTAATATCTTTGTACTCAAACACATTTAATCAGAGCCTGTGGCGAGCAGGCATTTAATCTGTGTCAAATAGTTTTTTCAGAGCTGTCCATGCTAATCATTGTGGATTTATCTTTAAAAACAGCTCTCTATCTGTCTTTTCAAGAATCTGTCTCATCTTGAGACTCCCTTGTTCACTCAGAGTACTCACTTGAAAAGTTCTCTCTGATTAGAACTCAGACAAGATGCAATATTCTGATTGTGTGTCGTGAGTACACTATGCATTACTAAAAAGTCTCAATGGAAAACAACACCTATTATCCAATGCTTCTTAGTTTTAAGTGATTTTCCAACTGACAATTTATAAATGATGGATTTTTCAGACGTGTATGTTTATTTGTGTTTCATTACTTTTGGTAATATCTTTATCTGAAAATCTGCAATGTATCAGGATAAATCGACTGTTCATACAAATCAAATAAAAGCGCAAAATTATCAGGAATCCGATGTATACACAAACCCAAAAGTATTAGACTACAGCTCAAATTATCAAACTTTACATCATGAGGAATCAGTTAGAAAATCACCGGAAAAGCATAATTTCTTAATGGATTCAAATGTTAGGCATAGTTTACCGGTATCATCTTCATCCTCTTCGGATCGATTAATGATAAATCAACATCTACCACAAAAACATAAAAAGAAATTACAATTATTACATGAAGCTCAATTATTATTGGAAAAAGCACAACAGAGTAGAAATTGGGCACCAGTAATCTCTCCACCTCCACCACCACCTGTGGAACCACTTATAACTGGAACTATAAATAGTCCTGAAGATATACCTTCACCAAATCCATCTACGTGGTCTTCACAATTAAGTCCGTCAAGATCAAGTCCACATGACCCGACAGATGTATTCAATCATCATCAACACCATATATCCTATGAAAATAAAAAATCTCCTGTTGCACAATTTCATGGAGAACCAGTCGTTGATCCGCCATTTAACAGATCTCCAAGATCGGACTCGGCTAGGTTAGTATCTACGATTGGCTCTAGTCAAGATAGTTCTGGTCCTAAACAACGTATTGTATTAAAATTATCACGATCAAGTTGTGGTAGTCAGTTGTCTGTTTCATCTTCACAACCACTTGAAGATGAATCTATGGAAAGATCGGAAAGGAAAAAACGCAAAAAAGAATCAAAGAAAGAACGTCGCAGTAAGAACTTGGGGGTAAATTTAATGTTTTGCATTTAATTATAAATTAATTTATGTTTATTTCGCATTACTTTTTCTTTTTAATGTAGATTAATTTTTATAGTGGTGTTTTACAAAATAAGCGAAACAAACTGAGGAGTTTGATAAGTTGAAGTTTAGAAATTTGTTAATAAAAATATTGATGATCATAAGCATTTCTGGCAAAACCACTAGTTATTGTCATGTCAAGTGGTAACTTTCCGTAATTTCCTCTATGAATCTGTAAATACCGCTAAATGGCATTCATTAGCATACTGTACTTGTTCCTAATAGCTTTCAGAAAGAGAGAGATTTGCAATAGATCTATCTATCATTAGAGTCGAATGCCACTATTACATAAAGGAAAAGAGGGAAACTGATTCTTATATGATTATCATGAACGAATTTTGGTTTTTGTAAAGTGGTAAAGGGAGTCAAAAATATGATTAATAGCGCCATCTTTGTTATACGAAAGCTTATAACTTAATTGGTGTTTTCATCGTAGTTTCAGGTAAATAAGGTTCTGATTGACTGATAACACAAAATTGTGTAATTTGGCTTTATAAGAAATACTTATGGGATGATTTTTATTATTTCATTACAGTCACTAGATGGCATTTACATTCATAAAACTAGAACAGTAAATTATCTGACCACAAGCTATAATGAAATAGTGAAATAGATTATTGTAAAAAGGGGACATTAACATATTATGACTGCATATTGTATTCTGTCTGTTTAACCGTGGGTGATGTTGATTGTCGTCAATTAGCCTATCAGTTCTCTCTCTGTTAGTTATGAGACTTCATTTCCGATTATCAAGAGAGTCTTTACCAATTACTCGTCGCTTTAGACCTTAGAAACTTCTTTAACATTTAGAATCTTTTGGTTTCTCTGTTTTAAGTTGTTTAGCTTCAGTTTAGAACTGAGTAGTGGATAACTGCTCATTGTTTTAATAATGTGTGTTATGAGCGTTCTCAACTTTTCATCCACACCCTATCTGTTTTGCAAGCTAGCACAACAAAATATTCTTTGAAATTTTATGTCCATAATAATATTACTATGGTTATACACTTTAGTCTTTGTAGTTGCACTGCTTTCTGTTACTACTTTAAAATTTGTGAAATTTTCCAGATACCCAAAAGGTGTGTTAAAGACATTGATTTTTGTTTTACCTTTAGTCAATACCTGTAATCGATCCAGATTTATTTGTCCAGTAAAATGTTTTCTTACTGTTTTATTAATGAAGATATGTTGATTTGATGAAATATGTTTTAATAATAATAATAATAATAATAATAATAATAATAATATATATTCTGAAAATAATATTTACGGAATTCACACCAGTTTACAGGCATGATCAGATTGTTATAAAAATCAACATTTAATGTAGAGAACAAACATGAATTATAAGAAGGTTTTATGTTTGCTTGTTTAGTAATTGATAAACAGTTTAAATATGGCATATATCACGGCAAGCCAATGCAACACCAGGGAACTTGTCATTTTTTCATCAAGTGGATAGCCTGATGATTGACATGATTATTCTGTAAGGTTATTACCAGTGCCAGAGCGAGTTATTATTAATTATCTACAACTAGAGAAGGTAAGATTAAAGCAAAGAGCACGGAACAACAAAACAATGATAGCAAGTAAGAAGTTAAACATTTAAAGTTCCTATAATCTCACTTGTGGAGTAAGATACACTTGCAGGCGCTAGAGCATTTAATGCATTTTCAGAGGAGCAAAAAGCATTAATTGAGCGAACAAACAATGGGAGAGAGTCTAACATACGGATAGTTTGGGGTAAATTATTCCAGAGTCTAGAAAACTTACAGGTAAAGTAATTCATATAGAGAGAAGACCTAGAATATGTTTGTTTCGCTAAAGACAAGGAGTTACGAATGTCGTAATGTGAAGCCTTAGCATATTGAACCGCCTGACTGGATGTGAAGGAGAGTTTGTTAAATATTTTGAAAAAGAAGATAAGGTTAAGTTTGAGTCTCCTCATCCATAAAGGGTCAAGCCCTAGTTTACTACACCTCGAATTATATGTCAAGACACTATCAGGTCCAAGAGTACGAAGTGTAAATCGTCTCTGTACTGATTCCAGTCTTAATTTATCCTTTATGCGCGTGCTACTAAGGAGAAACGCGCAGTATTCGAGGAGTGGTCGAACACAGACTTTGTACATTAGAATACGGGATTCGCTGTTATGAAGGTTTCGAGTTATGAAACCTATAAGGCGTTGAGACTTGGACGTTTGTTTCATTACCTGTTCAGTAAACGACAAGTCATCGGAGTACCTAAGCCCTAGATCTACTACTGTGTGTAACCTAGATAACATTTCCCCATTTATGGTAAGATTAAGGTTGAGTGATGTATCACCGAAGCATAGCCAACCACATTTAGCTGTATTGAGCTCCAGCTGCCATTTTGAGCACCACTGTGCTACCTTGTTAAGCTCCGTGCTGATGCAATTTCGAATATTGCTCAGCTCATGTGGAGAAAATGAGTACACCACCTTAAGATCGTCTGCAAACAAAAGGGACTTACCCACACTAAAACACTCACAAATATCATTAATGAAAACTAAAAAGAGCAAAGGACCTAAGACACTACCCTGAATTACCCCACTTCTAACAGGGACTGCGTTCGACAATGAAGAGTTGATTTTAACTATTTGATGTCGATTGCTGAGGAAGGAATCAAGCCAGGCTAGTAACGGGTTTTCGACCCCATAAGATGCGAGTTTACCTATGAGAAGTTGGTGGTTGACCATGTCGAAGGCCTTAGAAATGTCCAGGTATAGCACTAATACTAGATATCCTTGGCTACGAAGCGAATAGACTAAATTAAAGAAGTCAAAATGACATGTCATACAAGATCGATTTTTAAGAAATCCATGTTGCGAATCACCAATAAATTGTTCAGTCAATAAATAGTTGGATAGTTCGTCACTAATAATTTTTTCCATAATCCTAGAGATAACTGGAGTAATATTTATTGGCCGATAGTTGTTCATGTCAGTCTTATCTCCGGATTTGTAACGTGGTATGATGTACGCGGTTTTCCAACGGTCAGGATAAGAGCCTGATTCCATAGAGAGGGTAAACAGTTTAAGGAGAAGAAGTTGGATATCTGGACCACCATATTTGTAGAGAAATGATGAAATCCCGTCTGCACCGTGACCTTTCGAAACCTTGAGCTTATTTATAACCTTACTAATTTTCAGACATGTGAAGGAGATAGATGTTATTGAGTTACCAGTCAAGCATATAACTCTAGAAACAGAGCCATTTATGGATTCTTTGTCATTTGCAAAATTACCACTGAAAAGGTCTGCTATAGTTTTTGGGTCATATATAAAACTATTATTATGCAGGATGCATGGTATATCAACATTTTGAGTTGATTTAGCACGTTTATTGTAAAGGTGGATTAGGTTTTGCACTTTTGAGCTAGTACTTAGTGCTAATAGCTCTTCATTAATGGCTTTTAACCTGTGTTCCTACTTAATTTGGTTAAAAATTATTGTTATTTGTGTGACTGCTGTGAAGTCGTTAGATTTAAAATAACGTTTTTTTAGGCGTCTTAGTTTATTACGATATTTAGCTGGTATATATAATTCGTAATGTTTACTAATCCTGTAAGTCTTAATTGGTGCACAGGAGTCTAGACAAGAGTTAACAATGAAATAGAATATAATGATGGCATCTGTCAGACTATTACATGAGAAGAATTCATCCCAGTCTGAGAGTTTGATCAGTGAGCGCAAGAGGTCCCAGTCTGTATGCTTATAGTCTCTATAATTGCAGGTTCTTTGAATTGGTCGGTTGTAGGAGGGACAGATGGGGAGAGCACAAGCTACTATCCTATGATCACTGCTTGCAAACTCGTTGTATACTTGTACAGATAGGGGAATGATATCTCTACTAAATATTAGATCAAGTGTATTATCACCCCTTGTTGGGGTACGAACCCACTGTGACCAGCAGTACAGATTAAGGATTGATAAAAATTCATCATTGTTAGACTGACAACTACCGGTACTCCAGTTAATCCCAGGATAATTGAAATCACCAGTGATAATCTTAGCGCTGAAGTTTAGAGTAGATGCGTGGATAAATGCATTGATAATACAATCATTCAAATTATCAGTACTATCAGGAGCTCTATATATACAACCTAGGAGTAGACTATGGTTTAGGGTATTGATTGATATCCAGATCGATTCTGGTAAACTATTCAAGATACTATCTTCAACTTTATTAGTTGTTAAGGTATCCAAAGCAAATATAAGACAACCGCCTCCTCGCTTAGTTTCTCTGTCACAGCGATAGAGTCGATAGTTTTGGATATTTAATTCGGAATCGGCCACTGCTGGATAACACCACGTTTCAGTGATAAGTATAAAAGAAGGCTTGGCTATAAAGGCTAAGGTTCTCAAGGCTGAAATTTTGTTCAGAAGTGAACGTGCGTTAATAAGTAATAAGTTTAAAAAGGGAGTGTGTAGTGTAAAAAAACCGAGAGCATCCTTATCGAAGGTATGAGTTCTAGCTATGCCTGGACTATGGTTCAATGTGTTTGCTGGATCGCATGGGCTATAGCATGAGCGAATTGTAGTGCTAGTGGAACAAGGGATCTCTGGAGGCCGAAAAAAAATCCTTATTTTGGTAAGGTTGAATAATTTGTTGTATTTGTTTTGGTGGACAATTAAGACAGGTGCCTACATGTTGGGGTTGCGTTGATGGTGCATAACCTAGTATACCATCTTCTCCACTGCGAGAGTGATGATAAGAGTTACATCTTGCAGGTTTATTATTTATTACATATGGGGGAAACCATGGGGCACGTTGGTTTATTGCCGTCTGTCTAATAGTAGGCCTGCTTCCATGATGGTTGTAGTGGCCTTCTTGTGTAACGTTTGAACGAAACGTGTCTTTATAACCTCCCTTACGATGAGTAGGGTTAAGCATAGTTTCAGAAATTATAATTTTGTTTGGTAAAGCCGTTGAAATATTTTTGGTAATCGGTTTAGAACTAGGTTTTTTATTTACTTTCTTCTTAATTGGTATATTCTTTTTAGGTTTAGCAGTGTTTTTATGAGCCTTCACAATAGAATCAGGTGTACGATCCTTGGCTTCCGATATTACACTGGAAAGAATGACATTAGAGTCTCCATCAGATATGTCCTGGTTATCTAAGGCCACTAGGGGTATGAGAGGCAAACTAACACACTGCATTGGTATATCAGTACACTGACTAACATGAGATAAATTAGCTGCACCTGTGGGTTCAGCTGCTGGCGCGATCACATTTGTTGTGACCTCAACAATGTTATTATCGTTTATGGTACGCTTTTGTGTTAATCTTTGATTTGTGGTTTTGTCCGAGACTATACGAGCGTTTTTAAACTTCGTATGCGCACAAACTAGCTGTTCAGATTCTATCAAACGTTCCGCTAATAAATGGGAATCGAATCTAAACAGGATAGGGCACGAGTATTTTTGATGCTTTTTGTTAAGTCGGATACATTGGCATGGACTGTCCTGGAGGTTAGCTGCCTTTAGTATCGAGTTTCTTACAGTTTTGATGGCAACCTTGTCAGGTATATTATATATAATCACGTTATTTCGTGAGATTATTCGCTTGGTGACTTCGCTAGCTATCGAGTCAATAACTGATTCTACTCTGATCCTGTCTTCGAGTTCAGAAGGAACTACATCCTTTGACAACAGCAGTCGAAGGGGTGACAGTGTCTTTAGTTCTAGTTTAAGATCATCATGCTTTAATAAAGAGCCCGCAAGTGACTCCACTTTAGAACGCATATCACTTAATTGCTTAAAGACAGCGGCTAATTCGCTCTTAATAAGATCGATACCATCTGTTCGTGAGTTAGAACTCATTATTAAGTTAGACATGGAGTCATCCAGCAACATGTGTGGAATAAGTCCACTCCCACTATTATCTGGTGCAACAGGAGTTGCAGAGCATGGGGTAAAGGTAAGACCAGAGTTGACATCTGAAGAACTAGGACTTTTTCGAGCTCGTTTTTGTGTCAGTCGAACCATTTTTCTTCAAGGGTTAACTGAATGTTATTATTGATTAATAAACTAGAGTTTAACGATATATAAGCACTTTGTAATAAATACCGTGTGATCGTAACGCAAACTTCAAACGTACCGCAAAATGTATTGTAGTAGTAGTAAGGACTTTATAAGTTTACCAAACTAGGAGATTATTTAAGATATTTCCATTTAACTTGTATTAGCTAACAAATAATATCAAATTTAATACATATTTGTATTTATAAAATTCTTACCACTAGAGCTCACCTACAAAACATTCGTTTGAAAGTTATAATACTACTGTAGTGACTACTACTACTACTACCACTAATACCACTACTGTTAATACTTTGGATAAAGATATAATTAATACTGTCGCAAACAAGAGTAAACAATCTGTACAAATATTTCCTTCAGAAACATCACCTTCATTATGTAAAAGAAATTCACCAAAAAAGTATTCATCTCATGATACGTATTCAAATGATTCAAGTCCTGAATTAACATATAATTCACGTAAATCTACACTAAATAAAAATCCTAAAATTTCTTGTGATAACAATAATAACAATAATCTGAAAACATTTGTAGATACCGATGAACACGATGATCTACTTAAATATAATCAAAGAAATTCAAGTAAATATTCAAATCAACAATGTTATCAGCATTATTCTTCGGTTAATAATACACGACAGGATACAAATGATACATATACATCTGATATTGATTCATTATGTGATTCTATTAGTCGATCAACTCATTCACACTTACTTCTTATTGATCAAAAAGAAGATGATTATCATGATGAATCTGGTAGAGAAACTCCAGTAGTGGATTATTTTGGTGATGAATTTCAACAACAACATAGTCAGAAAGATCAACAACATTCAAATGCATTTTCATCGTCAACAATTGGATCTTCATTGATAGTACGAAATGTCAAATATTCTGATGAAATGTCTATTGTTAATAATCAAAATCCTATCCAATCAATTATTAACAATGATACTAGTAGTAATAATAGATTAGATGATTCAGAAGAACCATTAACACATTCAGTTATAGTTAATACAAATAGGGAATTATATGAAGAAGATTTTAATGATTTTGCATCATCATCAAAAAGTTGTTCAACTTATGAACATTCTAATGATCAAGATGATAAGAAACGAAATAAATTCAATATAAATGAAACACAACTATCATTATTTCATCAAAATAAACAATATAATAATAAAAATAATAATTTAGATGAAAAAACCAAATTAAAACAATCAAATAATAAATTAAAACATAAAAATTCTTCTAATTCATCAATTAAACTATCATCTCATAAAGGTGTAAGTTTTTAGAATTTCTTCCATCAACAAACTTATCTAGATTCCTTATTTACTTTATAAAATATATGTAACTCATCAATCGTAACCAATGGTTGGAGACTCTAGGTGACATGGCTCATAATCAATCACAATGGCGTAGGTGAATACACTCTTTATCTTCCCTTAAACTTTGAGATTAAAATTGCTTCATATCTGTCTTCCTTCCTATAATATATCCTTATATACAACCTTTATATATATTCCACCACTAAATCAACTACTACGAATTTGGTGTTGATCTTGTTGTGCTTATGAGGTATGGCAACTTGGACGAATGCATATATGTGTCTGGCCCACGTTGTAGCTGACTGACTGACGAAAACTATCTATAGAGTTGTATTTCACATAACACAGTATACCATATTTTCTATGAACTCTTATAATTGTAATAAAAAACAACAATATAGTATTCGGGTTATACATATGAAAAGAAATAACACGTCGTTAAATCTAATGTTCATGTAAAATTATCTTCACTTTTTATTAAACAATGGGTTTTTTACTGTATCACTGTCCACAATTTCCCACTAGGTTCAATTCGGAAATTAGTGATATCAATAACTTCAATTTTTTCTTATCTAGTGATTCTAAACTCTTTTTTACTTTTCACTTTACTAGAAGGTATTGCCTCTTTGATTTACTTTACAGTCAAGGATATTCACGATGCTTAGTTTTCATAAGTCAACTTCTTTATGATAAACTTTACGGATGAAATATTCAATTGCTTGTCAACTTATTTTGATATGTCATTGAATGACTTTAAGACTGGTATGTTCTAATAATACACATCCTACCGTGCATCTAAACTAAGGACATTTTTGTACTGTCTATGGGGTTATAAACAAAACTTGAGTAGTCGCCTCAAAGTATTTTTCCCAAAGGTAAATAAACACGTTCAATTACGTGAAATGATTGACATATTCAAACTACTTCATGATTTTTGTTCACTTAACCCCTTCGCTGAATTCTAATTTTTTTTATTCCTGTAGTTATTTATAGTTTCCATTGATCACGAAACTAAGGTTTTTTTAAAAATATATTCAACAGAATATTATACATATAATATTTTCTACTTGTATACAAATTTGCCCTATTAAGTGAGTCAAACAATTTATGGTTCATGGACTAGTTCATATTTTCTGTTTTGTTTTGGGAGTTGTAATTTCTGACTTTCTATTTATTGTGCGCAAACAATAACAGTAATAAAATTTTTCTTTATGTTGCTTTATCTATATACCAGCTGACACAATAGATCTTGGATTTCGACCGTTGCTGCTACCTTGACGTGGTGGTCGGGCTTGCCTATCGTGATGAAGCAATCGAGCTATGCTGGCTGGAACAATCGTTCCTCGAGGTCCTACCATGCCAGACAGGTCGGTTGAAGAGCGGTGAGACTAAAAGCAGCAAACCCAAGGTCCGAAGGCGAAGTCGTACTGTCGACTGTACAGAGGTGTGACGGCAGTAAGGTGTTTCCTTCAGACAACCAGCATGACAGCGATGCTGCCTTTCCACAAGGAGGGGTGGGGTTAGAAAAGGTCGGCCCTAAAAATGCACACCTCGCCTTATCCCACGGATATCCGTCTCCGGCGGTAAGGTCCTTTGAAGAACGGAGCTAACACAAAAACTACCCACAAAAAGGTCGTGTGTGACCGACCTCAAGCAGTTGTCCCTTGGGCACTGCGGTCACGCTCTCAGGTCATTAAGACCACTTCTAACCCAATTTCCTTTTCAGGTACCTCTAGAAGAACCCTTCCACGGTGTGGGCAACCGGGAAGTGATAACTGCCCTCATACCCCTAACAGCACTCAAGACCACCTTATTCATAATCAATCTCCTTCAATTCCTACTATTCCTTCTACCTTGACTTTCAACACTAAACTTCCTGTTCCGGTTTCCTCCTCAAGTGTCACCATGGCCAACGATTCTAGTGCGCGAAACGCTGTCCCAGGTCTACTTAAACCTCGCTCCAAACTACACATTGGAGCCTTCAACGTACGTACCCTATGCCAAATCGGTCAACAGGCCTCCTTAGCTAAAACCCTAGAATCTCGTACCATTGATGTATGCTGTGTCTCCGAAACACGCATACAGGATCCCAGTGTGGTCATTCACTTGACCTCACCTCGCCAAAATGGACAACCAACGAAATACACCCTCCGTGTATCTGGCGACCCGTTGGCTAGTTCTCGCGGACTTGCAGGTGTAGGCATAGCACTAAGTACAAGGGCAGAACAGGCACTATTAGAATGGATCCCCGTTAACAGTCGCCTGTGTGTTGTCCGGCTGAATGGCTCCGTAAGAACTCGGAAGGATAGGGACACACGTCGTTGCCTTTTCGTCGTTTCTGCCTACGCTCCCACTGACTGCAGCCATGATGAAGTGAAAGATGACTTTTACAGAAAACTCTCTGAGCTTCTTCAGAAAGCTAAGCGCTCAGACATAGTAGTCGTAGCGGGTGACTTTAATGCCCAGGTAGGCAGCTTGAATCAAACAGAAAGACATTTAGGTGGGTGTTTTAGTATTCTGGCTCAACGAACCGATAATGGTGATCGTCTGTTGCAACTATGCTCAGACAATCGTTTATTTTTAGCAAGCACTAATTTTAAACATAAGGAGAGACATCGTCTAACATGGTGACCACCTGCACCAAACCAACGATGGACTCAAATAGACCATATTGTCATCAGTCATCGTTGGAGAGGCTCAATAGAAGATTGTCATTCGTATTGGAATACTTGTTTAGACTCTGATCACGCTTTAATACGAGCGCGCATTTGTCTGCGCCTCAATGGACGCAGGAAAAGTACACTAAGAAGACCCATTAGGATTGAACTGGAGGACGAGAAAGCCAAATGCGAATTCCAGAAACAACTGAGTTCACATCTAGGCAGCTCTGTAAACAAGACTGACACAGATGCTGTTTGGAAAGACATACGAACAGCTGTGTAAAACAGCAGTAACATCTATTAGTCATTTAAACCATAGGGCTCCAAAAAACCAATGGATTTCTTCTAAGTCACTGATGGATTCGCGTAAACTCATCCCATCAGGCTCTGAACATGACGAAGAGCGTAAACAAATTAGATCTAGGTTAACTAAAAGTCTAAGGAACGATCGTAAGCAGTGGTGGGCAACGAAAGCAAACGAGATGGAAAAGGCAGCGGCTGTAGGGAACACCAGGCAACTATTCAGACTAATAAAAGAAACCGGAATTAAGAAGTCAAGTGTAAGTGAGACAATCTCCGAAAAAGACGGAACCCTTATCTGCTCTCAACCCAAACGTTTAGAACGATGGGCGGAACACTTTAAGGAGCAGTTTAGCTGGCCTTCAGCTACTGCACAACTACCCACTATTCCTAGAAAACCTGAATGGAACATTGAAGTAGGCCCCCCGACCCTACTTGAAGTTCGAAAGGCTATAGGTAATCTGAAACGAGGAAAAGCAACTGGTCCAGATGGATTGGCTCCAGAGGTCTTTAAATATGGTGGCCCAATTTTAGCGACTAGGTTGACTAATATTCTGGCTAAAATCTGGGAGTTGGACGTAATCCCATTCGACCGGTCACAATCACTGATTGTCCCAATATATAAAAAGGGGTCCAAATCATCCTGCGATAACCATAGAGGGATTAGTCTGACTAACATAGCATCTAAAATACTAGCCTCAATAATTATCGGGCGCCTAACTAAGACTCGTGAACTGCAAACACGAGAAAATCAGGCTGGCTTCAGACCTGGTCGTGGCTGTATCGACCACATATTCACCATTCGTCAAGTTTTAGAGCACAGACACGCTTATCGGCGTCCGACAATGATAGTTTTTCTTGACTTGAAAGCAGCATTTGACTCTGTAGACCGAGGTTCTGTGGCAGTGTCTGTCATTGAAAGGTGTACCTCAGAAGCACATAAACCTTGTGAAGGCTCTTTACTCAAACACTACCATTCGAGTGAAAGCTTATGGCGAACTGTCATCTGATTTTACAACCTCAAGTGGTGTCCGTCAAGGCTGTCCACTATCCCCATTTTTGTTTAACTTCATTATAGACCTGTTGCTGGAAATAACACTCTCTTCGACTGAATTTACAGGAATTGATCTCCTACCAGGGGGACCACTAAGCGACTTAGAATACGCAGATGACATAGTCCTGTTTGGTGAAGACGCTGGCAAAATGCAGAGTCTTCTGTTGGAACTCAGTAATAATGCCAGGATGTTTGGGATGCGATTCTCCCCATCCAAATGTAAATTGTTACTCCAGGACTGGCCTGCATCAACACCTGAACTAAGGATAGGGAGTGAAGTAGTCGAACGCGTTGACAACTTCACTTATCTTGGAAGTCTGATCAGCCCTAATGGGTTGGTGTCTGACGAAATCTCAGCACGGGTTCGAAAAGCTCGTTTGGCTTTTGCCAACTTACGTCACCTATGGCGAAGACGAGATATCCGTCTATCAATTAAAGGACGAGTAAACTGCGCATCAGTTCGCTCTGTTCTACTTTACTGTTGTGAAACATGGCCATTAAGAGTAGAAGATACTCGTAGGTTACTAGTATTTGACCACAGATGCCTTAGAAATATTGCTCGCATCTGCTGGGATCACCGGGTAAGTAATAGTGAGGTTAGACGCAGGGTATTAGGGAATGATGGTAAATCAGTTGATGAGGTGATGAATCTTCATCGACTGAGATGGTTGGGCCATGTGTTACGTATGCCTGAACACCGATTACCACGTCGCGCTATGATGACTAGTACTGGGGATTTTTGGAAGAGAGTTAGGGGCGGCCAAACCAAAACATGGCATCAGTGTTTGAAGTCACTAACTTCTAGTCTGAGCCATGTTGGCAGATGCAGAGTACCTGGTTGGGGTCCGCGTGACTATCGTAACCAATGGTTGGAGACTCTGTGTGACATGGCTCAGAATCGATCACAATGGTGTAGGTGTATACACTCTTTATTTTCCCTTAAACCTTGAGACTAAAATTGCTTCATATCTCTCTTCCTACCTATACTATATCCTTATATACAACCTATAATTTATATACTACTACCACCACTAAATTAATTACTTCTATGAATCCAGTGTTCATCTTGTTGTGCTAACGAGGTATGGCAACTTGGACCGATGCATAAATGTGCCTGGTCCTACGTTGTAGCTGACTGACTTGGATTTCGAAATTTCTTTACACCTTTTATTCTGTGGATTTTTTCATTCTCCTCGAACCATGTTATCTTTACCGAATGTGTTTTTACCATTACTGATACACTATTACTGTGATACTTGTCTTGATAATTTTACTTCACTGGGCTGATATGCTATGTGCAGGGTCGATGGATCCAAATATGTGCTAGGTCCCACTTTATTTATGACAGACAGATATTAGCTTTGTGACTAACGTAGTTTTCATTTAAAAATGATTAATTGCTTATATAAACATTCTCATATTCAACCGTATACAGTAGTTTAATTACTTATTAAAGATTTATGAGTGAAACTGTTTGTTTATTTTTAGTTTAGTTCATTCGAAATTTTTTAACATTGATTATTAAAATGTTAACCAATAAGTTTCTTAACAAGTTACGCATGTAACAACTCAATTGCTTGTTTATTTTTCTTTTTATTTAGAAGAACCAACTAGATTTTGAAAGATCCACTGACTCAACAATCCGAGTACCACCACCAGTAAAACAGTTTAGAGTATCAGATCATTCCAATTCGATGGATAATAACTGTCAGTCAAAATCATTTAGTAATGTCGAAAGTCATTCAGCAAATGTATATAATAGAAAAAAGCCAGGTGCGAAAAAATTCAAATCTCATGATAGCTCTTCTTCTTCTTCTTCATCATCATCATCCTCTTCATCTTCAACAACATCGTCATCGTCAAAGCGACTGAATATACCTGCAGTTAATCATGCTACATTGTATGAAAATTCACCAATGATTCATAAAACAAAAGACAATGAGTCGAAGAATATGGGTAAATTTAAAACAATTGAAAAGTCATCAGAACAACGACAACATTCATCAAATAAAATGCTACCCAGCGATCATGAAATATGTAAGTTATTTTAATTAATTTTTGTTGTTTTCGCTTATTAACTTCAATGAGTACGTGTATGAGGTCACTGAAGAGTTTCAATTTATTCAATCCAATATTTTTGATAGTAGTGAGGAATTCTGAGCACAAATTGTGCTGTATTTCAACAAGTGACCCATCTTTTATTAATTTAATTTGTTAAATATTTAAAGTAATTTTGTAGCAGTAGGATGAGAACTAAGCATTGGGAATATAGTTGGTAAATAAAAATTGCAAAGGCATATGTGAACGAAGGCTGAGACACTATCACAACATAATATTATGGATATTCTAATGTGATTTGTAGTGTGGAGGGAAATGCCTTATCATAATAGTGTTTACTGATTGAATTAATTGTCATAGTGATGGAACAGATCAAAAAATAGGTCATGTGTGCAGGATTCCAATTAAATTACATATACTAGAAAAGAATTAATCACCTCATGCATTTTTATTTAGAATAGGTCTGAATCTTATTTTATTATTTATTTAAACACATATATATTGGTACAAAAGGGCACCAGGTACATATGCGCCACACAAAATAATGAAAGTAGGTAGATAAAGGATGAAAAGATAAGGCGGGCTGAAATGTACAACCAGAAGATTCTTTCAGTTAGGAAAATTAGAACCATTCTTTATGTAGAAAGTAAAAGAAGGTTGCAGCAGGATCGCCACTGGCTTCTATTCTGAGCCATATCCGATAACGTCTCTAGCCACTGTGTTGCACTATCTCTCGGACCCCAACCAGGGAGTCGTGAAGGACCAACAGAAGCTAGCCCTTTGCAGCTCTCTTTCATGCCACGACACCATGTCATACACTGACCTCCTCTCCGCTTTCTCCAACCAGTCCCAGGGTCGGCAAATAATGCACGACGCGGAAGTCTCTGGGACGACATTCGTAAAACATGTCCGAGCCACCGAAGTCGGTGTTTCAAGATGGTGACACCAATTGAATTATCGTATCTGCGCCCGAACACACGATGCCGAACCTCTGCATTACTAACATGGTGTTGCCACTGGATGTCAGCAATCCTTCGGAGACAACGATGATCGAACACAGAGAGACGTCTAACATCCTCAACTCGGAGAGGCCAGGTTTCACAAGCATAGAGCAAAACTGCTCTCACCGACGCGTTGTAGATCCGACCTTTTACAGCCAGACTAACATCACGAAGGCGCCAAAGATGGCCCAGATTGGCATAAGCCGCTCTGGCTTTCATTATACGTGCATCAATCTCATCACTCACGCCACCACCAGCACTTATATAGCTACCTAGATACACGAACTTCTCAACTACTTCGATCTCCTTACCATCCAGGGTGAGTACAGGATGAGAATCCTGCCAGTCTTGTAGAAGTACTTTGCACTTGGAGGGTGCAAAGCACATGCCGTACCTGCGGACACTGATTGCCAACTGATTAAGTGCTGATTGCATGCCTTGGGCATTATCGCACAGTAAGACAATATCATCGGCATACTCAAGGTCGAGAAGTCGTTCTCCATGCAACATATCCACACCGCCATTACTTACATCCATCAGAGCTGTTTCCAGGATGTCGTCGATGGCAAAGTTGAAGAGGAATGGTGAGATCGGGCAACCCTGCCTAACCCCACTGCTCGAATGGAACAAGGGAGAAAGGTGGTTGTATGCCCTCACTCTGCCTGAGGTGTTCGTATACAGGGCCTTTAAGATGTTAATGAACTTCTCAGGCACACCCTTCTTCAATAGACAATCCCAGAGAACAGTCCTGTCCAACGAATCGAATGCCGCCCTGATATCAAGAAACACTACGATTGTTGGCCTGCGATAAGTATGACGGTGTTCTAACATTTGGCGGAGGGTGAAGATGTGATCAATGCATCCTCGACCAGAACGAAAACCAGCCTGCTCCTCGCGAGTCAATCGTTCTCGGGTTTTAAACAACCTACGAAGAATGATAGAAGCCAATAGTTTGGACGCGATCGAAAGTAGACTTATCCCCCGGTAGTTATTGCAGGAACAACGTGAACCCTTTTTAAAGATAGGGACGACTATTGACTCATTCCATGATGTTGGAACACTTTCTGGCTCCCAAACCTTTCCAAACAACGCAGTCAGTTCCTTAGCCAGAAAGTCACCACCATCTTTAAAAAGAGCCGGAGGTAAGTCATCTGGGCCAGGTGATTTATAACGTTTCAAGAGTTGGAGTTCCTTGCGGACTTCCGCCTCGTTTGGTGGATCAGTCGTCACCGGCCATGGGGAGCAGGACAAGCTGGTTGATGTTGCCGGAGCAGCAGGCCAGTTGAACTGCCCTTCGAAAAATTCCGTCCATCGTCCAAGACGTCGACAGATGTTAGTGATTGGCATCCCGTCATCCTCGTAGATTGTTTCACTCACACCAGACTTCTTGCTGCCAGTGGCTTGGATGAGTTGGAAGAGCTTCCGGCAGTTACCAGATGCAGCTGCTGCTTCCATCTCATTAGCACGCTCCGACCACCAGGCTTCCCGGTCCTTACACAAGCTTTGCCCAATTTCATTACGTAACAGCCTTCGTTTGTGGTCAAACTCACGGTCACCCGGAGTAGACCGACGGGCTTCGATCAGTTGTAAGGAGCCAGAAGAGACCCAGTGCTTGTAAGCGGGACGTTTCGCGAAGCCGCAAGCGGCTTTACTCGCCATTTTCATGGCGTCGTGAAGATGCAACCAATGCTCGTCTATACTTTTCGGTGGGGTGGTAGCTAGCCTAGAGGCTAGCTCAGCTCGATACTTACTTGCAACAGAAGTTGCAGCCAGTTTACTAATATCAATCCGTTGGTGGTGGTCAATCCTTCGGCCACTGAAAAGTAAGGTGAGATTGGCGCAGACCAGGGCATGATCAGACTCCAGATAGGTACTCCAAAAGGAGCGGCAGTCTTGTACACAACCACGCCAGCGGTAGCTGATCGCGATGCGATCAATCTGAGTCCAGGCTTGGGATGCAGAGGGAGGACGCCAGGTGGCACACCGGCGATGACTGTGCCGGAAGTTAGTGCTGGCCAGAAACAGGTTGTGGTCTGTGCACAGTTGCAGCAAACGGTCCCCGTTATCTGTCCTGCGACCAACAAGTCCCCATCGGCCACCTAGACGACTCTCTTCTATGCCTAGACGCCCGACCTGTGCATTCAAGTCTCCGGCTAGTACTACAATATCTGTCGAACGCGCTTTCTGGAGAAGAACTGTTAACTGATGGTAAAACTCATCCTTGATTGCATCCGGGCTGCAATCTGTCGGGGCATAGGCGGAGATGACGAAAAGACACCGTTTCTCACGCCGGTTTCTTCTCACTTTGATGGAACTTTCTAATCTAACAGCACATAACCGACTGTTAATGGGGATCCAATCGATTAGTGCTGCCTCAGCTCTAGCGCTTAGTGCGACACCAACGCCAGCAAGACCAGACGAAGATGCCACAGGGTCCCCGGATAAGCGCACGTGGAACAAGCTTTTCGAGGCGACAGATGGAGAGCGGATTTGTAGTACTTCACTAGAGTCTTGAATACGGGTCTCGGATAGACAGCAAACATCAACATTAAGACCTTCCAAAGACATAGCCAGCCCTATCTGTTGTCTGATCTGCATTAGTGTGCGAACGTTGAAGGAAGCCAGCTTGAACGGCGTACGTGGTTTCAGAAAGACTGCCTCAGTATTCATAATCGGTGGAAGCATTCACTTTCAACCAGACAGTGACTGGAGATCGTTTAGATAGGACAGATTTTCCACCAAGAGCGAGCTGCTGCATAAGTTGAAAAGTAAGGTTACACAAATTGGGGATAAAAGGGGGTGAATTAGCGATATGGTAAGTAATAATAATAATAATAATAATAATAATAATAATAAAGACATTAAATAGGAATAATATATTTGTAAAATCTCAGCGAATGAATTTTTTAAATTAAATCCAACGTTTCGCCTGGCAATCTGGTCCAAGCTTTTTCAAGGAATTATAATCAAACATCAAAATTATCGAATATATTTATATTCGTTATTTTTAATTTAAAAAATTCATTCGCTGAGATTTTACAAATATATTATTCCTATTTAATGTCTTACTTCAACTCGGCGCTCAAATACTGTGAAACTATTCGTTCTAATTTAGACGAGAGTTCTTATAAATAATAATAAAGGTAATAATAATAATAATGTTAATTGTCTTGCTTTTAGTATGACCAGGGATATCGTCAATAGAGTTCATAATTTCATTCATTTGTTTGTGTGTGGGCTGTGATACTGCCCGGGTGCCCAAACCGAAGCAGGTGGTTTTCTTAGGGGACCACACCCCGAGCCTTTGACCAAAAGGTCTGATCCACAAGGCAGTGGAGCATCGTGAGGAGATGCAGTCCCATGGTTGCCGTTGACCAACAGCAGGTTCTTCCGCCATTCGTTCCATCAGGATACTGGAGCCCATGTGCACCATTGGTTTGGAATCAGGGTTTTCCAACTCCCCTAGGTGGGCCCTCCGTGTCCACCAATCCGGTTATAGTGCCGGACATTCGCTTTTCGTCCTCTCACTTTCGTAAACAACACCCCCGCCACGAGAAGGCAGTGAGTAGGACTTCCCTGGCAGAGGCTATATATTCGCTGGCCATATGAGAGCATTTCGAGAGGGAAAGTAGACTCTCCCCACTCTCGGCCGTACCAGGGCATTTGGGGGCATCATTTCATCACTTATTTCAATGTATCATGGTGTCTATACCATTAATTGAGTGGGTAAGGCGACAGTTTTGACCTTCAGATTTCTTACGAAGAATATCGTTTGGATTTTTCTCTTCACTTTGTGTCCATTAACCTTGATATCAGTTTATATGAATACTGCTAGTGCCCGCAACATACAGCTCTGATGTATGCTAATGTTGGTTGGGTCAGTCAAATCTTTTTGTTTCCAACCAACTCAACTGGATCATGGCAAAAGCCAGGTGATACATATATTTCGGTTTCTACATTGCAAATGGTCGACTAAGTCCACCAGAGAACAGTTCTCAGAGTTCCACCTTTTTCATTTCTTCACCTATTTCTAACATATGATAAGAGATTCACGCATTAGGTCAATCAACGAGGTTTACCTGCTAATAATTAATAACCAGCACAAGCCCATAACGTAAGCTTTCCTGTCAATGGCCTCCAGAAAATCAACACGATAAAATGGTGTACCCTAATGTGGATTCCCTTGTGGTATTTACAACATTGCAACTTGATCTTCAGAATTCTATCCGATACCGGGATCTAGGTAGTCTGATATTAATTAACAACCACTTTGTCTAATTAAATTGAACTTCCTTAACGGTTATCAATACAACGGTGCTGTTTGATACCGTATATTTTTGTGTTACTGACTTAGTTTAATGGTAGAAATTATATTTAAATCACTAAGACTCTCAAGTCTTTATAAAAATGATTGTCCTGTGAAATTTCAAGTTTTTTCATAAGTCTACTTTAATTGTTACTATTACTATTTGTTCTGTCAATATTCAGCTAAATCAATGCCAGTTTCCGGTACACATAAATATGCTTCGAAAGTTGTATATCCCACTGAGAATAATAAGCAAAATAGTAATGAACAATTGATAATGAGAGAACAGTCAAATCGAGGGTCTTCAAATAGTTCCACTTCATTCAACAAAGTTAGTAACAATAGCAATAACATCGCAGCATCAACAGTGTCGCGTAGCGATAAAGACTTCATTAATACAGAATTATCATCTTTATCTTCGGATTCACCATGTGATTCTTCATCATCCTCTGTCACTCCACCAATGTTATCTGATGAAACTTTTCATCTGATAAATGTAAACGAATTTGAATTCGATGAATCTCAAAATGGTACTGTGAACAACTTAAAATCAAGTGTAATTAAGCCTGTTGTGACTTCAGCTTCTCTACTCTCGGTACGTGGATCAGAATCTGTTGTTGTACAGGAGACAAGCGATACGAATCCTACCAGTAAAGTAATCTCATCTGACAATAATAGTAACAAGCTGGAAAGATGTATAAATGCCGATCATCAGGTGACTTCTGTAAACGTTGGGAATGATAATTCAGAATCCACAAAACCCAGCGATTATAATTTGGAAGTTTTATTCGATAGATTAATTCGTTTACGTGAACCACATCTGGCTATTCGTATGAGTGAAATCCTGTTATACTACATATCTGCGAAATCACTTGATCCTTCAGAACGTAAAAACAAGTCAAATCTCAGTCTATCCAATAATAATAACAGTAGTAATTTTAGCAAGGGTGTAAAAGTGGTACACGATAACCCTAAATTGATTGCATTTGACCTGCGTAAGTTACCTAATTCATGCATTGAAAAATTAACAGCCCTTATTAAAGAAGATGAAGATATATTTCGAAAACACAATCTTACAACTATCAAAATCAAATGTAAAAAGTAGTATATGTAATGCTAGAAGATCTGTTCTCACTCAAGACGCTGGCCGTAATGATAACTTTCATAATCCCGATAGGCGTTATGAGTGTAGTGATCACAGAGATTCTTCAGGATCTGGAGATCCATAGTAATTGTTTGCTTTATGTTTGTGATAATCCTTCATCCTACAATTTTTTTAGTTTTACCTCGACACTAAAACAATTGTACATGTAAAAGTGGTGCCACACTTTTTGTCTTGTACATTATGTTTCCATATATACTAAATTTCTACGTCTTTCTTGTCTTATCATTATTTTGTGCACAGATACGTGTTTTAGTTTATTTGTTTTTCTGAAAACAAACTGTACATATACTCGAACTTTTCAAAGTTTATTGAACTTTGCTACTCGTTTAACTTGCTCAAAATACATATCATTAAACGATATACATTCGTAGAATTTTGTGTTGTATTTCTGATTTTCTGCAATTTTTCACACTTGATGCCTTACAACACAGTCGTAGTGTATACTTCAGTACACGAAGCTCCTTTGTTTTTTCATATAAGTTTCATTTCGAGAATTATCTTGTTCTTATTTTTATCTAATATGTGCTCCGGAATATCATTCGCTGTATGTTTAGAGTAAGTAGCTAACGTGCTCGGCAAAATATACTGTCTCAGTAAAGCTTTTTAAGTTGAGTGAATTGAGTTACATCATTGATATGCGGAAATGTGTCATACAACTAGACAAGAAGTCTGACAAAGCATTGTTTGATGGAGCCTTTATTTTCATTTTCTTGTAGTTTAGGTAGAGATAAGGTCTATCCTTGCTGCTTTCAAATGTAGTTCCTGTTACACAGTAGCACCGACTCGTGGGATTCTGAAAGCCAGGGAACACAAGGTCATTTTTTTATAGATTAGGACTCCTCGGTGGTAGACATGTCTGACCAGACAAAAGACCTAATCAAGGGTCAACTACCTTGGCTACTGTGTTACCTTCAGGCTAATGCGTTGAATTATGACTCTATATTTCTACTTGTCAGTCTGTAATGTGACACCAGCCATCTTTCGAATTTGCTACCGTATGTTGGAGATCAAATCCTAGTTTAGGAGACCAAGTGTTTTCCTTATATTGGTCTTACTACCTTAACAGCTGTAGGGTTTTCTTGAGCATTCCTGAAGTAGTTAACTTCCGGATTGGTCTATTCTAGTTTGGGGATTTCATATTTCAGAGGGGGTTTTGTGGATGACTTGCCAATTGTAGCAAAGTCATCCTTTCCACTTTTCTCAAACGACATAAAGATTTGTAGACCCATACACAGAATGTCAGATAGAATAATAAAGCAGAACGACCAAAATTCACTGGTTGAATGGATGTATAGGTAATTGCTAGAGGTTGATGCTAGGACTGTGGTGCTCTAAACAAATAATTGAGGAGGTTCATATCACCATATAATATGTGGAGTTGTGTTAATTCCACTGCTGAGTATCACGTACTGCTTATGTCTCGATACAAGTAGCATACACCACACTACAACTTGTGTCAACCGTACCGATTAGTTTATTATGTTTCCTGTATAAATACACTGTAAGTAACCCACTTCCAGCAAACTTATACTGACCACCCCGAGGCATGAGTTCTGGTTACAAAATTAGGAGGACGAAAGGCAAATTTTCTGCACTTTAACCAGGTTGGTGAGTACGGACAATTTTTTAGAGGAAATTGAAAACACTGGTCTCAAACCAATGGTGCACATGGACTCTAAAATTCTTAGGGAACAAATGGTGTCGGTCACCAGATACCATGTGACTGCATCTTCTAATGTTACTTTACTGTCTTGCGAATATGACTTTGAGATCAAAAGCTCGGATAATGGCCATTGAAGAAAATACACTGCTTCGTTTCGAGGATCCAGGTAGTATCATTGTCCACACATAAACTAAATGATGACTACAATTGGAAAAAACTGTCCATGATGTGATCAACATTCTCTCAAATCATACGCAACATTAGTTGTTAATACTTGTCTTTATTTTACGTCGGATCACATGTCTATTCCTTTGCTCGCATTTTGTATATTCCTTTAATTTTCGCCTCATGACAGCTCGCCTATGGTGTAAATCCTGTCCTATCTAAACGTCCTGATGTCACTGACTGACTGGAAGTTGAACGCTACCACCGTCTGCGAATTCTGAACCAGTCTATCTGAAACCGTGTATGGCGCCAAAACGAGCTCCCTTCAACATTCTCACACTAATGCCGATAGCATAAGAGATAGGGTTGGTTACGCCTCTAAAACGTCTTCTAGCGATATGTGAATTCTCGAAATAAACTTGCAATCTCCGACATTGATGCTGAACTCATTAGTCTTACTGGACACACTCTAGCTGAAGAAGTTCGGTTATGCATCCTTACAAGATCACGAGTAACTAAGGCGCAATGAGCATCAGATTCAAGCACCATCTGGCTTGGACCAAACGCCTCTCAACATATCTACAAACTTGCAAATATATCTCATTCATGCATGAGTTTTGATTTGACTTGGCTGGCACCCTTTGATTCTAGTAGTAATACGGAAAAAAGCGTCGTCAAACCTTTACAATGTGTAGTATCTTCATTCTTAACATCCTTGTTTGTTGCTTATCTGAGACTCGCGTTCAATACTGTAGTGAGGTACTACAATTTAGCTTTCTACCTATAGCCTCCGACGGCCTATTTTGCATGGGTTTATCCGGTGACCCTATAAAATCTGGTTTTCCTGGCGTCGTCTCACAAAGTGGTATGACTGAGGTAGCAGTAATCGGTTGGAGTTTCGTTAACTATCGATTATTCGCTGTTGTGTTAATTAACTCCATCAGAGTGGGAAGATTCGGTGTTAGAACCAATGTCTTTTAATCATCTCCACCTACGCTCTGATAGATTGTAGCCTAGATGCGATGAAGGTATTGTTTCCTAACCACACGATCTCTGAGGCTGAAAATAAAGTAACTGAAAAAAATTACATTGAGTGAAAGAAGTTTTCTGATTGTATTTTCTCTAAATAAACTGCCTCTCCCATTATTTTAATTATTACTATTGTTGATATCATTTCACCCTCACACACTAACTTCTATTCAGTTTTGTTATTGTTTATAGTAATTACTATTCTCTTTCTATCACAACCTCATTTCTTTCTGTGGCGCACTTATATTTTTGTACCTCATTGTACCAATATTTATGTATCCGAATACATAGATGATTTTACAGGCGCTGATGTTACGTTCCTGGCAATGAATTCGAGTTGTTCACTTTTCGATGTGATAAAAGGAGGTCCTGACTTGAATTGTTTGGTCTCGGTTTTAGAACTTTCTTGGAATATTCTTCCAAACGATTAGTCTTAGACAAAAAGTAAAGATAAGATATATTAGCGTCAAAAGCATCGCTAGGAATACGGTTAGCCAGTAGTAAATCACCTTTTAACTTTGTAAAGAAACGGAACTAGGTTGAGACGTCTCAGGTCGTCTTCACAAGACAGTCTAGAGGGACCTTTCGTGATTTTGGTCCCTGACATATTAGCTCCATATTTCAAATAGTGACTCATTGATGAATCTCATATTCCAAATATTCAATCTCCATGGTCGAGAGTGATACCCTAAATATTCCTTTGTCCAAATACTGAAATGATTTATGAATAGTTGATAAAACTCTGAAGCTTTCAGCAGCGTCAGCCTTACAGTTCTAAGGTCACTGAATATTATGACTCCCAGATCTTTGTAGTTCATTATCTTAATTAACACAACTCCACATATTATATGGTGATATGAACCTTCTCAATTATTTGTTTAGAGCACCACAGTCCTAGCATCAACCTCTAGCAATTACCTATACATCCATTCAACCAGTGAATTTTGGTCGTTCTGTTTTATTATTCTATCTGACATTCTGTGTATGGGTCTACAAATCTTTATGTCGTTTGAGAAAAGTGGAAAAGATGACTTTGCTACAATTGGCAAGTCATTCACACAGAGTAGAAATATAGAGGACCAAGGATCTTGCTCTCAAGATCTCCACTATTCACAGATTCTCAAGTTGACAAAGCACCGTTCACCCGCATCCGCCGTCTCCTATAACTGAGAAAGTCATTTACCCTTCTCACGATTTCATAACAGGTGCTAAATCTTCCCAGATTTGATCCAACACACAAATGAGAGACATTGTCAAAGACTTTACCGGGATCTTTGAACACGGGGTCTACCGGGATATTACTATCTTTCACTGCCGCCCAATCTTTTCGTGAAATTAGCAGATCTGTCAAGTATGAAAAGCCTTTCCTACAATCGTATTTTTTCTCGTCTAAAGATCGCCCCTTTATATATAGTTCAGAATTGGCGCCCGAATAATACTTTCTAATAGTTAAACAACCACACTTGTTAGATTAACAGGTCGAAAGTAACTGACTAAGTGTCTTCTCCCCACCCTATTGACCGGTTTAATAGGTGTGTACTCCCAGTATTTTGACAGTCTGGATCGTATCATTGATATATCGAACCGTATGTGAAGAGGTTCAGCTAACGAATTCGACAGAGCTTTCATAACACTAAGGTGAATATCGTCAGGACCACTAGAAATATCTGGTTTGAGAAGTTGACTTAATCGTAAGAGAGTTTCTTTCTCAGTGACCACAGGATCCATCGACACGCTGCCGTGATCACGAGTAACTGTTGGTCGATCGTCGTCGGCAGTAGAAAACACTTCACTAAAGCATTCTGATGAAGCTTCAGCTTTTGCAACATCGATTCTTGCAAATATCAACGGGTTTCTTTGTGTCGAAATTGGTGATGCTACGACACTTCTCTGAGTTCTCCTCTTTGTATTAGAGTGCAACTCGTTCTGAACTATTTTCACATTTTCTACCCGATTTGTTTTTCATACGAAGTCCTAACCTTAATGGATAATGCTATGCATGCATTTCAAGTCTCACATTGTGTGTGTCTGAACTTTTCAGAGGGTGAATATTTAAAAATGTTTGGGTTTGGATATTTGATTTACTGGGCATGCTCCGTTGCAGTTATCGGGAGCCTACTACGGAAAGATTTCCGATACTACGGTGTCCATCTCATTTCAACTAATATCAGGTGCATTAAGATCTAGTTTCAGATATCCGCCACTTTTACTCCATAGATGAATAAGCTCTAAAATAAAGACATCAACCAATCAGATGGGGTTACTATAGATGACATGGAGTATGGATGTATAACATTCAAATATGAGTTCACAGCTAGTGACTTTACAAGTTCCACTGTCATGGGATTCTCAAAAGAAGGAACAGCTGTAAACATTATTGCTGATATTTTTTGCAAATTGAACGCCATAGTCGGTTCCTAAGTTGCTCTTGCAACTGACAAGCTAAATCTACACAGCAACTTGAACACAAGAGAAAAGGCACAAAATATGCAAGAAGCACTTCATTCCAGAGGGTTCATTCATCTGCCGAAATCATAGCGCTTTTTTAGTAATTGGGAAGTCTCTGGGTTTTCACGAAAGTACTGGAATGCCACTTAAAATAGTAGCAGCAAACTAATCAGCCAATCAGAAACTCTACGTGTGACTTTTCACATTCGTGATGTTTCTGGCAAACCTTCTAGTAGCACTGATTAGATAAAATGCTTTTTAGTGTTTCCTGAGTCTTTCTTGTCGCTTACGAGAGGTTTTATGGATCACCCCAACAATTAGCTGTGTATATGTGGACCTCATCTCATTTCCTGTATTTATTCCTATTGATACGTGGACAGTTGACTACCAATAATTCCAGAGTAACATCAAAGTCATTGGCTAATCAATGTTCGGTCATAGTAACGATGAGTGACTTTGATTCGTCAACTAATGCTCCTAGTTCATATAATTTAATAATCAGACTACAAGCATTTGCATATAAAACTCCTGAAGAGAATAGCCGATCCATACAGGTACTATTAGCATTTTTTCCGCAGAGTGACTACTAGAGAACACGTTTTTTTCATGATATTGTAGACCGTTTTCCAGTGTAGCTAGTGGTGTCTTTTTACTAATTATATTTCTAGATCTATGTCAGTTCTTACTCTAATTCTGGTACTATCGTGACTTCGAGAGTTATTTAACAAAATATCTCGTTATTTATCCGACCCTAAGATTGCTTCAATGGGTCTGCTTTTTCCAAAATTCTCTGCATTCCTCTTCCTCATTCATAATTATTTTTTGACTTGTTATCCTATATGGCTATCCGGTAAAACACTACTAATAAATAACACGATCTTCTTTGTATGATGCACGAGGCTCATTTCTATAATTCACAGTCTGCCGTTTTACTTGTTTACCAACACTTTCTGTATAGATACAGTTTTCTGTACGGGTGCTACTTTTACGATGCTCTGATCAACGTCCGAATGACCATAGCCTCTCTGAATATTCATGTTTTAATCGAACGGAAAACATTGAAATTCAGTGAGAATTGAGCACTTTACCACTTAGTAGGTTTTGAAATGAAAAAAACACATATTGTAACTACCATTTCACATATCACATTACATTCTTTAATAAATAGGTCAGTAACAATTTGGCTGTCCACATTTACAACTACAGCCGAACAGATTTTATGGGGAAAACTCGATGCAATCAAGAAAGAAAATCCCTGAACGATTGAAGTTAATTTCCACTTTTCATTGTAATTTTGACATTTCACCAGTCAACCAACCGAAAGAATGCAATAATTATTATGTACACTGTCGTAAACCTTAATGGATAACGATGAATCAAGAGTCACCGTTAGCTAAAACTTGAAGACAACCGCATACTGTCGTTCAATACCCACCAAAAGATTTGGAACCCTATGGTCAATACGTAGGGCCTTTAGCTATGTCGATGCTAAAGCTTTTTTGTTTTTGTATAAAATATTCATGAGTCCTAAATTTGAGTACTGAATACAGGCGGCTGGCCCTTGCTTAAAAAAGACAGTGAGCTTGTAGCGGCAAATAAATTCCCAAAATCAATAGCTCTGTAAGTGTTCGACATTAAATGCTGACTACGTTAATTTAAAAGGACTCACCTAGCTGAATGCACTCTGTCATGCATCTTCACCAGATGACGAGTGGGAAGGTCATGCCCAACTTCTCATCCTATCACTAGCCATTTTAGATCCGTCACTTCTCGATATATTGATAATCTATCAAATATATCTTCCAACCTCCTGGTTTCTGACTTTTGATTTCACTGGGTGGGCGCAATTCAATTGTAAGTGTTGCTGGCAAAATGTTGTCAAACTACAATAAATGTGGCATCGTCAAGCTATTAGAAAAGGTTCAGAGAACAGCAACTAAGCTGATTACCGAAATAGCGAAGCTTCAATATGATGCTCCACTGGCTAAGCTAAACCTATTCCCGTTGTCATATCGAAGAACTAGAGGTGACTTGATTACAGTTTTAAAATTACCTAGTGATAAACGTGAGACTAACACAGGCCATCAAGCTTCCTGTCCTTTACAAACGGAAACTGAAACTGTGTGCTTCATTCTGTCATTTTTGGTGACTTATACGGACTAGGTTGCACTACGATGAATAACCAACGTCGAATATCAGTTCCGAGTGCCCAGATTTTGTGTTCTCGAGACCTTTTTTGACTTAAAAAGGCTTCCAACCGCTAGAGTTTTTTATTTACATTTTTAAGGACTGTTTAGCGCTGTCAACTTTCAGTCTATTTTCGTGGTGGCTCTTGAATTTTAAGGTTTCTTGCTCGTGACTGAAGGCCATCCCTCAAGGTTGTACATTTATATGCTGTGGTTATGATCCCCGGTGGCGAGTCTGGCAATGATGTATGTGTTGATTTTGGATTCATGAATTTTTCCAGAAAGACACAAAGCAAAAAGAGGATGCGGAGAAAAGAAATCAGGAGATTCGTACCAGTATATTAGCACAAATTCTCGATCAGGATGCAAGAGCACGTTGTAAGTTCAATGATCATGCATTTTCTATTCATAGTGAATACCATTGCGATCACGAAACCAGAAAAAGCTAAAATGGTTGAAAATATGCTAATCAGCATGGCTCAAACTGGACGTCTTGGACCAAAGGTATTTATATTTTGTAAAGTATTGCTGCGAGTGTAGTAGCAAGTGTTGAGAATGGACATTGTAGTTAACCTTATAAAAGTTACTTTTAGGTTTGAAGTGTTTTAAGTGGGTTTTTCAGTGATATTCGGTTAATCGTACATGCGAATTCAGTGTACTAGTTATCAATCGACGTACTCTTTCGAAAACGGTCAGCTCGGAGAGCATTGTTTCCAAATGAAACAATAACGTTATCACTGACTAAAGGATTGCCATTTTTTTAGTGTTTTTATCTAAGAATCTTAAGGAACAAACCGTTTGTTTGGACGTTATAAACTACTTGTAACTTTCCGTAATACAGGTTTAGGCTGCAAAACTTTTTAACCGCAAGAATTTTACCTCTTAATTACTTACGATAGCGGGTGTTATAGCAGAACGTGAGCACTAATGAGAACTAACAAGCATGTGTAGTGCATATTTCATACATTCGGGACCACAGGAGTTCACAAAGGTATGGATCTGTTTTGTTCCTTTCCATTTATGTTACTATTATGATCTCTTCTAAACGGTTGTATAAAATGGTGCTCATTCTAAATATCCTAGCATGAAATCCGACTAGATTAGTACCTGTTACAAGAAACAAAGCTCTAGACCCATTACTTTGTTCTCAGGCGACCTCCAAATGCCCTGCCGAGAGTGGGGAGAGTCCGCGGCGAGACTAAAGAACATGGACGACCTTTGAACGAATCTTAAATGACCTTGAGAAATATTAGCCAATCAAAAGACAGTTAGCATACAGTAAAAATATATTATATAAAACTCAAAAATTAAAGGGAATACTGTTCTTTTACATGGTTCAAAAACTTCTCAAGGTCAGATATAGGTTCAGAAGTTCTAAAATCATAGTGCATCCGGCACAGGAACTCATCCCTGTGGCTCCATAGTAGTCAACCTCTGGAACCATGATAAAGTCCCGAAAATTCTTTCAGCCTCGACCACATAGTTTCAGTGTTGTCGGTATGTTGGTATGGTTTAGGGTTTAAGATTAGGGTTAAGGTTTAGGGTTAAAGATGAGACTGTGAATTATGGACGACATTTGAGCGACGCTAGAGTGAATCTGAGAGTGTCAACGTAATAACTAAGACTAAATGAGGGTTATAAACCCGTGTAAAGAATTCAAATTATGATTTACAGTTCATGGTTAAGGTTAGGAATTATACCTAGTGTTTTCATCACGAACTGACATCAGCTATAATGCCACAACTCTATCCAAATGTATAATTGAATTTTGCGCCAAAATCTTATGATAACTTATCTTGTAGACGCTTAATTATCATGTTTTCTCTAAAATCCGTTGTAAACCGACCGTACGCAAGCGTCAGGTACCGACCTTAGCGCCGTGACCTTGAAAACCCGCGAAAGTTTCTGATTGGCTCGTCCATGTTCTTTGGTTTCGCCGAGTCCGCTCTCCCTCTCGAAAACCTCTCACATGGCCACGCGTATATAGCCTCTGCCAGGGAAGTTCTACTCATTGCCTTCTCGTGACGGGGGTATTGTTTTAGAAATTGAGAGGACGAAAGGCGAATGCCTGGCGCTTTAACCGTGTTGGCGGACATGGAAAGTTCACCTAGGGGAGTTGGAAAACCCTGACTCCAAACCAATGGTGCACATGGACTCCAGTATCCTGAAGTAACAAATGGCGTATGAACCAATCGCTGGTTACCGGCTACCATGGGACTGCATCACCTCACGATGCTCCACTGCCTTGTGGATCAGACCTTAAGGCTCCGAGTGTAGCCCCCTAAAAAAAGCACCGGTTTCGGTTTTGACACCTAGGCAGTATCATAGTCCTCACACAAATGAAATAAGATTTGTGTGGCGCATATGTATCTAGTGCCCCTTTGTACCAGTATTTATGTGTTTAGTAAATAAATAATAAATCTTAGGCTAAGAATGTAGTTTTCTTCCAGTAAATGTGGTCATGGAAGAAATATGTTTAAGTATTATAAGCTGACGCAATTCATGATAGATTTTACCATTTGAATTCAATTTCATGACTTTAAAAATTATCAGAACAAAAAAAAGACTTTTGAAATTGGTCATTTATTTTTTTTATACAGTTGAAATCATGAATCAATTGAAGCTAGACCACCATGGAAAACCTGGAAGCACTGGACGGCCGTGATTTCAACTATATAAAATTACTAAAATCTCCATAAAACGCCCTTCTGATTTATTTTTCAACGAATCTTGCGAGAGCGGGTTCGTGAATGTGCACTGCTGAGGAGTCCCATAATAGAACGAAACGGCCGTCCAGTGTTTCCAGGTTTCCCATGGTGGTCTGGCTTCAATTGACTCATGCTTTCAACTATGAAATATAAATATTACTGTATATTAAAGCCTGGTGAGGATCTAATCGAAAACAATATTGATTGCTTATATATGTTATTCTAAATCACAATATGGGAATATTTTAAATTTTGAAAAACGCAATTCATGATAGATTTTACCATTTGAATTCAATTTCATGACTTTAAAAATTATCAGAACAAAAAAAGACTTTTGAAATTGGTCATTTATTTTTTTTATACAGTTGAAATCATGAATCAATTGAAGCTAGACCACCATGGAAAACCTGGAAGCACTGGACGGCCGTGATTTCAACTATATAAAATTACTAAAATCTCCACAAAACGCCCTTCTGATTTATTTTTCAACGAATAATATATAACAAAAATACGAATAAAATCAAGTTGTTCATAAAACCTTTCTGACCGTGAAAGATCCTTAATATTAACGAATCAAAATATATAATGTTCATTAGAAGAAATAGACTTCATCAATGATTAAATAATTTGATTGAAATAAGAAGAAACCCATAAATAAGATGGTGGTTAGAGATTTTCAACATCTCAAGCCTACAGGAGGTCAGTCATCAATCAATTGTAAACCAGTCAATGTTTAGAATGTTATAACTATGCTTACTTAATATGCTGTAAATAAAAGTATGTAATACAGTTTAAATTTTATCAGAAACCTTGGTAAAAGTAAAATATATATTGACAAGAAAATTATAACCAAGGAAATCAATATAAGGTTACTGAGAGAAGTTCTAAAATGAATGAATTATGTCTTATATTATGAGAGCGAAGATGATGATTTGAGCAATTGATAAGTTTAAAACTATTAAAGCAGATGGTACCTGATACTCAAATAAACAGCGTCACTTAATCTTGACCGTAACCATCTAATCTAAACTAAATTCATTTTCTACAACCCTAAATCTTTAATCTTAACTTATTCACTCTGCTCAGCAACAATCTAGGGATTACGACCATTTCTTAGTTCTTAAAACTGTTTGAGTAGACGAGCATTCTATATCCATACGGATGAATTCCTATTGCATGATATTTTCGATTTGCAGACAGAGATGAAACTATAATATGCTGACGACCATGAACAACTTGTCAGCCAGTCAACAAACGCTGGAATGTGAAGTAGTAAAATAACAGTGGAATAACAGCTTGGATTCAAATAATTAACTCACACATGTCAAATATCCATCGTAGAGGAAATAGGTCAGTTTTACGTATACGTTGATATACATATTTTAGGAGTCGGATTAGTGTCGTGAGTTGGGGTAATCACCTTATAGGACTTTTTTCACCAACTGGAATCAATTCTAATCCCAAAATAGGTTAGGGTCAAGTATTAAGTGTTAAACTGGAGTTTTGAGTTAGTTTTACAAAGTTGGATCAAGGTTTCCAACACGAACTGATACCAACTATAATCCAGTGCTTCACCACCTCTCCGTTTACAAACTTCAGTAATTTCGAGCTGACATTCAGAGTAAGCGTAAAAATGGGAGAACATCATTCAGCTTCCCTAAACACTTGATTACGCAACAAACGACACCAAGTACTTAAACACAGTCTGCATTAGGATCATGTATGTTGTGTAATTAATGTCAATCATTACCGAAATTTACGTTTTTGTTGCAAAATAGATATGTTTATTGACTTCAAGCATTTTACAGACCAAGTATCGCCATTTTTCATTTAGTCAATAACAACATACGTGATCACAGTACATTGAATTTTGCACAAAACACAAGAGGTACTATCCTAATTGTTACTGGTCAACTTAAGGCCTTCGGTCAATAGTTTTATAAAAAATTTTCTCATTATTTTGGAAAAGTATACTCATCACAATTAATATAATGTGACTAGTGTATATGACATGTAAAAATGTAGATAGTCTGAACCATTATCTTCCAGTATTAACATTCTCGAGTTATTGTTAATTAATATTTCAGGAAACCTTGATTATATCCATACATCTTTAGTAGGTTTAAATAAATTATATATTTATAATATCCCAATGAGTAGAAAAATTAGATTTTCTGACGTTTCGTGACTCAGTGTAAGCCACTTCTTCAGAGAATAAATAACCAAATTAACATTAATCCAAGTTTAAATAGTACAACGGAACAATCAAAGAGTATTAGGTGATCAATCAAAAAACAAGTCTGAGTAGATTAATGTCACGTCATTTCATTTCGGTCAAGGTGATTCATAAGCGACATGGATGTAATTTTGTGTGTATGTATGCACTGTTAATAATGAAAACTGTGTGACCTTTATAATTACAAAGGATAGAATTTGATTTGTAATGTAATGGTGTGAAATTGTAAATAATATCAGACTGAGTGACTAGGATAGATGGTCCAAGTAGGCTGTATGGTAAGAACATATCAGGTACACAAAGAAACCTCCTAATAATCCTGTAGAATTAAGTAGACTTCAGATTAAATCGGCAATAGCAGTTCACGCCATTTTCAACAGTCATCAAATTGATTTCGAAAATATCAAAATACTACAGAAAGGTTTTTTCAACTACAAAGAAAGAAGAGTAGCTGAAGCTTTCCATATAATGCTTAATCCCATAGCTCTCAATAGAAAGGAAGGCCTTACCATACAGCCTACTTGGACCATCTATCCTAGTCACTCAGTCTGATATTATTTACAATTTCACACCATTACATTACAAATCAAATTCTATCCTTTGTAATTATAAAGGTCACACAGTTTTCATTATTAACAGTGCATACATACACACAAAATTACATCCATGTCGCTTATGAATCACCTTCAGTCAGCTACAACGTAGGACCAGGCACATATATGCATCGGTCCAAGTTGCCATACCTCGTTAGCACAACAAGATGAACACTGGATTCATAGAAGTAATTAATTTAGTGGTGGTAGTAGTATATAAATTATAGGTTGTATATAAGGATATAGTATAGGTAGGAAGAGAGATATGAAGCAATTTTAGTCTCAAGGTTTAAGGGAAGATAAAGAGTGTATACACCTACGCCATTGTGATCGATTCTGAGCCATGTCACACAGAGTCTCCAACCATTGGTTACGATAGTCACGCGGACCCCAACCAGGTACTCTGCATCTGCCAACATGGCTCAGACTAGAAGTTAGTGACTTCAAAAACTGATGCCATGTTTTGGTTTGGCCACCCCTAACTCTCTTCCAAAAATCCCCAGTACTAGTCATCATAGCGCGACGTGGTAATCGGTGTTCAGGCATACGTAACACATGGCCCAACCATCTCAGTCGATGAAGATTCATCACCTCATCAACTGATTTACCATCGTTCCCTAATACCCTGCGTCTAACCTCACTATTACTTACCCGATGATCCCAGCAGATGCGAGCAATATTTCTAAGGCATCTGTGGTCAAATACTAGTAACCTACGAGTATCTTCTACTCTTAATGGCCATGTTTCACAGCCGTAAAGTAGAACAGAGCGAACTGATGCGCAGTATACTCGTCCTTTAATTGATAGACGGATATCTCGTCTTCGCCATAGGTGACGTAAGTTGGCAAAAGCCAAACGAGCTTTTCGAACCCGTGCTGAGATTTCGTCAGACACCAACCCATTAGGGCTGATCAGACTTCCAAGATAAGTGAAGTTGTCAACGCGTTCGACTACTTCACTCCCTATCCTTAGTTCGGGTGTTGATGCAGGCCAGTCCTGGAGTAACAATTTACATTTGGATGGGGAGAATCACATCCCAAACATCCTGGCATTATTACTGAGTTCCAACAGAAGACTCTGCATTTTGCCAGCGTCTTCACCAAACAGGACTATGTCATCTGCGTATTCTAAGTCGCTTAGTGGTCCCCCTGGTAGGAGATCAATTCCTGTAAATTCAGTCGAAGAGAGTGTTATTTCCAGCAACAGGTCTATAATGAAGTTAAACAAAAATGGGGATAGTGGACAGCCTTGACGGACACCACTTGAGGTTGTAAAATCAGATGACAGTTCGCCATAAGCTCTCACTCGACTGGTAGTGTTCGAGTAAAGAGCCTTCACAAGGTTTATGTACTTCTGAGGTACACCTTTCAATGACCGACACTGCCACAGAACCTCGGTCTACAGAGTCAAATGCTGCTTTCAAGTCAAGAAAAACTATCATTGTCGGACGCCGATAAGCGTGTCTGTGCTCTAAAACTTGACGAATGGTGAATATGTGGTCGATACAGCCACGACCAGGTCTGAAGCCAGCCTGATTTTCTCGTGTTTGCAGTTCACGAGTCTTAGTTAGGCGCCCGATAATTATTGAGGCTAGTATTTTAGATGCTATGTTAGTCAGACTAATCCCTCTATGGTTATCGCAGGATGATTTGGACCCCTTTTTATATATTGGGACAATCAGTGATTGTGAACGGTCGGGTGGGATTACGTCCAACTCCCAGATTTTAGCCAGAATATTAGTCAACCTAATCGCTAAAATCGGACCACCATATTTAAAGACCTCTGGAGCCAATCCATCTGGACCAGTTGCTTTTCCTCGTTTCAGATTACCTATAGCCTTTCGAACTTCAAGTAGGGTCGGGGGGCCTACTTCAATGTTCCATTCAGGTTTTCTAGGAATAGTGGGTAGTTGTGCAGTAGCTGAAGGCCAGCTAAACTGCTCCTTAAAGTGTTCCGCCCATCGTTCTAAACGTTTGGGTTGAGAGCAGATAAGGGTTCCGTCTTTTTCGGAGATTGTCTCACTTACACTTGACTTCTTAATTCCGGTTTCTTTTATTAGTCTGAATAGTTGCCTGGTGTTCCCTACAGCCGCTGCCTTTTCCATCTCGTTTGCTTTCGTTGCCCACCACTGCTTACGATCGTTCCTTAGACTTTTAGTTAACCTAGATCTAATTTGTTTACGCTCTTCGTCATGTTCAGAGCCTGATGGGATGAGTTTACGCGAATCCATCAGTGACTTAGAAGAAATCCATTGGTTTTTTGGAGCCCTATGGTTTAAATGACTAATAGATGTTACTGCTGTTTTACACAGCTGTTCGTATGTCTTTCCAAACAGCATCTGTGTCAGTCTTGTTTACAGAGCTGCCTAGATGTGAACTCAGTTGTTTCTGGAATTCGCATTTGGCTTTCTCGTCCTCCAGTTCAATCCTAATGGGTCTTCTTAGTGTACTTTTCCTGCGTCCATTGAGGCGCAGACAAATGCGCGCTCGTATTAAAGCGTGATCAGAGTCTAAACAAGTATTCCAATACGAATGACAATCTTCTATTGAGCCTCTCCAACGATGACTGATGACAATATGGTCTATTTGAGTCCATCGTTGGTTTGGTGCAGGTGGTCACCATGTTAGACGATGTCTCTCCTTATGTTTAAAATTAGTGCTTGCTAAAAATAAACGATTGTCTGAGCATAGTTGCAACAGACGATCACCATTATCGGTTCGTTGAGCCAGAATACTAAAACACCCACCTAAATGTCTTTCTGTTTGATTCAAGCTGCCTACCTGGGCATTAAAGTCACCCGCTACGACTACTATGTCTGAGCGCTTAGCTTTCTGAAGAAGCTCAGAGAGTTTTCTGTAAAAGTCATCTTTCACTTCATCATGGCTGCAGTCAGTGGGAGCGTAGGCAGAAACGACGAAAAGGCAACGACGTGTGTCCCTATCCTTCCGAGTTCTTACGGAGCCATTCAGCCGGACAACACACAGGCGACTGTTAACGGGGATCCATTCTAATAGTGCCTGTTCTGCCCTTGTACTTAGTGCTATGCCTACACCTGCAAGTCCGCGAGAACTAGCCAACGGGTCGCCAGATACACGGAGGGTGTATTTCGTTGGTTGTCCATTTTGGCGAGGTGAGGTCAAGTGAATGACCACACTGGGATCCTGTATGCGTGTTTCGGAGACACAGCATACATCAATGGTACGAGATTCTAGGGTTTTAGCTAAGGAGGCCTGTTGACCGATTTGGCATAGGGTACGTACGTTGAAGGCTCCAATGTGTAGTTTGGAGCGAGGTTTAAGTAGACCTGGGACAGCGTTTCGCGCACTAGAATCGTTGGCCATGGTGACACTTGAGGAGGAAACCGGAACAGGAAGTTTAGTGTTGAAAGTCAAGGTAGAAGGAATAGTAGGAATTGAAGGAGATTGATTATGAATAAGGTGGTCTTGAGTGCTGTTAGGGGTATGAGGGCAGTTATCACTTCCCGGTTGCCCACACCGTGGAAGGGTTCTTCTAGAGGTACCTGAAAAGGAAATTGGGTTAGAAGTGGTCTTAATGACCTGAGAGCGTGACCGCAGTGCCCAAGGGACAACTGCTTGAGGTCGGTCACACACGACCTTTTTGTGGGTAGTTTTTGTGTTAGCTCCGTTCTTCAAAGGACCTTACCGCCGGAGACGGATATCCGTGGGATAAGGCGAGGTGTGCATTTTTAGGGCCGACCTTTTCTAACCCCACCCCTCCTTGTGGAAAGGCAGCATCGCTGTCATGCTGGTTGTCTGAAGGAAACACCTTACTGCCGTCACACCTCTGTACAGTCGACAGTACGACTTCGCCTTCGGACCTTGGGTTTGCTGCTTTTAGTCTCACCGCTCTTCAACCGACCTGTCTGGCATGGTAGGACCTCGAGGAACGATTGTTCCAGCCAGCATAGCTCGATTGCTTCATCACGATAGGCAAGCCCGACCACCACGTCAAGGTAGCAGCAACGGTCGAAATCCAAGATCTATTGTGTCAGCTGGTATATAGATAAAGCAACATAAAGAAAAATTTTATTACTGTTATTGTTTGCGCACAATAAATAGAAAGTCAGAAATTACAACTCCCAAAACAAAACAGAAAATATGAACTAGTCCATGAACCATAAATTGTTTGACTCACTTAATAGGGCAAATTTGTATACAAGTAGAAAATATTATATGTATAATATTCTGTTGAATATATTTTTAAAAAAACCTTAGTTTCGTGATCAATGGAAACTATAAATAACTACAGGAATAAAAAAAATTAGAATTCAGCGAAGGGGTTAAGTGAACAAAAATCATGAAGTAGTTTGAATATGTCAATCATTTCACGTAATTGAACGTGTTTATTTACCTTTGGGAAAAATACTTTGAGGCGACTACTCAAGTTTTGTTTATAACCCCATAGACAGTACAAAAATGTCCTTAGTTTAGATGCACGGTAGGATGTGTATTATTAGAACATACCAGTCTTAAAGTCATTCAATGACATATCAAAATAAGTTGACAAGCAATTGAATATTTCATCCGTAAAGTTTATCATAAAGAAGTTGACTTATGAAAACTAAGCATCGTGAATATCCTTGACTGTAAAGTAAATCAAAGAGGCAATACCTTCTAGTAAAGTGAAAAGTAAAAAAGAGTTTAGAATCACTAGATAAGAAAAAATTGAAGTTATTGATATCACTAATTTCCGAATTGAACCTAGTGGGAAATTGTGGACAGTGATACAGTAAAAAACCCATTGTTTAATAAAAAGTGAAGATAATTTTACATGAACATTAGATTTAACGACGTGTTATTTCTTTTCATATGTATAACCCGAATACTATATTGTTGTTTTTTATTACAATTATAAGAGTTCATAGAAAATATGGTATACTGTGTTATGTGAAATACAACTCTATAGATAGTTTTCGTCAGTCAGTCAGCTACAACGTGGGCCAGACACATATATGCATTCGTCCAAGTTGCCATACCTCATAAGCACAACAAGATCAACACCAAATTCGTAGTAGTTGATTTAGTGGTGGAATATATATAAAGGTTGTATATAAGGATATATTATAGGAAGGAAGACAGATATGAAGCAATTTTAATCTCAAAGTTTAAGGGAAGATAAAGAGTGTATTCACCTACGCCATTGTGATTGATTATGAGCCATGTCACCTAGAGTCTCCAACCATTGGTTACGATTGATGAGTTACATATATTTTATAAAGTAAATAAGGAATCTAGATAAGTTTGTTGATGGAAGAAATTCTAAAAACTTACACCTTTATGAGATGATAGTTTAATTGATGAATTAGAAGAATTTTTATGTTTTAATTTATTATTTGATTGTTTTAATTTGGTTTTTTCATCTAAATTATTATTTTTATTATTATATTGTTTATTTTGATGAAATAATGATAGTTGTGTTTCATTTATATTGAATTTATTTCGTTTCTTATCATCTTGATCATTAGAATGTTCATAAGTTGAACAACTTTTTGATGATGATGCAAAATCATTAAAATCTTCTTCATATAATTCCCTATTTGTATTAACTATAACTGAATGTGTTAATGGTTCTTCTGAATCATCTAATCTATTATTACTACTAGTATCATTGTTAATAATTGATTGGATAGGATTTTGATTATTAACAATAGACATTTCATCAGAATATTTGACATTTCGTACTATCAATGAAGATCCAATTGTTGACGATGAAAATGCATTTGAATGTTGTTGATCTTTCTGACTATGTTGTTGTTGAAATTCATCACCAAAATAATCCACTACTGGAGTTTCTCTACCAGATTCATCATGATAATCATCTTCTTTTTGATCAATAAGAAGTAAGTGTGAATGAGTTGATCGACTAATAGAATCACATAATGAATCAATATCAGATGTATATGTATCATTTGTATCCTGTCGTGTATTATTAACCGAAGAATAATGCTGATAACATTGTTGATTTGAATATTTACTTGAATTTCTTTGATTATTATTTGATTTGAATATTTACTTGAATTTCTTTGATTATTATTTCAGACATATACTGTTTTCTCGATAATTGATTTTTTCATAGCTATTTGCGTCCACTAGCCATGTATGTTCAATATATGAGGTTTAAGGACCTATTTCGTTGTTTCAACCACAAATTTGAACTTAGGTCCTAGTTGTTTTATTTGAAAAGTATTTCTATAATAAAGTATTGTTTCCAGAGTCGTTTCGCCTTCCTATCTTGGTGTATTCTGTGTAGTATAATGAAATTCCTTGCTATTTATAAACCATACAATCAAACAAAGACGTTGAATTTCGTTCCGCTTTACAAGCTTTGTCTGTTTGTGATTACTAATGTTTTCTAGTATTTTTCTTATATGTAACTCTTTTTAGTTGAATGAAGAGCAGTTAAAACAAATCCTCCTGCAGGTTTCTTCGGGCACACAGAAATCTACCACAGTAAAGGTAAGATATTTAACTCATTAGTTTTACGACTTACGTTCACATAGTTTGATCGTCGTCGTGCAGCTATCGATTCAGACGAGGATTCACTTTAACATTTGTTCAACTGAATTTTCGAAGTAAGGCATGTATATGGATGAAGATTCGGAGATATTATAGAAATTTTCTGATTTGTAATAGGAAGAATAATGGCGCTGTAAAAATAATTATAATTTGACTTGATTGCAATCTTTTTTTCTGAATTCAAGTAAATTGTATATTCACCACAATGTAGAGTTTTGTAGACTTGTGGTTGCGAAACGGTAGCAATTAGCGCTTCACAGTCAAGACTACTCAATAATTTCCTGATGCTCAAAAATAAGTTAAGAAACAAGCTATTAATGTTGGATGATTTTATCATTCAATATCACGTTAAAGTGGTTAAGTTTTGATTATGCCGTTCGATTATCAGCTTTTTAATTTCGTACTAATTTGACACGAATTTTGGAGCTGTATGAAGCAAATATAATCGCAATTATTAAATTCTCTTATTTTCACCAAATATCTTCCTTGCATATTCGACTGGACGTTTTTTGACCTTACTTTTTGAGCGTTACTACCTCTGAAAATTCACTAATTGATTGAGTTATATTAGTTCAAGACGCTGAATAAATACAGTCTTTCAAGCACATTGAGAGAAAATTTCAAAATCTTTTTTATCTCTCGAGTTTCTGAGTAGATTGCGACGTCTTTATATTATGGATAGAAGGGTTAACTGTTATAGTCAATTCATATGGTTGGAGAATAGCTTTAGCTCTGATGGACTGGTAGTCTACCGAAACTCGGTTTATATTCAGTATCATAGATTATATATGGCAGAAAGATGGTATATCGCTATACCAAAGAAGTTGGTTGTGCATTGGACCTTTTACTCGTCCCTTCATCTTTAGACGTGATCATTAACGACAAGGAGTATAAAAATATCACAATCATTTACAAGTTTCTTCAGAGTATGTCGAAATGTTGATCACTTGTATGACCATTCGATTTTTAGCTATTGGGTCGAAATTCAAAATCCTGCTTCGCATATTTTAGTTTGTATGGTCAGCATTGCTAACAATCACATAATTGTTGTTGCTACAGCATTTCACCATGATATCTGAATCACCTTTTACCTTTGTTAAAACGGCCAGTTGAGCAACTTCTGTGATTTGAAGTAGGGTGATATGCGACTGAAACAAATCAGTTGTAGGGTTAATGAACCTACAGATTTTCACGTTCATATCCGTCATTATGACATTAGTTTCACTCGTTTTACATCTGCTAATAGTTTTATGCTTACTTTCCTTACTGAATGTGGTTTTCATATGAGCTGGAAGCGTATAGCTAAGATAGTGTTTGAATGTTAGTTCCATCTGACGTTTTATAATCAGAATAAAAACTTTGATCTACACGAACCTAAACAGAACACTCTATACTTTGGATTTAATAATAACATTTCAAACATTGTAATTGGTTTAACACCTTTATGTAGCATGTTTGTCTAACCAAGTGTGTCATTCCATTCCGGTCAAGTGTTTTGTGAGTACATTTTCTTATAATTATCATCATAGGCCCATTGTGCTTATTTTTGTGGGGCTATTCACTCATTTGTGTAGTTTTTCCCTTTTCTAGATTGATGTGTGCATGCTAGAATGCATGTATATGTGTACCTTACACACTTATTTAGATATAAAGACTGAGTCTCTCTTAAGTCAGTGACCTTAGCCAGAGACTGATTTTTATGTTTACGCATCATCACTTCGTTTGTCTGCTCATAGATGAAATGCATGTATCTTCCATACATCTCATATTTTAGCTTTTCAAATTCATGTTGCCGTAAACAATCAAATAAGCAAATGTATATGAAATTGTACGTCGGATGTGTATTTTAGCTGATGTTAAACATGCTTTATAAAAATAGTAAATTTGAAGTCTATTGCTTACATATGTGTATAATAACTGGAGCATTTCGAATACAAATTGTATCATCTATATATTTTTGTTTATTTATCTCACAATCCGTTTAATAAGCTAGTTTGTTCTCTTTTAGTATATTGAAATCATATTTATGTGTAAGGCACAACTAAAATTATGCTGCATAGATATGTTTACAACATCCTTTAAAAACTATCGGTTAATTTACCATTGGATAAGGGAAAGTAGTATAAATAAAGGAGACATAACTAGGCAACTTTTGGTGGGAAAAATGCTGATCTGAAATTTCGGAAAATTGTCTAATAAAATTGTTTGTGTTAGCAACGTATTTTCCGGGTCCCACCAACCTTCAGTATATCACATCTTAAAGTTAACATTCACCAGTTTTTCTGATAAACCTCTACACAAATTTAATAAGCTTGAATTATCACATTTTTGTTAAACAAGATTGATACCGTAAGGACTTCGATAAAAGACCTGTGGAACTATGGGCTTATCTTTGATAATAGAGTTGAGATAGAGTTCTATTTGGCTTTAGTTTATCATTACTGAGAACGTGTTGAAATAAAGCATTTTCATTAAGTAGTGTAGAATTTTCTCATATTTTATTAGATATGTTAAACAAATGTTTGTTAATTTGCGGAAGAAAATTGAAATTAACATCACTATTTGAATAACATATTGAAAGGAACATAACTTGAAAATCCTTTGGAACAACTAGTCCTTATGAAGCTGACTAACAGGTTATGAGCTATCAGGATCGACTTCATATAGAAATAAGTGTAGTGAAAAAATTACGAGTTTCATAAGGTCTTCACATAGTGAATTAATCAATCGAAAATTTTAGTTAGATGCTTCTGAAACGCATATTGATGATTGATTCTAAAATTTCTGAGATTAAAATCCAGTTAACGAATATTCTTGTGCAATTATCTTTCGGCGTGATTCTTGTTTCTCAGGGTGGATATTTTAGCTTTTAGTAATATATTTCGTAATATCCTAGATTCGGGGATGTATCATGCTTGAACGGGATCCATATTTTCTTCTGTTTTTAATCTTTGCAAATGAAGATTGTAGGGCAACCAGCTCAAATATTCTGGAAAAATTGGGTATGTGCAAACTTCTAGCTTATGGTCTACATGATAATCGATATCTGTGCTTGGAGATGTCTAGTGACATGTCTCATAATCGGTCACAGTGGTGTGTTTGCATTCATTTTCTATCTTCACCAACATCTTGGGCTTCAGTCTTCTCGTAAATTTTATATCTTAAATCCATTGCTTTTCGAACCGCGTTTTCTAATATTTGCGTTTCTTCACTATCACTATTATTTCAGTTTGACTGCCGTTCCTAGTTTTACCTCATCGAGTTGTTATAGTATGGAAGCTTGGGCTGCAGCACGTATGTCCCCTAGTTTATATCGCTTTTAACTGACTGAGAAGTATTTGGCTATATACTAACCAGTTATACATTAGGAACTAACCTCAGTTGCTATGCACTAGTACTTATGCATTGTTAACTAATCAGTAAGATTGGTCACATAAGGTTTATCAAATAGTGGAAATTTGTAGCTTAAGTGGATGAGTTGGTGCTGTTGTATAAGCTAGATTGTGTAATTGCAAACATTTCATTGTTGTGGACAGCGTCATCAATGCCTACCGTCAAAAAGTCTACCTGAAGCATGCATCGTGGCAAGCGAAAATGACCAGTTAATAGAGATACGATTTGAGGTTGATGTACGTAGCTCGAAGCGAATTATTCCATAGTAAGGATCAACATCTATGCTTATACTGTTTCCAGGCTTGAAGTACACGTGCTATGCGCTTACGACCCAAAGACTATTCAATACGGTTCTATTTTTCATTTTTGTTCATCTGGTACAATGATGCAACTAATCCCACCTAGCTTTCACAAACTCATCTTCTGGAAAGGGGGTGGGTATAAAAAGGATTTTCAGATTTGGTATTTACGAACTTCGTTTGTGGTCAATATCTCTTAACAATAATGAAAGGCGTTATTCACTTGGTTATTCGTGTAGAATTATTGGGCTGTTCACCATGGTTACGTTCTTATCATGGTATATATTATGATTCTAAAGAAATTGTATGTATGCATTTTTAGGCTTCGTTTGTTGCATGGTCAATTACAGTTAAGAAATTTTGGTAATGTACTATATTACTAATGTTTCGCAAGTAGTCAAAATGTAAAACACGTTTTTCTAATATCATTGGGCAGCTATATTTATGAAGCAAGAAACGAATTTTATAACGTTTTATTTTAAGATCAAAAGCAATGATATGAGAAAAATAATACAAGTACATTTAATATTTCAATACGAGTAATATAAATACACTCAAACACACTATTTTACGGTAATGAAGTCTGTTCTGAGTAAAAGTAAATGAAAAATTAGGCGAGACTATAATTTTTGGGCGACGCTTTAGTGATCTTGATAATGTACACCTACTAAGGTTCAATGAGGGCTATAAAGCAATGCGAGGAATTGGAATTATGATTTACAGCTGATGATTAGGGTTAGGAATTATATTTGGGGTTTTCATCACGAACTGACATGAGCTAAAATGCCAAAACTCTGTTTAGGCAAGTGGGTGAATAAATTTCACGCCAAAATTCGAGACCTATTATCCTAAATCTGATTGATTCGTCCATAGATTTAAGTTTCGCCGTTCGAGGAGTAGCTCTGTATAAATAAATCGTAAAATCTCAAAACTATTGAAAAGATTGTAGTACTTGTTATATACTAGGAAAAAAGTAAGTACTGATAACTTACGGGACCTCTTATTAGACTATTAATCTATTTATATTCCTATGGTATAACTATTCAGTAACTGAATTATCTATGTCTATATTCATCTTATTACTAGCTTCATTTTGACTTATTGATTATTATTATATGATTTACTGTTCCTATGTTATGCTCAGTTTATTGATTATTGTCTCCCACGCTTCCAGCCACGTTTGGCTTGATTTTGTACAAATATTATTTTCTATTTTATGGTGTGGTCTGCCTGTTTGGTATATAGACAAAGTATGTTTGAAATAAACGATTCGCATTACAGCAGCTGCTATTGGTGTTTTGGACTCAAGTGGACGGGTTAGGCGGATACGGACCAATAAGGACGCTAGATTACTCATACTAATCGAACGTCATTGTCACAGTGTGAAGGTCGTAGAAGTCGTATTCTATTGGTGGATAATTTACGCGAATTACGTCCTTGTTAAATTCGTAAGGTCATAACGAATCAGCGACGACCTTGATCAAGTCATAGCAATTGGCTACAGCCTAGGTCAAAGACATAACACTACTATCTTAATACATATCATGTCTATAAAGTTAAGATAATTAAAAGTTGTTGAGTACAATAGAGATTTGACTGATATAGGGGAAAAGTAAATCACAAATTTACTAGATGAACGTCTGATTTGTAATTTCAGCGATATTAATGGTCTTATCATCATTTCGTGTACCTAATTTACTAATGATTCTTCAAGTGAACATTTCAGGAAATTTCGGAATATTCAGACAGTTTTTTTATATTTCATTTACAAATTGAATAGATTAGCTAATCTGTTGAGAAATCATTAGTTTTCCCCTTATACTAGGTCATTCATTGAGGTCACTTATTTGTCACGTTCGGAAGCATCTATCAGTGTAGCTTAGTGAACAACAAATTAAGTGACTTACATTATCGATCCTGCAACACATGATAGATACGGAAAATTCGTACTTAGATTTATTCTTTGAAACTGTTTATCAAATCCAATCAGAAATTACGAGTTATACACTCCTTAACTGTTTTATCTTGAGGCCGCTGATCAATTTCATGTGTTAGATTATCGATCATAACTTTAATTCTAATTTGGTCTACTCGGCAGCCTAGTGTCTCCAAATTGAACAATTACAAGACTAACTTGCACCACTAATCTTGAGCTGACAGTTAAGCCCCTATTGATCAGTTATTTGGAAGCTCCTCTTTATACCTTTCCCTGAGTCCAAAGATCAGTAACCATCTACTTTATTTGTATTTCAATCAGGCGTGGTTTTACATACACAGACATACCGGATGGCATCACAACAAAGTTACTGTGAAAAAGGGAAACTGTAAGTAGTAGACTAGCAAGAAACTAGGTATAGTAAGTGGCATGATAGTAGTTAATGAGTTAACGGAAAGCTTATGATAAACCGAATCCATAGAATATAATTGGAATTGATAAAGGCGTATAGCCCAATTTGAAAATTTTCTGGATTTATTGTATTTTGTATTTGTAATATAAGAGATAAGGAATATTTGAGTTAGCACAACAGAATAGTAATGATGAGTGTATAGAGATATAAGCAACATCTTATCTAAAATATTCCAACGTACACAATGATGATGAGTCAGTTTACCTGAATACGATATGAACTAATACACATTTTTACTTAAAAGATGTAAAGAGATATTTCATGGAATGATTATTGAATTTGGGGTCTTTGTTAATGAATATAATCATTTTTATAAGTTATCGGAGTCCATTTGTAAGTAATTGGAATGTACTAGATATTAATCTAAAATAAAACATGAAAGTTACGATAAATGTTTCACTGAAAAAACAAACTACTGTCGAAATGACATAGAAGCGTTTACTCACATATGGGTCAAATAAGAGTTTATTGCTAATGGAATAAGATTTTCACAGCGTTTTTCCAATGTTTATGGATTATTTAGTGTTTATAACTCTTTCATCAACATATGTTTGGTATAGAAACTCAACTATGTAACTGGACGTCCATTTGCTTTTGTATACTTCTTGAGGCCGTAAAATACTTTTTATCTCCTGTATATTAATTCTACATTTTCTGTATACAACTGCTAATGTATTAACATGCTGGCGTTAGTAGACTCTGACTTAGTGATCATATCTAAATTTAGTCACACACCTTTGGGCCATAGAAGTACTTTCTATCTATTGCACAGTGATTTATTCCATATTTACTCAAAAAATCTGTAAAACTGTCTTCAAAATGGTCATTTATGTGATACATATATAGTCATCATTTTTATAGTTTTGGGAAAGAGTAGACAAAATGACCTGTTAGTTATATGTGGAGAAACTCGAATATTTCAATTATACCTGGAATTTGTGTATTCAGAAGAACAATGAAGTCTACACGAATGAAGCATGTAGATTAGAGAACGAAACTCTGCCGAAAAGTGTATGATGTAGAAAAGAGCTTAATATAATAACGATTAATTTTCAACTAGTTTTTGTCCAATGAAAAAAACCTTTTGGAAATGAGTACTATGTAGAAAAAAAGAGTTATATTGTCAAGTAAAAACAGACTTAATGTAACAAATTTAGCAAAAATTTTGAAGGATTTTTCCCGGTAAGAGCATAATGTACTGATACCTTTTAGTTGACCAGTAACAATTAGGATAGTACCTCTTGTGTTTTGTGCAAAATTCAATGTACTGTGATCACGTATGTTATTATTGACTAAATGAAAAATGGCGATACTTGGTCTGTAAAATGCTTGAAGTCAATAAACATATCTATTTTGCAACAAAAACGTAAATCTCGGTAATGATTGACATTAATTACACAACATACATGATCCTAATACAGACTGTGTGTTTAAGTACTTGGTGTCGTTTATTGCGTAATCAAGTGTTTAGGGAAGCTGAATGATGTTCTCCCATTTTTACGCTTACTCTGAATGTCAGCTCGAAATTACTGAAGTTTGTAAACGGAGAGGTGGTGAAGCACTGGATTATAGTTTATATCAGTTCGTGTTGGAAACCTTGATCCAAATTTGTAAAACTAACTCAAAACTCCAGTTTAACTCTTAATACTTGACCCTAACCTATTTTGGGATTAGAATTGATTCCAGTTGGTGACAAAAGTCCTGTAAGGTGATTACCCCAACTCACGACACTAATCCGACTCCTAAAATATGTATATCAACGTATACGTAAAACTGACCTATTTCCTCTACGATGGATAATTTGACATGTGTGAGTTAATTATTTGAATCCAAGCTGTTATTCCACTGTTATTTTACTACTTCACATTGCAGCGTTTGTTGACTGGCTGACAAGTTGTTCATGGTCGTCAGCATATTATAGTTTCATCTCTGTCTGCAAATCGAAAATATCATGCAATAGGAATTCATCCGTATGGATATAGAATGCTCGTCTACTCAAACAGTTTTAAGAACTAAGAAATGGTCGTAATCCCTAGATTGTTGCTGAGCAGAGTGAATAAGTTAAGATTAAAGATTTAGGGTTGTAGAAAATGAATTTAGTTTAGATTAGATGGTTACGGTCAAGATTAAGTGACGCTGTTTATTTGAGTATCAGGTACCATCTGCTTTAATAGTTTTAAACTTATCAATTGCTCAAATCATCATCTTCGCTCTCATAATATAAGACATAATTCATTCATTTTAGAACTTCTCTCAGTAACCTTATATTGATTTCCTTGGTTATAATTTTCTTGTCAATATATATTTTACTTTTACCAAGGTTTCTGATAAAATTTAAACTGTATTACATACTTTTATTTACAGCATATTAAGTAAGCATAGTTATAACATTCTAAACATTGACTGGTTTACAATTGATTGATGACTGACCTCCTGTAGGCTTGAGATGTTGAAAATCTCTAACCACCATCTTATTTATGGGTTTCTTCTTATTTCAATCAAATTATTTAATCATTGATGAAGTCTATTTCTTCTAATGAACATTATATATTTTGATTCGTTAATAATAAGGATCTTTCACGGTCAGAAAGGTTTTATGAACAACTTGATTTTATTCGTATTTTTGTTATATATTATTCGTTGAAAAATAAATCAGAAGGGCGTTTTGTGGAGATTTTAGTAATTTTATATAGTTGAAATCACGGCCGTCCAGTGCTTCCAGGTTTTCCATGGTGGTCTAGCTTCAATTGATTCATGATTTCAACTGTATAAAAAAAATAAATGACCAATTTCAAAAGTCTTTTTTTGTTCTGATAATTTTTAAAGTCATGAAATTGAATTCAAATGGTAAAATCTATCATGAATTGCGTTTTTCAAAATTTAAAATATTCCCATATTGTGATTTAGAATAACATATATAAGCAATCAATATTGTTTTCGATTAGATCCTCACCAGGCTTTAATATACAGTAATATTTATATTTCATAGTTGAAAGCATGAGTCAATTGAAGCCAGACCACCATGGGAAACCTGGAAACACTGGACGGCCGTTTCGTTCTATTATGGGACTCCTCAGCAGTGCACATTCACGAACCCGCTCTCGCAAGATTCGTTGAAAAATAAATCAGAAGGGAGTTTTGTGGAGATTTTAGTAATTTTATTTAATTGAGATCATGAGTCAATTGAAGCTACACCACCATGGAAAAATTGGAAGCACTGGACGGCTGTTTCGTCCTATTTTGGGACTGCTCAGCAGTGTACATCCACTATTCCGCCTCTTGAGATTCGAACCCAGGACCTATCAGTCACGCACGCGAGCTCTTAACGGATAGACCACTGGGCCTGCATCCAACGGTGTTAATGTCTAACTTCAACTGATCCACGAAATTTGAGCAACCATTCACCAATGTCATCATTGAGTTGATATCTCCCAACAGACCTGGTTGAACTCCACTGGTTACTGCTTCTCACTAGAACTCCAGGAAATACCTCATGGAGTCAGTCACTAGTGAGCCTATTATCATTATCAAAAGGTGTTTTTGTGGAGATTTTAGTAATTTTATACAGTTGAGACCACCATGATGGTCTAGCTTCAATTGAATCATGATCTCAACTATATATGAAATTACTAAACTAATCAAGTTAGTTTATGAGTCAATGATTATCTGAACACTTCTTATTACGTAATCTTATAATTTTTTATGAATGTTATTTCAATGTCTATATTTTTTTCTAATCATTGACCTATTACCCATTATGTAACATTGATTCAAGCTTTTATTATTCTTATCACAACTAGTATACCTGTCATCCCACTACCAATTTGTACTTTTCACTTATTATTTCTTAGTTATGTAATCTATTCCAATTGTGTTTTTGTTTGTTTATTTATTTATTATTCGATATTTATGTAGACTGACAGAAAAAAATAAACTGGATTTCCAAAAAAATATTTTTTCCTGGGAAAATCGTTGTTTAATTATTGCTATAAGTTTATAAAATTAATCGAATTGAATTATGCATCTTTTTGTTTCCCTCCTTTTTTTAAAAAAAATCTTGGACTTGTAAACATTTTAGAAAAAGTTCAATATTCTAAGATTAACAGAATGATCGAATCTATGTGTTACTTGATATACTTTGTAAAGTATAAAGAAGTTAAGAGAAAAATACAAAACAACAACAACAATAATTGTTTAATACAGAACTTTATATTACATCTAGATATGACTTTTATACACTGGGGAACCTTAACTCTAATTTACTCAATAACAGGAAAAATAAACAAACCAAATGTGACTGATGTCAAAGTTATTTTTATCGATTAATAGTTTGGAGGTTTTTAAAATAAATAGATTGACATAATATCTTCTTTTTTTGAATGTTTCACATTTCAGCTGACGAGAAAGTTAGGAAAAGACGTTAGAAATGGATAAGATATACATTGTGGAAATCATCAAACTACATCACGAGACAAGCGCTAACTTGAAATCCTTATGGAAACGGACAATTGGAAGACCAAAATACACACCTAGTTGAAAGCTGAAAGCTGACATGAAAAGGAAGAATAGCAACTAGAAATAAGTGGAAAGGATTGTTCGAGACAGAGTTGGATGGTGAATGCTGGTAGGCGGCTTATGTTTCTCTACGACGAGTATCAGGCGTGAGTAAGTAAGTAAGTAGGTACCAACTCATTATTTGTATAAATATAATAATCATGATAATTTTCGATTATTTCAAAATATATGAATTTTAGTTCCTAGTGATTTGAAGTTTCTGCTACTTGTCTTATATTCCTGGGTTTGAATCTCGCTAGGCGGGATCGTGGATGCGCACTGCTGAGTACTCCCACAATAGGACGAAATGGCCATCACGTGCTTCCAGGTTTTCTATGGTACTCTAGCTTCAATTGACTTATGATTTCAACTACGAAAATACTGAAATATCCACACAACCCCTTCTAATTATCTCATTGTCATTGTAATTAGTTCTCAAGTTCCTTTTTTTTAGTTTATTGTACCATTGGATATCAAGTTACAATCTTATTTTAACTTGACAAAAAATCTAATTAAGGAGAATAAGTTAAAATTATAAACCATCTATACTAATACTGTTTCAATGTTTTTTGGCTTAAAAAATAATTTTCTCTTCTAAAAATGAACTTTTTTTGTTTCATAAACGTCACTAGATTCATTATCTCATCTACAGACTACTTTTATTCTGTCAATAAAACATTATTATTATGACAAATCTAACTTAACCTATTAATGTTAGTTAATCTACTTGGTTAACAAGATCTTTTAATATGAATTTCTGGAAAGAAAACAATATTTATTGTTCTTTTGTCATATTTATAACTTTTTGCCAAAAGGATCATGCTGATTTTACATTGAGTAATTCTTAATCCAACTTCTTCATCTAATATTTAATATCAGAAAGAAGTTTGTTGAGATTGTAGCAATTGAATAGTTCAGTTCATGAGTCAATTAAAGCTAGACTACCATGGAAAACCTCGAAGCACTGGATGACCGTTTCATCCTATTGTGGGACTCCTCAGCAGTGCGCACCCATGATCCCGCTCGCGGGATTCGAATCCAGAACCTCCGGTGTCGCATGCGAGCGCGTGCGGTAGCAACGCACTGAAGGCAATGGTATGTGGTGGATCAATTTCGTGAATTGGTTGGATTCAGACATCAACACTGTTGAATGCCGGGTCAGTGGTCTAGATGTTAAGCTCTCGCGCACGAGACCGAAGGTCCTGGGTGTTGTATCCCGAAGAGAATTATGAATGGTAACTTTGAGAACTATTTATGGAACAATATTAGGCATATATTTTTATCGTATATTTGCTATGTAACTACAGTATTCATATTCGTGTCCCCCCTATTGCAAGCTTTATTTTGACTCGTAGGCTATTGCTGTACGATTTACCACTCCTGGGTTATACCCAGTCTATTGATTACTGCCCCCCTATTCACAGCCACATTTGGCTAAATTATGTACAAATGTTATTTTCTATTTTATGGTAAGATGTAGTTAGTGTGATCGGTATATAATCTCAGTGTGTTTGAAATATAATGATTTGTACTGCAGAGGCTGTTCTGGACTTAACTGGCTGGGCTAGGCAGAATCAGGACCGGTGCGTACTCTGGACTGCTCCTACAGCTTTCGTGTGTCACTGTTCCGATCGATAATTCGCTGCTCTCTGATTGACGGTCTATCATGTCATACGTTAACAGGGCATCCACTCGGCCTCTAGTCCAAACACTGGGTTCAAATCCTGCGTGCGAGATCGTCGATGTCTATTTCCTAGGAGTCCCATAATAAGATGAAATGTCAGCCTAGTGCTTCCAGGTTCTCCATGGTGGCGTAGCTTTAATTAACTCCTGAACTCAACTAATATTTAATATCAGAGGGGGTTTTGTGGAGATTTAGTATTTTCATAGTTGAAAGCGTGAGTCAATTGAAGCTAGACCACCATCGAAAACCTGGAAGCACTGGACGGTTAAGGGCTCTGGCTCGAGACTGGTAGGTTCTGGGTTCGAATCTCGCGAGTGCGGGATCGTGGATGCGCACTGCTGAGGAGTCCCATAGTACGACGAAACGGCCGTCCAATGCTTCCAGGTTTCCCATGGTGGTCTAGCTTCAATTGACTCACGCTTTCAACTATGATAATATCTAATAGTTTAAGTTTATTTATTCGAATTAAATTTTTATATATCCTGTTTTCAACTTAAATTATATCATCCTTGTATAAGATACATGAAAACAGATTTTTTAATTAAGAGTAAGTCAATATGTAAATGGAAGACTTCTAATCTTTCTATATACATCAATAGTTTTGAAAACTTTTAACTAGATTAAGTTGGATTCATTTAAAGTGTTTTAGACATATATTCTTATTTCACTCATTAGTTTTCATCAATCGATACGGGTTCCCCAAAAAAATCCTCTAGAAACTTCGATCTTTATGTAACATTAATTAATAAACTGGATATAACTCAGGAATGGTAAATCGTATAATAATAGTCAAGGGGTCAAAATAAAGCTTATAATAAAAGGAACATTAATATGAATACTTAAGTTACTTAGAGATTATACAATCGGAATTACACATATCAGATTGGTTCATAAATAGTTCTCAAAGCTACCATTCATAAATCGCTTCGGGTTATAACATTATGAAGTTACCTCAAATAAATTTCTTTATTTAAAAAATGAAGTTCGTACTACTCATATGAATTTTGAGAAACTAATAAGCACTTACCTTTTTTATTGTAAGCTAGAAATTACTAATTTGTTCACTAGTCTTATTGAGTTAACATTTAGATTATTACGTCTCTTCAAATTTTTAAAATAGACACTTATCGCCTTGGAAAAAGAAAAACAACTCAGCTTCATTCTTATCATGTGAATAGTCATGATATTAATAACTTTATAAAGTCTTACTCATGTATAATAGATTATATCATTTCTTGATAAGAAAAAAAACAAACAGTCGGAATAGTTGATAACATTGTGTAAACAAATATAGTTCAATAATTAATCAATACAAGTTTATTACTTTTAACCGATAACAAAAAGAGAAAATTCATTATTTTCAGAAGGGGGTTTTGTGGAGATTTTATTAATTTTATATAGTTGAAATCATGAGTAAATTGAGGCTAGACCACCATGGAAAACCTGGAAGCATTGCACTGCCGTTTTGTCCTATTGTGAGACTCCACATCAGTGTGCATCCGCGAGATTCGAACCTAGGAGGAGTCCCACAATAAGACGAAACGGTCATCCAGTGCCTCCAGGTTTCCCATGGTGATCTAGCTTCAATTGACTCCTGAATTCGACTATATATCATTATTTCCCATTATTGATTTCTTTATGTTCTACTCATATCAAAAAGAGAATGTATATAGTCATACTTTATGAAACAAAATAAACAGGTTTAACAAATTTAGTGATTTAAAAATTTTCATGTTTCTAAAAAAAACTGGATGTTTCTAAATCATCTGATCATCGATTGGAGTTTTTGTAGAGTATAACACCAAAATATCTAATAATGACAGAAAACAATTGTCCATTGTTTCGTACTTTTCAATTGTTCAATTTATTATGTCAATGATCGAAAAATTAATTTGAATCTATACAAATTTGACTATCTTCTTAAATAAAAAAATTCTTCATTAATTTAATGAATAGTTTAAATGAATGTTTAAAAAGTAGTATATAATAAATTTCTGATAGATAATTATGTCATATTTCAATAGTTGAGATCATGAGTCAATTGAATGTGAAAAGAGCGCTTTTGGCGCGAAAACAACGAAATTCAAAATTTCAAAATAAAGTCCCAAAACAGTCATTTACCAAGTGAGTTCTGGGGATCTAACGTCCCCAAAAGGAGTACACTTTTTCTCAACTCTTTGCTCACCAATTACTGAGATGCTACATTCATTTTATTCTGATATCATAAAATGAGTAATCACTGTGAATTAGGTTATAAATAAAAGTGAGGTATAAAATTTTAGGTCTAATGGTCAAAACCTTAGGAACGAAATGATTACACTTAGGATTCATTAATCAAGCTACAGCATTAGTTGTCTTAAACAGAAGTATTGAGTTTACATAGTTTAAATCACGAAGTAATCTTAGCTAGACCACCACTGCAAACCTGGAAGCAGTGGACGGTCATTTTATCCGTATGCGACTCCACAGTACTGAGAAGCTACGACTACGCATCCAGAAATTACTAGTGACGAGCTTCAAGATATGGTTCATGTAGTTTCAATATAAATGTGTGACAAATGGAATTCAGTCACATCGGGTGTAAAGCAGTTATCCACCAAAGCCACTTGGTGAGGTTCGCTCAATACTGCGAATTGACTGAATTTAGATACTAACACCGTCGGATGCTGACTCAGTAGTTTATAATTTAAGTTAATAGATTCAACATTTTTTGTTGCTGAGGTAATAGAGTTGTTATATATATCAAACCCTGGACAAATCAGTAACTGATATTAATACAGTAATATATATTAGACACATCATCTTAGACATTAGCCACAATCATATATGATAAATAAGTTATATTGGTAATCTGTGTCAAAATTCCCATCAAGGATGTAAAATGGATGTCAGTTCACGGATTTTATTTTACGTTTTACACAAAGTGTCATTTTTTATCACTTTCTACTTTAGTGAACTAGAACAAAAATGGGGACAATCGAATGTATTTGAACACAAAATTATAAAAATATTAGTAAAATCTGAGAATCATACTGTAAATACTTCATTTGTAAAATGTCAATCAATTGTCGCTAACTCGATTGTTTCTTCTGCAAATTGTCAATCAATCGTCTTCAACTTCATTGTTCCTTTGTTTCCATACCAACCATTCTTTATTCTCGTTCTCTTTTCTTTGATCTTTTTAACCTTCTGCCTCCCGGCATTTCACTTGATTGGCGTTACATGCTACTTATATCTGTCGGCATCAGTAGCACAAATCACACTATTAGCATTTACAAGCGCTCAAAAATTTCAGTAAATAAATAATAAATTTCATTAAAATCTAAGATTTAAGGTATTTACATTATATCTACTAATGCAATTGATATTTGAAATATATATGTGACTAGAAAAGTTGTTTAATTAAACGCGTTTAGGGAAGAAATTTTATTTTCTAAATATGATAATTTTTGATTCATTCTACACTATGTATGGATAATCAGTTTACTGATATATCTCATTTTCGAATCAGTCATTAATAAATGAATAGTCATATTTAATTATTCCTATCACAAAGAAAATATCTAATATGATATGGTAATCAGTGATTGAAGTGAGTGAGATGTCAGAGCCCTACTAAACTTTTTTTGTTGAGATGTACATATCGTTTTTAGAAAGACATCTGTTATGAAACTACATAAAAAGAGCGACAGTTGAAAACTGTTTCAGACACCATTTGAACTTGATATTTCTGGTAACAGTTCACCATAAGCTCTGACTCAACTAACAGCATCTGAGTAGAGAGCTTTTACAAGGTTGATGTATTTCAATAACAAACATTATTTTAAAACATCTTGATCAGCAGAGCTGAATGGTACTTCAAAGTGGGGGGTGGTAGATACAACTGTAGCCGGTCGACACTATGTATGTTTGTGTTATAAAACCTGATGAAGAGTGCAAATTTGACCAAGAGTTTCATGCTCAGGTCTGAAAGTAGCTTGATTTTCTCGAGTTTTCTTTTCATGAGCTCTGATATAGTGGACAGTATTTTGGATATTATATAAGTCAGCATGACTCTTCTGTGGTTATGGTAATAGGGTCTCAGCTCTTCATTACTAACTGGAAGGACCATCGGTCATGAACAATTAGATAAAATTACGTCTGACTCTCATATTCTAGGTGATTTCTCAATCTATCTAACTGCTGAAAATAGATTACCATTCTTGAAGATCTCTGGCGTCATTTCATCAGGACCTGCTGCTCTTCTTTGTTTCAGATTATCAATAGGATTTTCAACCTAACCAGGAGTTGTGGGACTTGTGTTGATTTCTTATTCAGACTTTTCCAGATAGTATGGAACTAGAAGGTAAGTGAATGTCACTTAAACTGTTCCATAAAATGTTCTATTTGTCAATCTTATGTACTGGAATAATAGTAAATAACAATTTTATCTTTTCCAATGGTAGTCTAAATAATAACTGCTCTTTAATTCCAGTCTCCTTAACAAAAATCGAAGTAGATGTCCATTCTTACTCATGTAATTACCCATCCCATTGAGCATATGAAGGTGAAATGAATTAGAAGATAAAAAAAGCGGTAGACATAAGATTATGCTGTATAATCCTTAGTTACCTTAATATAAACCTTTTATACCACAGGAAATATTATTAAAATACTTCTATGAAATTTATATGAAGATATATTTAACCATCGTTGATGTTTATTTGAATTTAATATTCTATTGAATCCACATTAATATATAACATTATTGAACATAATTCAAAAGATAGAACCTAACTCCATGAAATTATCAATGCGAATCACTTTGTTTTTTTTTTTTTAAAGAAACACGCTTATATATAATATGAGAAAAACAATGGAAAGTTATCCAAGTGTGACCAGTGACGTTTTATTATTTTTGAACACGTTATGCATCAACTAATCATTTGATGCAATAAATATTAAACTATTAAAATGGTATATGGTATGATGATATATGAACATTTGCTCATTCTGTATGGCGAAAATCGTTATTATGTAAGACTCTTACATTATAAATACTAATGTTTATATAACATGAATACTGCATGTTTCGTTGTATAAGGATTCGTTGGTTTTGAAATTTGCGAGTATTCACTTTACTATTCACAATTAGCTTCAGTGCAGCAACATGATTATCGTAGTGGTGAAAGAAGGCACATAGTCATAATTAAGTTGAGTAAACAAAGTGAATCTCTGAGATAAGCATACGTTATCGTAAGGATGGCTCGTTGATAAACTCAAGGAAGCCTCAAGAAGGCCAGAAAGAGCCGAAGACATTCCATCCAAACACTGCTAGGGGAATATTCTAGAATGTCGACGTGTAGCTTCCCCATTGGATGGATATGAATGACCCCCTATGTGCCTATTGGTTGTCCGAAATGATGATTTACTCTCAGTCACAAACTATAAGTACATGAGATTTCTGTACTATATTTTGACACTGTTTTGGGGAATAAAATTCCTACTTACTAGTCTCCTGTGTTCTCTCTTGCGACATTGCGGGTTCGATCGTTCAAGTAGTCTAGTAGTACGCGGCACAGTAAGACTCAAAGTTCTAGATATAACAGTTATATTAATCTTATAAATAAATGAGGAGAAACAAAAATATCCACTTTTAGTTTTTCCACTGAAAATGGAAAAATTTAATGATATCCACTAAAGTCTCATGTTAGTTTGATATCGTGAATGGATCAATGTTAGACCACCATTGAAAACCTGGAATCCCTGGAAGTTGTTCGTGCGCGAGACCGAAGGTCCTGTGCTGAAGTTCCGTGTTAGGGATCATGGTTGCGCACTGCTGAGGAGTCTCATGATAGGATGAAACGGCCGCCTAGTACTTCCAGGTTTTCAATGGTGGCCTAACATTCATTCATTCATGATATCAATTGAAACTCAACAGTTTCAACAACCTTATACTGATAATCTCATGTTAGTACTATAATTAAATCATTTTTTTCCATAGTATGTTTTCAACCTACAGTAACCTGAAATTATATTTATTGAGGTTAAGATCCAAAATATTTGTAAAACATATCACCCACTCCTTTTCTTGGTAAGACATATGTTAACAATAATGCTATTGGTAACTCAGGCACGGTATATTACTTAATTATACACCAGTTGTTGTCATTCAACAGCATTTAGTTAGGTTTCAATAACTCAAATATTTTTCTATTTATTTAACTCTTACATTATAAATTTGAACGAACTATATATATACATTTAAAAATATAAAAAGGTATATTCTAAGTACCAATTTACTGTAACATATCTACTCACATAAGCATCAGGATTACGTTCAGTCATATGGCGCCTTAAAAATTACATTACTTAATTTATTAATTTATCTTTCAGTCATTCGAAGGCATTTCATTAGTCTATAATTACGAAAAAAATATTCAAACATGTGATCAAATATTAAGCATTTATTCCTATTCTATCTTATCTAAGTTATCCTCTGAGAATACTGTTCTTTTTTATTAAGATAATTATAAATAAGTAGTAAGTAATAAATGTCTATGATACTTCATTTTAGGCAACATTTATTAAAAGAATTAAATTACAAACGAATTACTTCAACCATGTGAATAATTATTCTGAATACTTTATCAATGGAAAACAGTAATCAAACTATAAATAGTAACTGTGACAAATCTGTCATATTAAAGAGGTTACAATTTTGCATTTCACAAAATTAATCCTTAACTAAATAGAAATTAGTTACTGAGTTTTTCGTAGTAGAATAATATGTGTTGAAAAAGAATGAAAATGTTAATGGTAAAGAAAGAAACCCATTGTGGTATTTAAACAAAGTCAATGATGATTGTTTTCGCTAAATTATCCTTGATGCAACAATATATTTTTTTCGCAAATAGCGTCACCATCATCGGATATGTTTCGCTAGATATTCAATATATATTCCCTATAACTTCAAGATTCTAACTGTTATATAATGCTAACTTATCTAAATAAATATGTTTTCATATATTGATTATGTTCAAGTTTAAATATCCCCTTGGAACGACAATTCACTTCATAGGAATAGACAGTGTATTGAAACCAAGTTAAACTTTACACAAGCTGACAATCAGTAGTGTCAGTGAAATAATTAATATACGATTAAGTAAGTTAAATTCAATTTCTTTTGTAAATTATGAAGTTTCGATAAACATCAGATTCTTAACGTAAATGATAACGAATAAACACCTTAACATAAATCTATGTTATGTGTATTAGCGCTAGTCATTTTATGTGTAATATCACATTGTTATGTGTAGTAAGAGATCTTAAAGTTTAAAAACCACCTTGATACCGTACTAACTACAAGTAAATAAATTGGATGTACGATTCAGTTATGTGTACTAACGTAATGTGTGCTGCTTATGTTAACAGATATAAGTAGTATACAACGCTAGTCAGGAATAGAATGTCTGTCAGCAGAAGATTGAGAAGATCGAGGAGTAAAGAACAGGGGCAGAAAGCAATTGGTATGGTAATGCAGGGACAATGAAGTCTAAGATGACTGATTGACATTTTGCAGGAGGAGTTTCAAGAAATGTGTAATCGCTAATATGTTATTAGAAATACATTATGACTGTGTTTAGAGAAGAAGTAATATTCTCTGTTCACGTGCAACTTTTCTTTTGGTAATGAAGAATTTGGATCAAGGAAATATTTCCTGAGATCTTACAAATATGTTCTTCCTTTTTAATGTCTTACATAAACTCGGCGCCCAAATACTATGAAAGTATTCGCTCTAATTTAGACGGAAGTTCTTATAAATGTTGACATTATATCATCCAAAATCAGTTCTCAATAGAAACGATCCGATTGTTCTGTATACATTTAAGGAACAAATCAGAAGCCCCCCTATCAACGTTTGCACTAATTATTGTTCATTATTATTTCATATTAACAACAGAAAAATCTTTTTTTCAAGTGTCAGTCTTTATCAAACGTTTGTTGATTTACAGACGTCATAATGACTGATGTTCTCCATTATTATATTTTCTACAAAATTTATAGTGTTCATATTCGGATAATTATCTGAGTATATAATTACCACTATTTATGATTTTTATATTTTTATATCCAAGATCATTTTTGACAGTCTGATGAAATTAGTATTTTTTTTCTTACTTAGGTGCAGAATACATTTGTTTCAGGTCACTAAGTAATATTATCCAAGAGATGTTTCTAAATCAACGTGTAATATTTATTCTAGCATTTTAAACAGTTTAATTGCTTCTTTAATGTTCTGTTCACCAGAACAATTTTATAAAATCCATTATACAATCATGTTTCTACGGTTTATGTTTGGACAGTTTCCATGAACTACGACGAAGCCTCTAGAAGCCCTAAAGGAGCCGAAAAGTTTTCATCCAATTAGAACGTGTTGGAGCTTTTTACAATATGAACGTGACATACTACTATTGGATAGTAGCATAATTTGCCTTTTTGCGGATTGTCTGATTTGTAATGTTGATATAACAAACGCTAATATCTATAAATACCCATGATTTTCTGTACATTTTGATTCTTACCCAACAAACACTTCTCCAGCATTCTTCCGTCTTCTGATTTATGACTGTGGGGTTCTACACGTTCGAGTGCCGTAGTTGTATACCATATTCTGCGTTAATCATTTAGAAAACATAACACTTCACAATGAAAATAATGTTTACTAAATAATAAAATAATTATTGATTCATGATATTTTGATTAGTAGAAAATCATGATTTCCAAAAGTTCGTCACGCATTTAAACTCGCTTCTTCAACTAGTAAATAAACTACCAATTCAATTAACGCAATTTTAAATTACAATCTTTAGTTCAGTCAAAGTTTAAATAGCTCTAATCGTGTTGATATCATATTACTTCGAATATGATAATTCTGTGTGTCAGATATCCCTAAGTGTATCTGTGTATACGTTAATGAGTTTTGAAAATGTGAAATTCGTAATTGAAGGGGTAGAGCTAAAATCTGTGTATCTGTGCATTAATTGTGTATGAAATAAATATACATAGATGTGATTGTATCGACATACAGTCCATGTGGAATACTTAGATGAACCCTTCTTCCTTTTGAGAGCAGAAGGATTTAGCGTTATATGAAATGCCTCAGGTGCTGGTATAGTAATGCGGGAACAATGAAGACTAAGACTATTTCTTTATAGTGAAAAAAAACTTTTCGAATTGTTTTGATATTTTTAACACCACTTTGTTGGTTGTTGAAATAACATATACCGTTATTCATTGGCTAATAGATATTCTATAGAGTCGAAGAGAGACCTATTTGTGTAGTACAAGTCGCGATTTCCCAAGATGACTCTTCAATATAGAACGCATCACAATCGAAACACCATAATTTATAAACGCTGTTCTATGTAGGCGTGGAAAGAAATTACTCCTTAAAGCGAACGAAAATACGTCAAATATTATTAGTTGTTTTATAGAAAATTTAATTATGTATGATTTAATCATAAACTGCTATTCTTCTATCGTACCATGGAGGCAAAGTAAAAATATACTACCAGTTCATGATATTGAGTTCAAACTGTTACTTAAAGACAGTTTTGTCTCGAATAATAACCCCCCCCAAAAAAAAAATTTGTCAAATGTCGGATTATTTTATTCATAAATGCTCATCATATCAATTTATTTATTTTTACACCTCTATGACCTTTAATTACTGTAACTAAAAGCAATTTAATCATCCTGTTTAACTTTAGTTTTATTTGTCATTCAATTAATTAGAAACTTCTATGGACATAGTTTCTCTCGTGTACCGTTAGAGTGAATAGCTACATTTCGGTGTATCAAGTTCAGCTTATATATTAATGAAACAGTATTTAAACATTTTCTTTACTACCCTGTCGAAACAATGTTTGACAAATACTTGATTTTTATAGTTTCGTCCGATCTCTTAAATGTAAAATTCGAAGTTGCAATGATGACATTGTTTTCTTTTTAGATGGGCTATAAGTTTTCTAAAAATGATAGGGAAAAACTATTGAATTCTGGTTCAATAATTCGTCAATCACATGTTTACCATAAGTACTAGAGGTTTCATAATAACTGTCTTATTTTGTTTATACACATAGTCATCAAGATTAGAACGAATAGCTTGACAAGAATTGGGCGCCGAATATAGAGAAATCATTATACGTGAAAGTTATATTTGAAATAATCTCAGCGATTGAAATTTAAATCATCTCAACGTTTCGTTTAGCTAACTTGTCTGGACTTATTCAGGATAATAATAAAAGTCCAGACACGTTAGCTGGACGAAATGTTGTAATTATTTTAATTTCAATCGCTGTCATCATTTCAAATATACTTTTCACATATAATGATGTCTTATTTTGTGTTTAGTCATTATTGACGAGTTAAAAACGTCGGTGCTATGAATACCAAATACTTTATTATACTAATCACTTTATAAGTTCAATAATACTTTTTTATTTATCATATCTATATTGAATTTCTTATTTGGATGATATCCCGCGAGAGTGGGTTCGTGGACGCGCACTGCTGAGGAGTCCCATAATAGGACGAAACGGCCGTCCAGTGCTTCCAGGTTTTCCATGGTAGTCTAGCTTCAATTGACTCATGATCTCAACTCTATAAAACAATAATCCTTCAAAAGGCATAAAAAACATACAGAAATTTCCTCAGGACAAAATATCTTAATAAATATAGAATAAAGATTGGATAATTTATATGGTGGATTATTATTATATATGCGTAGGAGTTAATTCTATAGTCATATTTGAATGAGTGGGTTAGTTAATCTTCTATGACATGGGTTAAAATGTATTTTACAGATTATTGTAAAACGCAAATACACATACGCACGTACGCACACACACACACATATGCACAAATCACGAAACCTTGTTTAACTGATTTAATAAAAAACAGATTTACCAATATTTTAATGGAAGTTATTTTACAGGGATATAAATATATATATCCATGTTACATGATTGTTTCTTTTAACCCGAAATCAACTTAGATTCTGTTATTATTGAATGCTTATTAATTCTTTAGTCAATTATCAGTATTATTATTACTATTATTATTATCATTCTATTATCATCTATGCTACTAAACATTTTAAATATTTAATTATTAAAAAATTAATTAATTATTTGAACAAACTTATTTATACTACTGAATTAAATCAAATTATTAAACAATTCAATTTGTCATGGACAATACATAGTTTAAATCAGTCTATCAAATATATGCGCGCAAATTTTAAAAATTTATCATTGAAATCAAACGATACTACTTATTTTAAATGTAATCAAATGAATCCATATAATCATAGTAATCATATTTTAAAAAATCCTTTCATTCATAATCTTACTGATTGTTATATAGAAGCAACTAAAAAGAAACATAATTTATTATTATATAAAACTATACAAATATTAATGATAACAATATTATTTAATTATTCATTAGTTTACATGAATAAAAATCTTTGTATAGATGCTATGCATCTACATCATACTATTCTATCACCATTATCGGAAAGATCAATAAATTCAGAGACAATGTTCGAATCAGATTCATCTACTATACCTACATATTTTATTAATTCACCTGTAGTGAAATTACTTAAAACACCAAAAAGTAAACAACAAACATATTTAGATAATGGATTACAATTAGAAAATAAAGTTATGCAAAGAATATCATCAATATTTCAAGATAAAAAAGCTATACAAGATTTATTAAGAGAAATGAATGCATATTATTTAACTTATGGAAGACCAAGGTTAGTATTAAATATGATTAAACCTCTGATAACAATGTTCTTCTTAAAGTTATGTATTTACCTGGGTTTTGTTTTTAATGTTTGATTAGATTTAAAGTTGTTAAACTTATTCATTGATAATTGCAATACAAAGGTGTAAATTTAAGTTCATTATTGAAAAATTCATAACTGAAATACAAAACAGTTGTATAATCTTCATTATTAGAAGGGGTTTTGTGGAGATTTTAATATTTTCATAGTTGAGGAGTCAATGGGGAGGAGGAGTTCATATGAGGAGTTCCATAGTAGGACGAAACGGCCATCCAGTGCTTCCAGGTTTTCCATGGTGGTCTAGCTTCAATTGACTCACGCTTTCAACTATGTATAATCTTCGTCAAACATTTTATATATAGTAATCATCACAACAATTTATGTACAGTATTATCAACATTAGTTTGGTGGCATGGTTATTATTATACAACAGAAATGAGGTTTAAAGTATTCCTGTATACGTTACAATGTGGCACACATCCATTTGACGATGAACATATACCTATACATTAAAAAAATAATAATAAAAGCAGACTATTTCCATTTGCCAGGAACTCTGAGTTCAAAGGTTAGAGATCTATTTCGAAGAATGATAACTGTGAAAGTGATTAAGCGTTTAACCATAGATGAAATCAAACCATATCCGTGATTCTCACTTAATATTCTCAGGTATCTATATCTTCAAGAACGCGATGAAGATGTGTCAATAATTGACAAAGAATCACTTTATAAAAAGTTTTTCAAGCATGTAGTATTATTTAAATCCTACTCATCATATAATCTCATATGACCATTGAATTTAATGACACTATGGCATATATGAAATTAATAAGTAATATCTAGATTCGCTAACCAGTAACTGATCTCTTATTGATCTTATCACTTGAGCAATTAATTACATATTAACTCATTTTTGATATTATATTTACTATTTTTCAAAAAAAAACAATTACTTTAAATAAAACACATTAATAAGAAGTAATGGAGCCAGTAGATTAAAATAAATGATTATGTTAAATGTAGTTTACATTGTATTTGCTGTCTATTTACCAAGTTACTAAATAATAGTAATAATAATAATAATACGAGGTATAATTATTATTTGAATAACTTACTTTTGATTTTCTGATAAGCGAAAAGTGATGTTGTAGTCATGATTTAGTCATGTATTAAAAATGTAGTTGTCTATGGAAAGAATGTTCTATAATTATACATTCATAAGTAAAACAATCTAATACGAGTATATATATATTACTGCCTAAGTATATTTATAAGAAAAGTACCGACTAATATTACATTTCTCAGTTAAGAAAAGTTTATAATAATCTTTTATGAATGTCAGTGGTTCATACAAATTCACTGGAAAGATGTATCATATTGTAAAGTGTACATGTAACTAAAAGAAAGTGAACATTAACATCGTTACTTTATCTTCGGAAGATTACCTCAGTGTTTTAAGTATTGGATAGTACTTTTGAGTTCAAGAGTATAGTAAAGTGTATTTTAAAATCTTTTTAAAATATCCTAATTATTCTGGAATAGCCAATCTGTTTTATTGATAAGTATTGTATAGTACTTAATCTGTAGGCTTTTGGATTGATTCAAAGTAATTGTATCCATTGTTTTTATTCTAACATGTAGACTTAATAATTTGCTCTTAATGCTACAATACATGTACACTATCTTTAGTTATGAGTGTCATAAAACAATCTTTTTCTAACGTTTATTACTCAGACAATTGGTTGTTAAAATATGGTTTTACTGATCAGCCACATGATTCAAAATATCTTTGGGTTTATGAATTTATTATTTACCTAAACACATGAACATTGGTACAAGGAAGTCCCAAATATATATGTGCCATACTTCGTCATTCGATTTGTGTGAGGGCTGTGATGCTGCCCAGGTGCCCAAACCGAAGTAGGTGGTATCCTTAGGAGGCCACTCCTCGAGCCTTTGACCTAAAGGTCTAATCCACAAGACAGTAGAGCAACGTTAGGAGATGCAGTATCATGGTATCCGGTGACTGACAATAGGTTGATACTCCATTTGATTAGTCAGCATCCTGGATCACATGTGCACGATTGTTTTGGAATCAAGGTTTTTCAACTAACTCCTCTGGATGGAACCTCCATATCCACCAATCCGGTTAAAACGCCGAACGTTCCCGTTTCGTCCTCTCAATTTCGTAAACAACACATCTGGCAGTTGTTGTATGCACGTGAAAAATGTTTAGAATTTGTTGATGCTTATAAATGTTATCCTGTATCCAATTAACATTTAGGATAAACTATAATTATGATATTATCCATCATAATTTATAGTTATAATGGAGATAGGAAAGATGAAACATGACTTTAAACAAGAATTTGAATATTAAAAGGAATGAAAAGTTTTAGACAGCTCTCCATAGATTTCAATTATCTGAAAGTTAATCATTACCATCATAATAATTTAAAATTATATTTTAATTTGACTTAAATGTCATCAATAATCTTTGGACTTTTCATGACCTCAGTGTTTATTACGTTACCCGTAATAGTACACAACCATCTCATTCAGATAATCAAAGTCAGAATAACGTTCTGCTTCTATTCTTAAATTAAACATGCAACATAGTTAAGAGAATCTAGAACAATTTTTAATCTGGTTCACCGGAAGTTTTAGTATAATTTGACTATAATGAATTTATGAAGTATTTTATGTAAAAGATATTTGTAGCCTTTTAGTTAAATTAAGTAAGGTCATACTTAAATAACATTTTAATTTCACCAATGTATCATAGTATAAATACTTTTATTATTATACTAGTATCATAGAAAGTTACCGGTCAATAAGACAGTATTTTATAGTTGAAATCATGAGTCTATTGAAGCTAGACCATCATGGAAAACCTGGAAGCACTGGACGGCCGTTTCGTCTGTTGTGAGATAGTAACTCACTGAAGACAATGGTGGATGTGTCTCTCAATTTCGTGGATTAGTTGAAGTTAGACATTAACACCGTTGGATACCGGCTCAGTGGTTCTAGATGTTAAGCGCTCGCGCGCAAGACTGATAGGTTCTGGGTTCGAATCTCGTAAGGCGGGATCGTTGATGCGCACTCCTGAGGTGTCCCACAATAGAACGAAACGGCCATCCAATGCTTCCATGTTTTTGATGCTGGTCTAGCTTCAATTGCCTCATGAATTCAACTATAAAGTTACCGAAATCCCCACAAGACCCCCTTCTGATGATAAGACAATATCTAATCAATTGTATGTGCATTGAAGTGAAAATATTTTCCTTCTTTTGTTGTTGTTGTAGAGACAACATTTCAAATGTTATGGTTCTTTAAAAATAAACGTCTAACATTTTTGTTAGTCATGTAATTAATATTTTTCATAAACCATTTTGTTTTTGTCGTAAGAAAAATAAAATTTTTGTTTTTCGTAGTGGTAAGCTTTTATTATTAAAAACAAATCAACATCCAGGTCTACAGGACAAGTTGTAAGCCGTATGTGGAGAAATGCGAATACTTCACTTCTACCTGAAGTGTGTGCTAATGATATCGCTCAAAAGAATGATAAAAACTCCACGACTAAACCGTCTAGCTCAGAGAACAACTTTTGAATAATTTTTCTGGTTAACGTTTTTTAAGCGAGTTGGTTTTCTGCGGGATGGGGTCGCTAATGCCATGTCTAACACTCCTTCTTTATCCGGGTATTGAACCGGCAGTAGCCCCCGGAGGAGCTACAGGCGGAGTTAGGTCAGAGAACAAAACTCCATCAAAAAGAGTAATATCTCATTAGATTTTTTATAAAATTTATAAGTTGATAATTTATAAAATAACTATTAACGAAAGTTTGATATTTAATCGTTTATTTGTTTTGTGTGATATTTCAGAAAATAGCAATGAAATTTAAACGTTGAAAGAATGTTCCTAAATATGAATGTTTTTATCTTACAGTTAGTCGATTCATCAGTCACTGTTGATATTTAATATTAGGAGATAAAGTTTATTCGCTAACACTGTAGGTTATTGTTTAATAAATAAACAAATTATAAAAATCAAAGTTGATAGGTATCTAATTTTATTGATTTTTTGATTAATTACTTTATATGCAATAATCATTCAAATACTCCTTGAAATGATTCACAGAGACGTAGACAAGTAACTGTCCATTATAGCATTGCAGTGATCAACAATGCTTGACGCATATTCAATTGGTGATCTTGGATACCCGATAAAATTTGTGAATAAAATTGAAGTACACAATTCTGTATTTGATTGCTAAATTGCATAATTTATATTATTCGAAGATTACTTTAGAGGGTGACAAGAAGTTTAATTTTTATATTTGAAAGGTACATGGAAGTCAACAAACAAATCTGTAATAAATAATTGTCTTTCATTATGGTTAGAAATAATGATAAGTTTCAAGTTAGTTAAAATTAAGATTGTTGAAACAGCATCATGAATTAAACTAAAGTTACCTTTTTTGTATTTAATATCTAATCCTTTTAACAAAACCAGTTAAAGACAATTACACTTGAGTATATTCAATATTTATTATGTATCATTAATGGACAATACCACTATTCTTAACAGTAGTATATTCAGTAGTATTTATCTGAACAGGAGATTGATAAGTGATGAAAACATAGACTATATTAAAGATCTGTATTTAATACTGTAGCTACGATATTAAATCACATCATCCAACTCATTACTAAAATAAATACAATCAAAATATATCTGTCTTATTGTTTCTTATAGGTACTAAGCATCATTCAATAGTCCTGAGACAATTACCAAAAAAACAAACATGTATATCATAAAAAAATTGAACTACGATAACAATGTAGAAGAATATATGATTGATCATTGATGATACATTTAAATTGATTTAAACTATATGTGAAATAAGTTTTGTTTTAATTATTCAATAAGGTGAGGTTATAATTTATGGACGACCTTTAAGCGATGTTGAAGTGACCTTGAGAGTGTCCACCTAATAACTAGTACCAAATGAGGGTTATAAACCAGTGTAAGGAATTAAGATTCTGATTTACAGTTGATGGTTAGGGTTAGAAATTAGATTTATGATTTTCATCATGAACTGACATCAGCTTTAATGCCAACTCTCTATTTAATCAAGTGGATGAGTGGATGTCGCGCCAAAATCCGAGACCTCTTATCTTATACCTTATTGGTTCGTCCATAAATTATAGTTTCACCATTCAATTATTTTCAATGATTATACTATTCCTAATGATTTAACATCATTAAATAGTCTTAGACAACTATGGAAAATTTCAAGAATCTATACAAAACCCAGTAGCGATTATATTGTTTTACTTTTAAATTTCTATTCAATGTCACACACTTTCATCATGAAATAAAACGTTATTAGATGAAATGATAAAAATCTTTGAAATGGAGTAATCAAATCGTTGAACCTGGTAAGTTATATGGTGGTGTAACTAGAATCATCTTAAATTTTCTAACCTATTAGAAAGAACTTAGGATTATTTCTGATATCCTTTTTGTTTTAATTTTGAAAATTGGAAATTCAAATCTTATTCTCGTGAAAAATTACAATAGTAATAAAAATTAAACAACAATGATAAAATTGAAATAGCCATCTAGACAAGCAGTTGGCTATCAGGACACAGTAACTGACTTCATAACGCGATGGCGTTTGAAGTGAAAGGTACTAGGTTCGAGTTTTGGAGTGGACATCAACTCTGGGGTGTAAGCACATTCAGCTGACGAAACCCAAATAGGACGAAACGCACATCCTAGATTCCAATCCCAGCCACTATCCATCATTGATTATAATGTTTGTTTAGTTGATATTATTTAAGTAAAAGTGTAGAAACATTTAAAGCAAATTAATTCTGTTAATTTTATTTTGAATTAAATGGACCATTTTAAGAGTATTCAGTTTTTGGCTAAATGATAAATAAGTGATTTTATTGGATATAAGAACATAGAAAAGGATAAAGGTATCATTGATATGATGATTTAATGATAAACCCTATTAATTATCCATTGTAAATTTTATTCAAGGCATCATTGAATTTCCAATTTTAGGCGCAACTGAAAAAAAATTAAATATTTAGAGTAGACCTGTGTGATAGGATACAAAAACTAATCTTATTTTCCCTTACGCATTTAGTTAAACAAATACCCAAAAATTCTTGGGAAAATGTTCAAAAATTTTTTATGTTATTGGTTGAACTAGTGTTGGTGTGGTGTAGGTTAATTATATCCACAAAAGTAGTATATGATGTTCAGGCATAGAATGTATTTTGGCAGAAGACCGATAAGGAAAGAATAGAAATGAAGCGCAATCGGTACAAAAGTGCATGAACAATGAAATCAGAGAAGACGAACTGATATTTACAAAAGGAAGAGTTAAAATTGAGACAATTGATTGTTATTTTGCAAATTAACTGTTTACTGTATGGCTATCAGATTTTAGTGAGATAGTTTTTAATTTATTCTTAAATACATTCGATTGTCCCCATCCATGTTCTCGTTCACTACATTAGAAATAAATTTATTATACAATATGAAAATTGATTGAACTTAGAATTTTAACTGCACTGTTAATAATAAGAATAATAATAAAACCATTTTTCCTGTCTGAACTTAGTCATTGTCCTGATAAAATAGGTTTTAAACTAAAAGATCTCACTAATTTCGTTATATTATTTCACAGTGCCACATTTTCATGAGTTTATACATCCATTCTGAAAAAGGTATTCATATCTCGGAATAAATGAAACTTTTCTTTTAACTAACCTTAAATTGATAATTCAATATTTTTCAAAACAGAATTACAATGTTTTTGATGTAGGTTTGTTCTCTGAACTGGATGGTTTGGTCGTGGAGCTTTCATCGTCCTTCTGAACGAAATCATCAGCACAAACTTCGGGTAGAAGTGAAGTGTTCGAATTTCTCCACATGTGGTTCGCAGCCTGTCCTGTGCACCTAGATGTTTATTGTTTTTTGTTGACCTTAAATCTGTCATTGTTTATTTCTTTGTTTTGGTTATATATCCCGTCACCAAACCATCCAACTCAGAGAAGGAAACTCCATCAAAATCATCCACCTGAGCTACAGATCATCTCAACCATCTCAGAATTACAATGTTTTATTGTGTTATTTAACTACTCAGTATTTCATGTACTCAAAAGTTAATAAACATGTTAAATGTCTGCTTCCATCTGCGTTCATCGATTTTCTTAGATCATTTCATATGGATATTTGAAATTCATAAGAATTAAGATGATAAAAAAATAAATTCAAATTAAACTTGAAGCTTTATTGAATCTTTACTGAATTTTATTTCAGTTACCTTAATGCAAATCTATAAATAAGAATTAATATATTTGTAATATCCCAATGAGTAGAAAAATGAGATTTTCTGACGTTTCGTGACTTAGTGTAGGCCACTTCTTCGGAGAATAAATAACCAAATTAACACTAATCCAAGTTTAAATAGTACAAAGGAACAACACGAATATTAGGTATGATCTATTTCCAAAACTAAATATAGTAACATTGTCATTATTCTATTTTAGTTGAACGGTATACTAATTTGACATATTACCAATACCATTATGGTAATTGTAGGTTATTGGTTTATTTTATCTTTTGATCTATTAAATTTATTTATTAAATTATCAACCTAAATATTCAGTTGTTCTTTATCAATAATTTTAGAATGATGAAATCCATTTTTCTTGACATTATTTTCTTTATCGAAAGGGTTTTTGTGGATATTATAGTAATTTTGATAGTTGAGATCATGAATGAATTGAAGCTCGACCACCATGGAAAACCTGGAATCTTGAATCTCGTGAGGTGGGATCGTCGGTGCTCACTGCCAAAGAGTCCTATAATAGGACGAAATGGCAGTCTAATGCTTCCAGGTTTTCCATGATGGACTAGTTTCAATTGATTCATGATTTCAACTACCAAAATTATTTTCCTTATTTTTGATTGTTTTTTTGTGTATAGAATCTGTTGAGTTAGTGGTTGTTACATTCCCTTGAATAAAAATCATCACCATCTTCCGAAAAAACATTACTTTTAGACTTAATAAAAGTCCATTTTATTCAGTTAAACAATTTACTATTCAAATAGTTAATCATTATGATTGTTGTATTACTTAGGTTTGGTTTATCGTTATGCAAAAATGAACTGTTTATGTATTAAATTTTCTGCATTAATAACAAAAGCATATTTTGCTTATGTAATTTCCTAACATAACATAATTTTTTTAACCTGTAAAAATAAGAAGTTATAAAATAAAAGAACTTATGTGTAGATTCACACGATTAACCATTTAAATAAAATTGTAGATATTCAGTTGTTCTTTTTTCTTTTCCGACTTCATGCTTGGAATAGTATAATTAGTTGTTAATAACAATCAATTCCTTTTCTTGTTCTTTGATTTTATCCCATGTTTCCTATTTATAATTGTATTGAATATTCATGGCTATCAAAAACATAAACATTAATTAGATTTGGCGTGGCTAATTTATAGACGAGGCAATCAGAAGAGTCTGAGGGATTTCAAGGTCACGGCGCCAATTTCAGTACATGGTGCTCATATACGATCGGTTCAAAGAGGATTTTAGAGGAGACTTGATAATTAAACAGCCAAAATAAATGGGACTACTAAGAAGTTCTTTTATTTGGAATTAAAGTAATCAAATTACTTGTATACCCTGTGCAGAATACCATGATGTCCTTCTGTGTAACATATATTTTGAAGGAAGACGTTCGCTAGAATAGGAACCTTTATCGCTCAATTCAGATTGAGAATAAGGCATATCATAAAAAATTGCCGTGAACTATATGATTAAAGCACCAGTAAAATTGGCTACAATAATCGCACATGTTGCTGAAACTTGGGCTGTTCAGTAGCATGAGTATTGTAGGGACATATCAATAATAAAAATGATAAATTTACACAACCGGAATACACAAACAATATTGAAGCTATGTGGTGGAGGGCGAGGGGGTTTTGTGACCTAATCATGGCTCCAGAGACCGAGTACTATGGAGCCATATGGATGAGTTCCTCTACCTTATGCATTACGATTTTAGAACCTTTGAACCTCTTTCTAACGTTGACAAGTTTTTTGGACCATATAAAAGAACTGTATCCACTTTAATTCTTTGGTTTTGTATAGTATATTTTTACTCTATGCTGACTATTTACTGGTTGGCTAATATTTCTCAAAGTCACGTAAGATTCGTTCAAAGGTCGTCCATAAATTATAGTCTCACCTTAGATTTTTATTTCTCAGCTGGCTTCTACTTAGAAAATGACTAAATATTCAACTCAAAGCTTAACAGTTTGGTTTAAATACTGAATGTGTACTCTATTTAATTTTCATTTTAAATATGATCTTACCAGTTGATGAGTGACACTGGTTAATGTTCTTAATGATGATTGTTTAACTGTCAAATTTGTCGACTTTGTATTTATTACATTTTTTTAATGTAAACCGTTTTCAAAGCAGTTCCTTTTCTAGCTGAATTTTTCATAAAATCGTCTCTTACAAAAAAATCACTTTTATATGCGCATTATGGTTTGAATTATTTTTTCTGACTAGCGTTTTCTTAGCTAGTTATTTTTCTACGGGATTGGGTCTCTAACCCCATGCCAAACCCTCCTTCTTTATCCGGGCTTGGGACCGTCAGTAGCCCCCGGAACGGCTACAGGCGGAGTTATGTACGCATTATATTATATTTATAAATTGTTATAAAGCTGAGAGCGTAAAATTTCTTATATCTGCTCTGTGTAACCTACTTAAATGTTTTAACATTGTTTCATCCCCTTTAAATTCAAAATATTTACTGGAATTGAAATTTAATTATTTACTGATCTTAACAAAAATGGAATTTTTCTTAGATGTTTTGATAGCTCTCAAAAATTTGTGACGAGGAAAATCCCAGTACAGATGAATAGAGTGATAACATATTCTGTTCTAACTATTGACTGTCCTCCAACTTAATTGGTTGAAAGAATTTTTGTGTCTACCAAACAGCTACCAACAGTTCATTTTTTTATCAGTGTTTGAGTTGTCAGAAATTACCCTAAGAAAGACTAAGTATAAGTGAGTTGCGCTGATTTCGACATAGAATTTCTGAAATGTCTCTCATATAAAATGGAATCGATGAGTGAGTTATTCTAAGATTAGGTTTAATGAATTAGTTTACGATGGCAGATACCTTTGTACAACTATGTGTTATATCCCCTGGTGAATTATGAATGGTAAATCTGAGGTCTATTTATGGACAAATGTAATATGCCTATTTCCTATTGTATAGTTGTTAAATAACTGACCTAATCGTATTCGTGTTCCTCTTATCATAACCTTTATTCTGACCTTTGAACTATTATTATTGATTACTTTTGATTACTATCCACAGCCACATTGGCCAATTATTGTACAAATGTTATTTTTCTATTTTTTGGTATAATGTGGTCTGTTTGGTTAGTATATAAACCCAGTATGCTTGTGAATAATGATTCATATTGCCAAGACTGTTATTTGTGTTCTGGACTCAACTGGCTGGGCTAGGCATGTAGCAGGGCCGATACGCACTCAAGACTGCTCGTACGATTTCAAGTATCATCATTCGCGTCCGATCAGTAAAATCCACTCCTCTCTAATTGCACGTTCATATATATTACGAGTTCATACGTTATAACAACTGGCGACGGGGTAAAAAAATGGCTTTGACTTCCGATCAATTTCATTTGCTAATCCAGAGACAAGAGCAGCGTTTTAAGAAGAGTCAGTTGGATTTCATTGGCAAGTTACGTGCGAAGCTGCTGAATCACCCATGCAACGGAAGTTGACGCATTGATTTCTAAATTGCGTACAGAACTGGAAGTCGATGTAATATCATTAACTAAAATGGTTGGGATATGTATTACTCTTACCGTTTTATGCAGGAACACGTTGTCCGAAAACAAAATTCTGCTAGACTAATACATGGCATCAATTCATAAATCAAATGTCTGTTAGTTGTTAGCGTTTTCTGAAGTTGCTGACTTGCTGGTTTTAATCTATAATATAATGAACGACTATAGCTAAAGATTAGATAATTTCAAAAAAATTTCAAAATCTTTTCTAACCTTTGTTATTTTTGAAATCCTTATCTCAATATAAAAATAATAATAAACAACAGAAATGATTAAATTCACTTGGTACTGTTCAATTGAATCTTCCCATTGACGTTTAGGACTGTGGTTGATCAATCTCTCATTAACCATATGTGCATACTGTGCGTATCGCCTCGATATAACCTTAATTCACAATAATTATAAGCAGAGATGGATAGTGACTAGTAGTGGAATTCAGGACGCGTGTTGCGTCCCAGTTGGGACTCGTCAGAAATGACTTCTCCCGTCTATTTGTTATAACAGGTCATAAAAACAAATTATGTAAACAATAAAACTATAGATCAGAAGGGCCTTTGTGGAGATTTCAGTATTTTCATAGTTGAAATCATGAGTCAATTGAAGCTAGACCACCATGGAAAACCTGGAAGCACTGGACGGCCGTTTTGTCCTATTATGGAACTACTCAGCAGTGCGCATCCACGATCCCGCCCCGCGAGATTCGAACCTAGGACCTACCAGTTTCGCGCCAGAGCGCGAGTCGGTCGGCATCCAATGGTGTTAATGTCTAACTTTAACCAATCCACGATGTTTGAACAACCGTTCACCAATGTCTTCAGTGAGTTGATATCTCTGCAACAGACTTGGTAGAACTCCACTGGTCACTGCTTCCCACTAGAACTCAAGGAAACATCCCTTGAAGTCAGTCTCGCGAGTGCGGAATCGTGGATGCGCACTGCTGAGGAATACCATAGTAGGACGAAATGGCCGTCCAGGACTTCCAGGTTTCCCATGGTAGTCTAGCTTCAATTGACTGATGATTTCAACTATGAAAATAAAACTATAGATTAACTTTATCTATACAATAATAAGATTTAAAAGAACATTTTCCGTTTTACTATTTTTTTCAAATTCTTGTCGATAAAAGTTTGTCATTAAAAAGTATTTTTGTTTTATCATTTTATTTGTAATTTGCATTTTGCATAATACATTGACAACCAAAGCAATTTTGTATGCTATAAACACCGATTCGATAAATAATAAAAAGAACTCCAGCAAAATATTAGTTTCACTGACTGATTAACCGATATATTTTTAACACATCCCCCAATGGTTGTTATATGAGTTGCAAGGCATAAAACATATAACTATTGTAACACTAGTAGGCTAATACATTTCTGTAAATAAGATAGAATTCATTACAATATACTGAAATAAGGTACTTACGTAATTGATTTTAAACAATCTTAATTTTCAATAATGAGTTAGTTCTTATAGATTTATCTTAAGAATTATTTGGCAACGTAATTATTTATAACTAAAAAAAATTCAAAAAAAAACAAACAAATATGACGAAATTTGTACACAAATATGTACAATTCTGAACAAGCTATCTATTAACTGTCAATGATCATTGATAATGGTATCTATCTTGTATAACGTTTATCCTCAATACAGTTTACATAAAGATCCATTTACTAGATATGATTACTGTGGTGATAGTACAGATTTTTTAAACGTAAATGTATAACTAAAGCTTAATGATAAAAATTATCTTTGTTTATCTTTATTTGTTTTAAATATAAGTAGGTATTTTACCATGGTAAATTTGACGAGACAATGGTCATAGTTGAGTGAAATAACAAAAATAAGAGAGATATATTAAACTAGTAGATGTATTAATGTGTAAAGATTTGTATGTTTAGTTGTTTCCGCCATTTGTGTACCTATCTAGATAGTTTTTGAATTCAGACCATTGAAAGATTTGAAAAATCAGAGGTTCTATTCTTGGATAATCCATTGCAAAGAAGATCTGATGGTTCTTTTCAAAAAAACAATACATGATGGTCTAACCTGAAACTATCAGTATACGCATTTTCAAATCCGATCTCATTGAGCTAGGACAGAATCTTGGTTCATTCTCTATCAGAGAGAGCTAGAGGAGTTTGTTCAAATGAAACAATCGAAATCGAAATCAATTAATTATGAGAGATATTAATAAAAGCTATCCATCGAAATCAATTAGTAGAAATCTAAAGCTAAAATAACAGCGTGAATGGCTGTCTTCAGTGTCAGAGATCCTCTCTGTGAGGATTTAGTTCAAAGGAGGTACGTTGTTAGAGATCGTGAAAAATAGGATTTTTAGGTATCTGAGAAAAGCGATATATTCTGATGAACATCGAATTTTCTTCAATATTCACCCTCTGGTTTGTGGATGTATTAAGGACAAACTCCCGGTTTGAGCCATATTAATGTGGATCTATGAGTTTGCCTGTTCTCGTCAAATTGTTAAACTGGCTGCACAAAGCGAACTTTTTGAAAACGCATATTTAATCATTATTCTACCTGGTTGTCAAAAGGATTCCAAATGTCAGCCAGTAATTAAACTCTCGAAGTCTAGAAGAATTTTAGTCATATCTTTTAACCAGGATCGTCTTGCAAAGCCATTTATACAGTCAAACGAATCGGTTCAGTGGAAACATAAATTAGAAACTTATATACTCTAGAATCTTTAGCGGTCCACCAATTCAAACTTGATGTCCGTATACAAGGCATATTATTTCAGTAATTTAATTTTCATAGTAAATTAGTAAACTGATCATATAGTTTGTTGAGAGTTCAATTACTCTTTTTCGTTTATTACAACGGGCTAAGTATTAGTTCATATGTCTATTTAAAACATTAGTGTTTTGTACACAACAGTTTACAATGCTGTATCATTGCAATAGAATTTTCATTAGATTTGTGCAACTGTCTTTTACTTTTCGTTACTTCCCTAAAGCGTTTATGTTTCTCTAGAATAACCTTAAACCTATTAACATTAAGATTGGTAAAGGAATGTGAATACATGTTGGCTATCATCTCAATATTATCGACGTTGAAAATATACAAAAATATGTAATAAACAAGCAGTGGCTATCAAAATGATCGAAGTTCTTTATGTCTATTCTTATTCAATATATTGGTGTAAAGTTGTAAACATAATCAACCCCTCACCATTCACCTCAAGTTTTTCACCAATGATTTACAAAGTTAATTATTTACAATAATTGGATAAATTGTTGACTTTTACACGAGAATCATTTAGTGGAAAATGCATATCCAATCAATTGGATACTTTTAATGTAAAGGTCGTTGTTGAGATACATGATTATTGTTTTTCATTTTATTTTGTCACCAGTTGAGTAATAATAAATATTATGAATGTAATAGCCCTGAAATACAACTATTAATCTAAGAAAGTGTGTGTGACACAATTGATATCTTCACGCCTAAATCTGATTTTCTTAGCATCTAAACAACTGTTATTTACTTTGATTTTTACTAGGAGTTTTCCATTCACATTATGATTGGTGTTACTTTATCAGTTTATCAAATTATATTACATATCCATTTACCTAAAAAAAAGACGTAGATTATTGAATTTCAACTCAGCTCTTCAAAGGTATAAAACTTACCTTGAAATATGATGGTCCTATATAAAGTCATGGTTATACACTATACAATGAAAATAATTAGGTATATTTGATATTTACTTAGTTGTTGTTAATCTATGATATCAGTTTTCCACAATTGAAACAAACATTTGGTAAAGGTTCAACTAAATAAATACTTCTGCTTGAGTTATATTGTATATGTTCATTTATTTATCTATTTATTTCTAATTCCATATATATATACCTGTAGTGTACACAATGTTGTTTAACATCACATTTCCATGTATAAGACTATAATGCCTTGTTCTTGTTTAGTAAATTTAATCCATTTGTTTATGATATATTCTTGTTGTTATCTGAATAATAATTTATTTGGTTTATACATGTATTTAAGTAATTGAATTTCATGGATTATGTTTAGTTTCACTGGTGAAATATTTGTTTGTCAGGAAAAAAGGCATTATTTTATTCAAGGATTCGAAACTAGGTGGTTACATTTATTTTTGTATAAACATATATTAGTCAATGTAATTGGAAAATTATCATGTGAATTAGTGAAAAAGAAAAAAAAATTATTTATGATAAAAACAGTTCCTGGGTTTGAATCTTGCGAGGCGGGATCGTGGATGCGCACTGCTGAGGAGTCCCACAATAGGACGAAACGGCCGTCCAGTGCTTCCAGGTTTTCCATGGTGGTCTAGCTTCAATTGACTTATGATTTCAACTATGCAAACATATAACTGTTGAGTTGAGACCTGATAAATTCATGGAATTTTATAATCAAAGTGCTATTAACCGATATGTTTTATAGAAAATAGTAATTAACACCATACTCTGATCACTGTTGCTTCATATTTTTAATTGTTTATACCATGGATATCATACTATATTGAATGATGTGAGTGAAAATAACGTTTAATGCCAAATATAAACAGGACCTAATATGTCTTACTTCATTATAATTTAATCCATGAATAAATTTTGAGTATATAACTAGTAGACAGTTTGTTTCATGTCAAAATTTTGAAACTCTTCATTGATGAATATCTATGATATCACTAGATTGCAATCCATATTTACAAATTGTAATAAGTATGATGAGAAATTAGTTTGTCTTTTTTTAAATGAACCTGATTTCTAAGCAAAGATTGATAGTGGCTAGCAGTGGAATCCAGGATGCGCGTTTCCTCCTATTTGCGACTCGTCACTATCCATCTTTGCTTATAATGCTTGTGAATTAAAGCTATATCGAAGCAATACGCGCAGTATGCACATATGACAAAGAAGAGACTGATCAATTGCAGTCTTAACACATCAATGGGAAGATTCAAACAAAAAATACTAAGTGAATTGGAACATGATTTCTGTTTGGTTTCATTATTGATTATAATAAATTTATACTTTTGAAAATTGTCTATAACAATCGTATAAAGGGGGAAACAAATAATAACAAGTGCCATTATGAGTTTATAGAAATCAACAAATTTTTTTCAAGCAGAATACACGAAATTTTCATTTGCTTGTTTATCAGTTAGTCAGTTTATTGTGTGTATATTTCGGAGTGGCTGGTTATGGAAATCAGAATTATGTTTTCTCATGGTTTAATTAAAATAAAAGATGATGACATGAAAAGGGTATAATTTTTTTTTAAAATTTGTCCTTTTTCATTTTTTGTATTCTTTGTTTAAATCTTCCTATTGATGTTTAGGACTGCAATGGATCAACCATTTATCCATCCACGCTGATGAGTCTCAAACAGAAAGAAACATGCGTCCTGGATTTCAATGCTAGCAGTCATCTAATTCTTTTTATTATGCATTTAATCGTTTGTTAAATGATATAGAGAATAGGATACTATTTGAAACACACACTATTAATATTCAGATATACATTTAAGATAGATAAACTAGTAATTAATTATGTTCAATTGTATTCTCTAATTTTTATTTGCAATCTATATAGGTTGGATTAGTTGAAAACTTGGTGTGAATACTAGACGCAACATTTTAAAATCACATCTGATAAAACTTTTTATCTATCTATTGTTTTGAAGTGTATGTTTATTTCGCATAGAACCATACATTCTTTCATGTGATAATTAAACAAAGAGTTTCTTTAAATGCTTTACAAGGGATTTACGATAAATCTATACCATTATTTGTTACTGTCAGTTTTAAAACGAATTGAATATTTAAATTCATTTAGTATTGTTTGTTTGAATCTTCCCATCGATGTGTTAGGACTGCAACTGGTCAGTCTCTAATTGGCATATGTGCATACTGTGCACATTGCCTCGATAAAGTCTTAATTCACAAGCATTATAAGCAAAAATGGATAGTGGCTAGCGGTGGAATCCAGGACTATTTATTTGTACCAATCCAAATCTTTGAATATTAGATCCCGATTTTCAGTGAGTTCAAGATATGTTTAATTATGCTTCAGATTAATCAGTTAAGCAAACCATTTATGCTCTAAAGACTGAACAATATTCACCCTTGAATATACAAATCTCTATGAAAATATGAAATATATTTCAAATATATGTCATACTTTCTCATCAATATTCCTTCTAAAATCGCAGAATTCACCTTTCATTACAAAAATTTTGGATTAAAGACTCTTTAAATAGATAACCACTGAAAGTAAGGAAGAACTGGACAGCTGCTTCTTATCAGTTAGAACTTACAAACCTACAAGGGGTTTGACGCAGAATATGTAGGTCACGCGTGAAGTACCTAACTTTTAGTTATCATTGGACGGTTTACATTTCAAACACCAGTCAATACCAGACAGTAACGTGAGACGTCAAATCTAACAATTTGCACAATAACCATTACTAGTAATATAAAACTGTTTCAAATATATCTATTTCATCAAAGATTTATTAGAATATTTGTTCAGTACTGAAACACACTTGAATTTATCACTTAGCTCAATAATGCCTAACTAATCATAAGCATAGGTTAATCTTTGTATTCTGTCTCATATTTAACGGAAGTAAATAATTATTTATGGAGATATATTTTTAAAAGATATCAGTTGTTAAATAAAGCTTAATGTGAAATGACTATTATAATCTCTTTCAAAGTTTTAGATTACTTAATTCCAACAGAAATGAATTTGTTTATTTGTATCGAAAACATAAAGTTTTAGACAATATCCAAGTGGCTGCTTACCATGCTTGTGAATTAAGGTATATCGAGGCAATACGCACAGTATGCACATATGCCAATTAGAGACTGACCAGTTGCAGTCCTAAACACATCGATGGGAAGATCCAAACAAACAATACTAAGTGAATTCAATATCCAAGTGAAATAAAATCTAATGACAAAGAATCAGAAGACAAAGATTATTAGAACTATGTGATGATATATTAACGCAATACATTTCGAACAATCTGATTACACGTAATATACTTCTTAAGAACATTTATATATCAAAAAACAAAAGGTCAACTAAACTGGAAATGAGGGGGGTAAAAGGAGAAAAGGGTATTAATAAAAATAACAATGTGAAAACAACTTGAAGCCTAATCAGCTTATGGTGAGAACTTTGTTAATATTAGCTTATTATCCAGAGTGATTAGGTTTCAAATTGTTTTCACATTATTTTTATTATTATTATTATTATCCTTGTCTCCTCTTACCCCCCTCATTTCCAGTCTAGTCGACCTTTTATTTTTATATATAAATAAATGTTCTTAACAAGTATAGTACGTGTAATCAGATTGTTCGAAATGTATTGCGTTAATATATCATCACATAGCTCTGATAATCTTCATCTTCTTATTACACTATCGAAATTTATCAAAGGGACTAATTACTTTAAATACCGAATAATAAAAAAAGATTTCACTAAATTGGATGATCAAGAAGTAGGGAATGAATTTATATTATTTAATAAGAATAAAAAATAAATTTCAGTCAGAATGAAACGTTAATGGAACTTGATTCAGAAAAAGAGAATTCAACGAAGAAAATTTTTATTTTCGACGAAATCATTTACTTAAGCTGTACATTCGTATATATAGTTATATGGAAAATATATGTCTATAGGAGGCTAGGAAAGATTATTTTTCAGTCTATTATTATGACCTTTATGTTTGTCGCTTTTCTTCATATCTGTTAATCGGACTATTATCTGACCCATGATTTGTTTTCTTCCTTACACGTTGATTAGTACGTAGCCTCAGTTGTTAATTATTGTCGAATCAATTTATAATACAATCTTTCCTAGCCTCTCGTAGACACATTTTCCATATAACTATACATACGAATGTACAGCTTAAGTAAATGATTTCGTGGGAAAGAAAATTTTCATATTCAATGACACTGTAGACCATCTACGTTGATGATCTATGTCAAAATGATTGGGGGCCTACTAGAGTTAAACGAGAATGGGGACGAACCAACTAACGCTGAAGTCACACCTCGCGACCAGCCCTTACGTGCATTGAACCATCGACGCATCAAAGGATAATGGATGCTATGGAGACTGTACAACACAAAGGATGTGATTACAAGAATATATTAGTTAAGGTACAACTATGGAAGTACAGAAGTGAAAGAATAACCACTGCAGCGTGGGCCAGTCCATGGCGTACGATTGGTTTGTGTGCGTTGACTATCCTTGACCTTGACAGGGATCAATGATCTGTTCAGTATTCAGTGACCCTACAATACTCCCTCACCAGATTCAACGGCCGTTTGAATCGATGCCAAAATGTTGGGAGTAGTCGCGCGCCGGATGTTGCCAGACGATTATTATGAATCCTCCGGGTATTGCCGAGCTGTAAAAGAAATGGAAAGGAGGCTGCAGAAACTGATCGGGAAACAACGAGTAATAACACGTAACAGGGACGTTGGTTGAATGTTAAGCGATCAACCATAGAAATAATAGAAAAAGAAACATGACATTTTAGAGTTTTATCAAGTCGCGTTGAAATAATTAGCTTTGAAAAGTGATTGAGGTCCTCAGATGCTAAACGTCGAGTCCGCTGCAAAAATAGTGATGTCACAGTGATAGTACGATAAGTGTATTATCAATCGATGTCGATGTTTGTACTGCCCTCGGTTCAGAGTAGAAAGTCAGTAAGTGTCGTTGACAACTGTTCGTAAGCGTCGATTTCTAGTTATATCTATATTTAACAGACTAACTGTAAGTACAGAAGTATAGCCGTGAAGATAAGTCGTGGTTTCCTTGTGCGAAGCTTCTGATCAACTTGCAGCCAGTTTGGAAAAACTGATAACTGCTGTGAAAATCAATAAGGGTCGAAGAAATACAGATCGAGAGCGAAAGGTGGCACAATGAAATCTCTGAAAGATGATAAACGGTGGGTGCTGCACATGTGTTGGATGAGTGAACCGAAAAATGTCGAAAAGAACATGAGAAACCAAGAGTGTCACTCTGGACTCATGTCAATGATATCGGTGAAAAATGCTGTCAGTGTTGGGGTCGAGACGACAATATCGTTGTCAGTTTGCAGGAGATGCGCTCGACTGCGTAAACCGATGATTCGCGTGAATGAGTGTCGTCAAACCACCAATGGAACTGGACAGGCTTCAGATCGTCGAGTAGTTGAACAGCCGATTGATGTACCGAAATCATCTGTTAGATAACAGCCACGCGGAAACAATACTTCATAACATAAAAATACGACGTCGAAGTTGAATAACTACAATAGTTCGGATGTGTTGTAATGTCACATCGAAGTAATATCATTTCGTATACTGACAATTGTACTGAACGTTCGTTTGGGCATTGTTTATGTAGCAATTGGATGTGCAGTAGCAAACATATACGAAGACTATCGTGAGGTTTGTGGAGAATTTCAGAAGACGTTTAGATATTTTCCAAACCCGTATTGCATGTGAATAAGCCGAAGACGGAATTAAAGTGACTTTCGTGCAATAAGGAAATCGAGTCATGATTTACTGTATGAGATAACAGCAAATACAAAGCGCATAGTAAACATTAATTTAAATGGTAACCACCAATGTAACTAAAGTTTAGGTTTAGATAACGTGATCGTTTCGTAAAAATAAAGCATATTATCTAGCTCTAAGTGACATCAAGTACGACGAAGTGTCTCATTAAGACATGGACTAAGATTGCTCGTGTACATGAAATACGTTTTTTTGGAGTATGTTGACTTACAAGTCATAAATGTAAGTAGTTTCGACTAACATTTGACGGCAGTGACAGAATGTATGACTACTCTAAGTGAAAGTAGCCGCAAAATGTTAGACATTATAAACATTATACGAAATTAAGTAACTCAATTATGAAACTCGCCTGGATTACTCTTGCTCCAAAGTAATTGAAATTTGTGGATTAACTTCGTAGATTAAGGAAACGTTGTAGACTGAATTGGAATAAGTCTAATTTAGGTTGAACACGTAGAATTGCCTGACGAAGTTTAAACAAGATCTAACATTGCAGGAAATTTATAGTTCAAACTCACCGTAAATTTATAGCATTTGTATCCTCTGATTCGCCATGGAACTCAGCAATTGGAAATTAGGCATGCAATGGTCAAGAAAGTAAAATATTCTAGTAGATAGTTTTTGTTAGTAGTTAGTTGACAGTGAATAAGCAGAAAGATGAATTTAATAATCGGCAGTTTATCCTGTATTGGTTATACAAGTGGATAAGTTGCAAACAGATATGCGTACGTGTTGCCTTGAGGCCATACTTACGAGTGGTTGATATTTTAACAGACATATTACACAGGAGCATTTACATGCTGCTAATGCTTGTTAAAGAACCACGATAGTCGATTATAGTCGTAGTTGATTGGTTAGTTCTATAGATTGAACTAATTATTTCAGTTGAAATACTAATCAACAGTGATAAGAAGCAATGAATGTTCACAGAAACTGATAAATATAGCCGAAGTTAAAAATGAAAATAATAAGTATAAAATGCAATAAGAAAGATCATAATGATAGGTTGCGTTATTCGAAGTCTTGCTCACCAGTGTAGACCATCTACGTTGATGATCTATGTCAAAATGATTGGGGGCCTACTAGAGTTAAACGAGAATGGGGACGAACCAACTAACGCTGAAGTCACACCTCGCGACCAGCCCTTACGTGCATTGAACCATCGACGCATCAAAGGATAATGGATGCTATGGAGACTGTACAACACAAAGGATGTGATTACAAGAATATATTAGTTAAGGTACAACTATGGAAGTACAGAAGTGAAAGAATAACCACTGCAGCGTGGGCCAGTCCATGGCGTACGATTGGTTTGTGTGCGTTGACTATCCTTGACCTTGACAGGGATCAATGATCTGTTCAGTATTCAGTGACCCTACAACACTATAAGTTATTTTAATTATCTGAAGAACTTGATTCATTGCTTTTAAATAATACAAAGCATTGTGATTACTTCTACTAAATATATATATATATATATATATATATATATATATATATATATATTTAATTGACAAGATGTTATACACGAAACGAATAAAATTGAAGTTTTTGGTTTATTTAAATATTAGTTTTTATTAAAATTAAAAAGTCCCTTTCAATGATTAAGGAATATTAAATCATTCATAGAATTTTATTGAAGGTTTTTTTCTAGAAACTCTTAAAAGAATTCAATCATGATATATTTTTATATGAATCAAGAAGTTAGATTGTCAATTTTAGTCATAATGATTTGTTTCAATAGATGGTATCAAGAAGAAAATAGTTCCAAATGACGCAATCGTGGTTTATTTAGTGTTATTAATGTCAAGTAAGCCATCATAACAAGAAAGGAAAACCATAGGAAAACTTTAACTTAAACACTTCAAAAGTTTTATTCACTTTCTTCTAAAAGTACATTTTTGTTGAGAATAGCATGCCAACCAACTGTATATTGCCAGTTCATGTTTATGAATCATTTCTTAAAATTTTTACATGAAAAATAATGTTAATTTCAAATGTACTTCACCTCAGTAGTCCACCTTTCAGATATTCAGAAGTTCGATTAAATATTTCATGTGTTGTTTAGTATTCTTCCTACCAGATTGCCACTTACCTTGTAAAGCTTTCACGAATATGATGTAACTTATAGTTTTTTTATTTAAATTATAACAAGTGTTTTATAGTTGATCAATGACATTACGGCGAGACTACAATTTATGGACGAACCAATTAATTCTAAGGCAATAGATCTTGAATTTTGGCGCGAAATTCATCCACTGATTTCACCAAGTACCACTTTGGCATTATAGATGATGTCAGTTCGGGATGAAAGCAGTAAATCTAATTTTGAAGCCTAACGTTCAACTGTAATACCTAATTCTATTTCCTCACACTAACACAAAACCGTCATTTGACCCTAGTAAATTGGTAAACCTTCCAAGCTCATTTTAGCGCCGCTCAAAAGTCGTCTATAATTTATAGTCTCATTATGACCTAGTGTGTTAACATAGTCTAAGTTAATGAAACTAAGAATAAATGGATTGTGAAACTACTGGGATCTTATTTTGAATGAGTTCTAGTCTACCGACATCAGTTAGTACCCTGCTTTCATAAAGTCCAAACTATAACTATTTAAACTAAAAATGTTTGTATTCGCATAAAATCTCAAAATAATCGATTCAAATTAATAAAAATCACTTTCAAATACACTAGTAGTATATTAATAAATTCGATTAAAAAAAAACAATTTACCGTTTATCATCTCAATTATCTATGTATGATTTCAACAATCGAATGAGATTTGAAATATTCAATTGTAATTTAGTAGAACGTAAATTCTTATATATACAATTTGTTCTCACCTTAAATCTACCCTGGTAATATTGGCTTATTATTCAGAGTGACTACGTTTCAAATTGTTTTCACATTATAATTATTATTGTCTACTCTTACCCCTCTCATTTCAAGTCTAGTCGATCTTTTATTTTTATATATAAATGTTCTTAACAAGTTTATTACGTGTGATCAGATTGTTCGAAATGTATTGCGTTAATATATCATCCCATAGTCCTGATAATCTTCGTCTTTTTATTACACCATCAAAACGATTTATCGTTTTAAGCAAAGATGGATAGTGGCTAGCAGTGGAATCCAGGATACGCGTTTCGTCCTATCTGGGACTCGTCAGTTGAATTCCACTGCTTGCCATTATCCATCTTTGCTAATAATGCTTTAGAATTATGTCTATAACGAGGCAATATGCACAGTATACACATATGACCAATTAAAGACTGACCATTTGCAGTCCTAAACATCAATGGGAAGATTCAAACAAACAATATCAAGTGAATTTAATTTGCTGCTTTGTTAATCTTGCTATTAAATAAAAATATTAAATATTTTTTCCAAATGAAACATTTAACAACATACTAATTTTCAGTGTTGAAACAAAAATACAATTTACTCAGTATTCTTTGTTCGGATCTTCCCATTGATGTTTAGGACTGCAATTGATCAATCTCTTATTGACCACATGTGCATCCTGTGCGTATTGCTTCGATATAGCGTTAATTCACAAGCATTATAAGCAAAGATGGATAGTGGCTAACAGTAGAATCTAGTTGACGAGTCCCAAATAGGATGAAACGCACATCCTGGATCCCACTACTAGCCACTATCCATCTTTGCTTACCATGCTTGTAAAAATATAATTTATTAAAAAAGAAGAAAAAAAGAAAAAAATAGAAAAAGAAATATCGTTAATGTTTTTTTCTTCAAAACATCATAATACTGAAATCAGTTAGTTATAAAATTATTTAAATAATATAAATGAATAAATATTAAAAAAATTTAATTTATAATAAAATATATTTACTATTTGAACATTTATTAAAATTGATAGAAAAATAAAATGAATATAAAGAAATTTGAGAATAATTTAATCTAATTTTTTTTTGAAAATTATTTTCTTTTTTTTGGTTTTAAAAATGAAAAAAATCGTTTCATATTTGAATGAAAAGTTTGATTCTTGATTATAATATTTTTTTTGTAATTTGATCACAATCTATAATTTATTAATTTATAGAAAATTTTATTATTTATTTATTAATTGGTAATGAAGTAATTATTATTATTTATTACTCAAAGGATTATTTGATTATATAAATAAAAATATATCAGAAGGGGTTTTTATGGAGATTTCAGTATTTTCACAGTTGAATGCATTAGTCAAGTGAACCTAGACCACCAAGGAAAATCTGGAAGCACTGGATAGCCGTTTCGTCTTCTAGAAGATATCAACTCACTGAAAACATTGATGAATGGTTGCTCAATCTCGTGGATTAGTTGAAACTGGACATTAACACCGTTGGATACCGGCTCAGTAGTTCTAGATATTAAGCGCTTGTAGTGAGTTCGTACGTAGAGGTTGTCAATTCTGGTCCGTGTTCGTTCGGCGAGGCATCCAATTCTGTAGTGCCGTACTTCTTTAATAGTTCACCTCGATAACCGTTATAATACCAATCTTAACGGTGCATAATATCAGAAAGATGACACGTAGTGGAGATGGTTGGTAAGCCAACTCGAGGGCGAAGAGAAAATAATGCGTATTGGAGATGGCGGAGAAGCCGACTTATTTTATGCAAACGTTAATCAACATTTATAGCAGACAAAAATGAATGATAGACATATGATGAATAAGATACGAATTGTGCATACACATACGCTCATATAAAAAGCAGTCAAGGTTAATAAGCGAATAATGAACAAGATCAAAATATGACTCATAATGTATAGGTGAATTGGCTTGTCCAGAAGCTAGAATAAAGTATATGGCCTTAACATATAAACTGATACTACACGCTCACGCGCAAGTCTGATAGGTTCTGGGTTCGAATCTTGCGGTGCGGGATTGTGGATGAGCACTTCTGAGGAGTCCCACAGTGGGGCAAAACGGCCATCCAGTGTTTCTAGGTTTTCCATGGTAGTCTAGCTTCAATTGACTCATGATTTCAACTTCATAGAAGTAGATTACTGATTTTAAGATTTCATTGAAAGTAAAGGACATTGGTGTTACGTTCTACAGCTATCCAACTCAAATACAAATGTACACATTTCGTATACACTGGTCAACACGTTTTACAAGTAAGAAAACTGGGTAAAGAATAAGGAGTTGTGGTTACAAAAAACTAAAAGAAAAATGTACAGATATCGGTGAATGTATACCAGGAACATGTGGGTTATGATCCTGACTAAATATATAGTCAGCTTGGTACAATAGCGTACTTTAATTATCATTTCTTACCCAGTGGTTGACATTAATTTAGCATCGATACACAGTCATCTATCATTTCTAAATCCACCTAGCCCAAAAACTGGATACTTGTTTCATCCTACTTGTTCTTAAGACTCTCAGGAGTGTGCACCCTTGACATCTACAGCGACTGAAAACCATACTTCTTGGCTCGCTCAAAATGTCTCAAGTACAATATAATTGTGTGTTGACCAATGAATTGCCAGGAGGTGGGTTTTTTGACGTTCCAGAGGAAAACCTTAAACGGTAACCAACCACTTTATAACTAAATTATGTGGACACATACCTGTGAATCCACATACTAGTTTGAAATAGTTGTCCAATACTCTTTGATATTCAGTAGTACTCCAGATGATGAAAATATCATTAACAAATTAAACTAACTCCCAAAAATATCTTAATAACTTATTTATCTATAACGTAAGATAAAAAATCTGTGGAATAAGCTTCAGGAAACTCATCACCTATTCACTTTATTGTACTTTGAACATTATACACATTATAACACATATTGTTAAAATTATCATCTACGTTTTAAAATAAACATTTTCTAATTAATGAAACTAATTCAGTTTATCAAAATTTTTAAAAAACGCGGAAACGTTTAAATTGTAAATGATAAAATAATGTTTCAAATGTTACGTGACAAGATGAAACATTTGTTGAAATTAAAGAAAAAAAATCTTAAAAAGTCAACGAATATGGGGAAAAATTGACTTATTTGTAGAGGGAAACGACTTGTTTTACATAAAAATTAAAACATATTGAGAATTATCAAGTAATTTTTTTATTTCAGTAATAAGTAATTTAGGTTCGTGAATACTTTTATGAAAGAAATATATTTGGTAATTAAAATTATTATTATCAGAAGGAGTTTTGTGGAGATTTAGTATTTTCATAGTTGAAAGCATGAGTCAATTGAAGCTAAACCACCGGGGAATACCTGGAGGTACTGGAAGGCCGTTTCGTCCTATTATGGTACTCCTCAGCAGTGCGCATCCTTGACCTGTTGTGAGTTACCAACTCATTGAAGACAATTGGTGAACAATCGCTCAACTTCATGAATTGGTTGGAGTTAGACATAAACACCATCGAATGCCGGCTCAGTGGTCTATCAGTTAAATGCTCTATCGCGAGACTGGTAGGTCCTGGGTTCGAATCTCGCGAGGTGAGGTCGTGGATGCGCACTTCTGAGGAGTCCCACATGGTTTTCCAGTGTGGTCTAGCTTCAACTGAATCATGCTTTCAACTATGAAAATTAAAATTATGTAACTAAAAACGGTATGACGTAGGTTAAGATCTAAAGATTGGTATCATTCCCCGAAAACTTTCCATTCATAGTCAACTGAAAAAAAAGCCTTGGTGCATTTAGTTGTGCTTGAAGGTTGCAAACTCTTGAATTACTTGAATACTAAGTCTTTTGGAGAACGGAATAAAAGGTTATGCGATAGAATTTATTCAGTCCCTAAAAATAGATGACATCTATTCTTAGTCAGTAGGTGATTAGTTTAAGACACACATATTCCTGTGTATACAGTATTTATTGTATTTTGAGACAGACATAAAAAATCACTTTTCATTAAAACATTAACTTTTATTTAAGAACTCTCGTCTAAATTAGAGCGAATAGTTTCACAGTATTTGAGCGCCGAGTTGATGTAAGACATTATATAGGAATAATATATATTTGTAAAAACCTACAATCTTTCTAGATACCTAGCTAAGATTCTTAAACCATATGAAAGCACAATCAAACACGGAATAAAAAATTCTAATGATTTTAAAGATGTTATCTCTAATATTCACATAGAAGAAGATGAAATAATGGCAAGTTTTGATGTTTGCTCATTATTCACTAATGTTCCAATTAAGAAAACATTAGATATTATATATAATCTATTAGATTCTGACACTGATCTTAAACAGCGCTGTCCTCTGGTTACCTCGGATATTATTAAAGCGTTAGATCTATGTTTACGTTCAACTATATTCAGTTTTCGAGGGGATTTATACAGACAGACTGGGATCACCGGTTTCCCCAATTGTTGCTAACCTCTTTATGCATTCATTGGAAACTAGTGCCATCTCAATGTGTTCTCAGGCACCAAAAATATGGTTAAGATATGTAGATGATAAATTTGTCATTATAAAACGAGACCATATGGACGAACTGTTTAAACATGTCAACAACTTTGAAGAAAAAATCAAATTCACCAAAGAGTTGGAATCCCCTGAACACAAATTACCTTTCCTAGACTGTTTAGTGGAAAGGAAAGTTAATAATAGCTTAAAAATTAGTATATTTCGAAAGCCGACAAATTCAGGAAAATATCTAGATTTTAAATCGACACACACAACCACACTCAACCAAAGTGACAGTGGTCAAAAATATGATTACAAGAGCTCAAAAACTTGTCACTGAACCAAATGATATGAAAAGGGAAATAAATTTAATTACATCTACTTTAATTAAGAACAATTATCCAAAAGATTTTATTAAAAGAATAATTAAGAATGAAAGAAAAGACGACATTATTAATACAAAAAGATTACAGAAAAAGGAATGGGTTAACACAGTAGTGATCCCACATCGGAAAGGAATTTCGGAAGATATTCGAAGAATCTTAAATAATCAAAATATAAGAGTATTTTTTCGAACAAACAATACTCTAAAATCAAAATTAGTAAGAATTAAAGATCCAATACATAAAGAAGAACAACAAAATTGTGTCTATGAAATCAAATGTAGGGATTGTAATGCAACATATGTAGGTGAAACATCAAGACAACTGAATGTGAGGGTGAAGGAACACAAACAATGTTTGAAACATTTTCCTAAATCCTCAGATGATGTAAGGAAATTGGAGAACAAATCAGCGATAGCATTACATTCGTTAGAATCAGGTCACACAATTGATTTCGATGGCACAAGAATCCTTCAAAAAACTTTTAATTCTTACAAGGAGAGACAAACAGCTGAAGCCCTATACATTTGGGCTAATCCAAACAATATTAATAGGAGAGATGGAATACAATTAGCAGTGCCATGGCAGCTAATCATTAATAAGTAACAACCTGAACTCCTTAATGTTTTTATCGAATTTGTATTATCTAAAATGACAACAATTACACTCAATGATTCTAATCTGTTGTCTTATCGGAATTTGTTAAACAATTCACTGGAACATTAAAAATGACACATACATACAGTCAAAATTACGTTCTTCAAATCTCACTCTTTTATTTTAATTTTGTTTAATTATCTTCATGTTATACATACTGTGACACAGATATGATTCATATCACATATATTACAAATTGTATGTTTCCTTATAAATTCATTGATAAGCGACATTATATGAAGGTGAATGTAATTTTCTCCCCTCACCTCTTACGTTTTTCTATACAATTATGTTATATGAACACTCTTCACTACACATCACATATCTCTTAAACATACCTAGTTTAGACTTTTTGTTAACGTTGATTGGATGACCTATTCAGTGTATAATGAACTCGGAGAACCATGTACCTATTTATATTCGATAATTTTGATGTTTGATTATAATTCCTTGAAAAAGCTTGGACCAGATTGCCAGGCGAAACGTTGGATTTAATTTAAAAAATTCATTCGCTGAGATTTTACAAATATATATTATTCCTATATAATTAATTTTTATTATTTGTTTAATCGCTTCACATTTCAAGGACTACTTTGAATGTGAAGTGGTTATGGACAGAAGTTAAGGAAGTCATGATCCAAGAATTGGTTCTTACTAATACTCATCAGCAGAATCGATTGTGGAAAATTTTTTACTTCCCATGAGATTGCAACTCATTATATCCAATGTCTTATGTGTAATTCAACCGCTGATTTCATCTAAGTAAAGCTAATATATTAGCATCAACTTAGTTACTATTCAGCAGTTACTGAGAAAAATTTGTTATTTTATTGCTACAAGTTTTGTTAGTAGGATAAATAGATTTAGATATTTCTATTATGTTTTATCCTAACGCTTATTTCTGTTTAATTTCAATATGATAATAACTTGTTTGCTGATAGTTTCAAATGAAGCTTTAATAAGGATAGCTCATAAAATGTCTACTATAATTATAGCTAGTCTAATGGTTTGGTAAATAAACTGCTGCACCAATTTGTGGAGGATTTAGAATTTTTAAAGTTTGTACTGCAGATTGATCTTAGTGGAAAGCTTTGAAAATTTAAGTAAATCAATACTATATGTGAGATAGTTAGCTAATGAATCAAATAAATGATAGCGCGACATCACAAACTAATTGAATTAAGACATATGTTTGCACAAGAGGGATTAAATTTTATACTCTCGATGCAGGATCTGAAAAACTTAGATTTGATCTCTATGAGTGTCTGTGTACTTACAGATATACTTTTCAGTGTTCTGACAATGAACTGTCTAGTGCTTCCAAGCTTTCAATGATTACTTAGCCAATGTCAGTCCGTAATCTAGATTATTTTTGGGAAATTAATATTGGAGAAAGAAGGAACTAATGAATTCGACTAAAAATATGGTATCGTATCCTACGTACTAAATTTTCCTTTATTAACAGTTTATACATCCTAAGAAACTAATGATACAACAATGATGCAATAGGTATCAGTATTAAATAATGATAATCTAAAAGGAGCATTTATTGATTATCATATTTCATCAGAGTAACATGTATGTTATTTTTACATTTGCATTGTTAGAGAAAACTAACTTTATTAATTAAAAGATATATGTATGATAACTCTCATAATTTGTATGTTTGCTTCTGGAGGTTATTGATTATTCAAAGAAGAGAATTATGTTTTGACATTTGTCAAGCTTGTTAGGACATAATAGACAAAACTAAAATGAAACAAATTATACTTTTAAATATATTTTATCATTAAAATGTGGGTAACATTTTTTTCATGAAATTCTAAACTTATAATATAATACATATTAGGTATAAATATATCTAATTCGTGTAATAGGATACCTTCAATAAATGCCGGACATTCTACAATCTCATAGTGTGAGATATAAAAAACTTCCTCTTGAACTAAGATGTTATATCCCGTGGAGATTTATGAATGGTAACTTTGAGAACTATTTATGGACCAATCTGATATGTATATTTCCTATTGTATAACTGTTAAGTAACTAAACTATTCATATTAGTGTCCCTCTTATTATAAGCTTTATTTTGACCTATAAACTATTATTTTACGATTTACCATTCTTGAGTAATCCCTAGTACATTAATTAATGTTCCCCCTATTCACAGCCACATTTGTCCAAATCTTGTACACATGTTATTTTCTATTTTATTGGTACGATGTGGTCTGTTTGATTAGTATATAAACTCAGTATGTTTGAGAATAATGATTCATATTGCAGAGTCTGTTATTGGTGTTCTGGACTTAACTGGCTGGGCTAGGCAGAAAGCAGGACTGACGAGTACTCAAGACTGTTCATACGGCTTTTGTGTATCATAGCTCTGATCGATAAATCACTGCTCTTTCGTTGTTGAGAATCAACACGTTCACATATTAACTGGGCACTCAAGCAATCGATTTAACATAAGATACACTTAATATGAACTCAACTTCATTCGGTCAGTTGTGTATTTTTTGTCTGACTGGTTTTTATAATTAACAATTTCTTAGATGATATCACTATCATGTAGATGATATAGTAAACTTAAAATCATTAAATGTGTTTAGAATTAATGGGATTTGTATTTATGAAGCTGTTTTAGAATGTATACGTTAATCTGTAGAGATGATTCAACTTTATTCTTATATTATGAAGATAAACTGTAAATCTATCTCAATATTCGATTTCTTAAGACTTTTGCATATATATTATGATCTATGAGATCAAATAATTATTTTATTGTGCCACATTAAACACTAATTAACATTTCAAATAAAAATGTACGTTTATTTGTGATTGATTAGATTTGAAGCTCTCGGAATAGGGTATTCATTCATAACAGTTATTACTGTTTATCATTAATATATTATACTATTCAACAAAGATAAAGGTCTTTCAGTCGTAGTTTTGAAGATAATTATCACGTTTGACGGTTAATTATTAGCTGTATTGGTATAGCAAGTGATCATCAACGATTTAAACTAACCGCTTACAGGCTACCTGTTTTGTTACATAAGTGGTAGAATGCTAATTCGGTTAACACAAGACTGTTGATTAAAATCATGTGTGTATTTTTCTCCTAACCTGATTTGTTTAAGTATTCGTTATGAAATAGTGGTTGAGCACATTTTCTTCAAGGATATAATAACTTCAGAAATGATACAAGTTTTGCACTAAAACTAGAATTATTTCAATTAGTTCACAATTATTTGAATTATAATTATCTATTTAAAGAATTTGGTTAAAAATCTTTTAATCGTTTAAAAATCCCCATCATATTAAAGGACTAATATTTGAATGAAGAATATTCTTCTCGATAAATTCTCTCTTCAGGTTCTACAATTCATATATTCAAATTAATAGTCCGAAAAATGGCCAAGTTAAAGGCAAAGTACATCGTTTAAAGCATGTAAATTTAGGATTCTTAAACCAAATAGAATAATAGATTGTTAATGTTGATATGACTCACATAGAATGTTAACTTGAATCTGTATATACGTAAAATGAAAATTTAAGATCTGTGATTAGAATAAATATGGGTCAGATAGGATGAGAGAGATATGATAGTGCAATTACAATTCCATCAAGTGGACGACTAAATTGCGTAAAAAATTAGTAAGACGTAATAAGGAGGGATCAATGCGAAGTGAATGATTCATGTATAGGGGAGATTAATAATGATGTTTAACCAATAATAATAATAATAATAATAATAATAATAATAATAATAATAATAATAATGTTATATCCCCCGGTGAATTACGAATGGTAACTTTTAGGTCTATTTATGGATCAATGTAATATGCCTATTTCCTATTGTACAATTATTACGTAACTGAACTATTCATATTCGTATTTCTCTTATCATTAGCTTTATTTTGACCTTGACTTATTATCATACGATTCTTGAGTTATAACCAGTTTATTGATTACTTTGGTTTGTATAAAACCCCAGTGTGTTTGTAAATAATGATTCATATTGCCGAGGCTGTTATTTGTGTTCTGGACTTAACTGGCTGGGCTAGGAAGGGCCGAATAGCACCCAAGACTGCTCGTACGATTTCAAGTATTATTATCCGATCAATAAATTCGCTCCTCTCTAAATTGGCGTTCATATATTAAATTGGGCACTCATACGTTATAACAAATAATAATAATAATGCAAAGATTTGCGAATAAAGATAAGAGAGACAATTACATTTGACTACGAAAGGTCGTAAGTACATAGTCAAATTAGGTCATACAATAGCTAAGATGATTGTTCATTAATTGGCCTTGTGGTCGGCTAGGTGAGGAGCAGCGGTTGGAGATATTTCTTCTGTACGCTTAGCTCCGCTTTCTTCATCCGGTTGTATACTGTCTTAGCCGTTTGAAGGACTTTAAGCCTGACAAACTTTGGCTAAAAATTACTGACCCTATAAATAATTGAAAAGGATTGGTTTACACTGGCACTATGACCAGTTAGTACTAAATGGGCCAGTATCGAGCTGTTTACTTTCTTCACCAAACCTTTGCTTAGCCAGACTGAGAGGTGTTCACGAGCACGAAAATATAAATTCCTAGAACTTCGACCAATATAACTCGCTCCACATGATCAGTCGAACTGATAAATAGAAAATGAGGTGGTCATTCTAGGTAATTCATTTTTAAGCCTCGGTGTCACCATTGGGCGCTTAGAAAACACTAAACGTAGTTCACCGGCGTTGAAAGATTTTTGGATTGATTTGCGTAATCTCTGAGTTAGTATTTCGCTAGCTGCGTCCCTCTGAATTGTAGGCTGTTGTACCCCGAAGAGAATTATGAATGGTAACTTTTGAGGACTGATTATTGGCCAATATAATATGCATATTTCCTATTGTAATTAACCTAATCATATTCGTTTCCTCTTATCAGTAACTTTATTTTGACCTTTGAACTATTATTATACGATCCTTGAGTTATCATCAGTTTATTGATAACTATTCACAGCCACATTCGGCTAAATATTGTACAAATGTTATTATCTATTTTATGGGTCGATATGGTCAGTCTGTTTGGTTGGTATATAAACTCAGTATGTTTGAAATACAATGATTCATACCACTGAGGCTGTTATTGGTGTTTTGGACTTAACTGGCTGGGCTAGGCAGAAGCATGACCGGTTAGCGCTCTAGTCTGTTCGTACGGGTTTCGTGTCACTGTTCCAATCGTCACACATTAACAAGTCATCCACTCGGCCACAAGATATAACAATTGGCGACGGAGACAAAAAAGGTCAGTTTGTAATTGTTCGAAAATCAGGCAATCAGTTTGTGCAATGAGCATCCAACATTCTCTTTGATGTCCGTGAGTGCCATTTTGTCATTATTCATACAGTGAAAAATGACGCTCCCTTCCGATAGATTACAGTTGCTGTTTGACCGACATTTGGAGTTTATGGTCAAATTACGCACACAGTTTCTGGATCACCAGTGCTTCGCATATGCGTCGGAAGTGGATGGATTAATCTCTGAACTGCACACAGAGCTGGTAAATGATCGCAGCCTCATGAATCCTCGACAAGCCGTAACTTGAACGAAACAGCAGTCTCTCAAGAAAAGCCCAGTTGTCCATTCACGTCCATTTCAGAAACGTGCCCGGTGGTGGATTCAAACCCCACTGTGGTGGTCGATTTTCGATATTATCCCTAGGCTTCGTATATTGTTCGTCTTGATAACCGTTACTCGACAACGTCCTAACGATGTATAAATCAGAAGACGAATACGAAGGATTGATCGCGTTTATTACTGAACCACACACAGTTATCCAATATTACAGGTACGTCAAGCAAGCATGAAAGAGCAGTGCCGTAGAGCCGAATGAATGAGTAAGCATGTACAGTACGGTGTAGCGTAGTGCAGAGCAGAGAGTAAGCAGGGCAAGCGCAGTAAACAGGATCAAGATGTATATATATATATATATATATATATAAGTGGAAAAGCATGAATCATCGGATCAAATAAGCGATTAATAATAATGCTAGCGGAATGAATATATGCGTAGGCAGTAAGCAATGTTCAAGTGTATATAATAAAAGTACAATGGTATAGATGGGTTGTTATTGTATGAATGACTGTCCATTAAATAAGTTAACAAAAGGGCTTAGCTGAATTAGATGTAAACAAACTCAATTGTATCTGAGTTGCTATACCACTATCCCTGAATTAGCAGGTCCGAACAGTGACGCTTCCAGCTCTCATCAACATGATGCCATGTCAAATGCCCATGAAATTGTCGAACCTACCGCCCACAAACTACCAGAGATCATATCGAGCAGTACAATGAGCGAATCGCATTCTGCAATAGGAATTTCTACCGAATCTAATGATCATGATTCTCAAGCTTTTCCATAAAATGTGTTACATTCATCAAATGATAATCTGGAACCTAGCGCAGTTTTGATGGTCGCTTTTTATCATTGTGATCCACAACCTACCAGTGTTCGCATTAAGTCTGATGACTACTTTTCTGCAGAATCAAATCCTGACCTCACATCAAATGTCGATCCTCACCATCCGGTCAATCTTAGCAGGTTCCCTATTGAATGCGAGAAACATGTTATAAATAGAATCGCATTAATAGAAATTTGGGTATATGAGGATCCAAGCCCGGGTAAAGGAGGAGGGTTGGGCATGGGGTTAGCGACCCCATCCCGTAGAAAATCAACTCGCTAAAAAAACGCTAACCAGAAAATACCATTCAAACCATTTAAACTCTGCCCTGGGAGTAGAAGGAATAATTATGACGTCTCATGATGAAAGCCGAGTTCATTCGGAAGTCATGAGGCCGATGCACCTTCTTACAACCAGAGCAACAATTTTTATAGGTACATGGAATGTCCGGACAATGTGGGGGACCGGAAGAGTCTTCCAAATTGCTGCAGAAATGAGAAAATACAACCTGGAGGTGCTTGGAATGAGTGAAACGCATTGAACGCAAGTTGGACAACAACGACTGTGTTCAGGAGAACTTCTTTTATACTCCGGTCATGAAGAAGAAAATGCCCCACATACACAAGGAGTTGCATTGATGCTGTCCAGAAAAGCACAAAATGCACTTATTGGATGGGAATCTCATGGACCAAGGATCATCAAAGCCTCCTTCAAAACAAAGAGAGAGGGCATTACAATGAACTTCATCCAATGCTATGCGCCGACCAACGACTATGATGAATACGCTAAAGACCAATTCTACGATAGGCTGCAGTCGAGAAGTGCCCAACCAAAGACCTGACCATTCTGATGGGAGATTTCAATGCCAAGGTTGGAATGGACAACACTGGATACGAAGACGTCATGGGACAACATGGACTGGGAGAAAGGAACGAAAATGGTGAGAGATTTGCAAACCTATGTGCCCTCAATAAACTGGTCATAGGTGGCACTATATTCCCACACAAAAACATACACAAAGCCACTTGGATTTCACCGGATCACACCACACAGAATCAAATCGACCATATCTGCATCAACAAAAAGTTCAGGAGGACGATGGAGGATGTGAGAACCAGAAGAGGAGCTGATATAGCATCCGATCATCATTTGCTGGTCGCCAAGATGAAACTAAAACTCAAGAAGCAGTGGACAACGGCGCGGACAACATCACAAAAGTTTAATACGGCCTTTCTTCGAGATGCTGACAAACTCAACAAATTCAACATAGCCCTCAGCAACAGGTTCCAGGCCTTTCATGATCTATTCAATGGAGAGAGAACTACCATGGAGAGCAACTGGAAATGTATCAAGGAGGCAATCGTTTCAACATGTCAAGAGGTTCTGGGCCAAAAGAAGCACCATCACAAGGAATGGATCACTGTTGGTACACTGGATAAAATTGAAGAAAGAAGGAACAAGAAGGCAGCAATCAATATCAGCCGAACAAGAGCGGAAAAAGCCAAGGCACAAACCGAATACACAGAGGCAAACAAGCAAGTGAAGAGGAACATCAGAACCGACAGACGTAAATATGTGGAAGATTTAGCGATGACAGCGGAAAAGGCTGCAAGAGAGGGAAACATGAGACAACTGTGTGATACAACAAAGAAACTTGCTGGAAATTACCGTAATCCAGGAAGACCAGTGAAAAGCAAGGAAGGCAAAGTAATCACCGACATTGAAGAACAATGAAACAGGTGGGTAGAACACTTCGAAGAACTCTTGAATCGACCAGCTCCACTGAACCCACCCAACATCGAAGCAGCACCCACGGACCTCCCAATCGATATTGGCCCACCAACAATTGAAGAGATCAGCATGGCCATTAGACAAATCAAGAGCGGCAAAGCAGCGGGACCAGACAACATCCCGGCAGAGGCACTGAAAGCAAATGAAGCAGCAACTGCCAAGATACTCCACATCCTCTTCAGTAAGATTTGGGATGAAGAACAAGTACCAACAGACTGGAAAAAAGGACTTCTGATCAAGATACCAAAGAAAGATCTCGGCAAGTGCGACAACTATAGGGGCATCACTCTTCTCTCAATACCAGGAAAAGTTTTCAACAGAGTATTGTTAAACAGGATGAAGGATTCCGTGGACGCCCAACTTCGAGATCAACAAGCTGGATTTCGTAAGGATAGATCGTGCACAGATCAAATCGCAACTCTGCGGATCATTGTGGAACAATCAATCGAATGGAATTCATCACTCTACATCAACTTCATCGACTACGAGAAGGCATTTGATAGCGTGGACAGGACGACAATATGGAGGCTTCTTCGACACTACGGCGTGCCTGAGAAGATAGTCAATATCATACAGAACTCCTATGATGGACTAAACTGCCAAATCGTCCACGGAGGACAACCACCGACTCGTTTGAAGTAAAGACCGGTGTTAGGCAAGGTTGCTTACACTCACCCTTTCTCTTTCTCCTGGTCATCGACTGGGTCATGAAGACGTCAACATCTGGAGGAAATCACGGAATACAGTGGACAGGCAGGATGCAGCTTGACGATTTAGACTTCGCGGATGATCTGGCTCTTCTATCACAAACGCAACAACAAATGCAGGAGAAAACGACCAGTTTAGCAGCAGCCTCAGCAGCAGTAGGTCTCAATATAAACAATGAGAAAAGCAAGACTCTCCGATACAATACAATATGCACCAATCAAATTACACTTGACGGAGAAGCTTTGGAGGATGTGGAAACCTTTACATATCTGGGCAGCATCATTGATGAACACGGTGGATCAGATGCAGATGTGAGGGCGAGGATCGGCAAAGCAAGAGCAGCATACCTACAACTGAAAAACATCTGGAGCTCAAAACAATTGTCAACCAACACCAAGGTTAGAATTTTCAATACAAATGTGAAGACAGTTCTACTGTATGAGGCGGAGACGTGGAGAACTACGAAAGCCATTATCCAGAAGATACAAGTGTTTATTAACAGCTGTCTACGCAAAATACTTCGGATCAGATGGCCAGACACTATCAGCAATAAGTTACTGTGGGAGAGAACAAAACAGATTCCAGCAGCGGAAGAAATCAGGAAGAAGCGCTGGAAGTGGATTGGGCACACCTTGAGGAAATCAGCTAATTGCGTCAAAAGACAAGCCCTCACATGGAATCCTGAAGGTCAAAGGAGGAGAGGAAGACCAAAGAATACATTACGCCGAGAAATAGAGACAGACATGAGAAGAATGAACAAGAACTGGATAGAACTAGAAAAGAAGGCCCAGGACAGAGTGGGTTGGTAAAAGCTTTTCGGTGGCCTATGCTCCATTGGGAGTAACAGGCGTAAGTAAGTAAGTAAGTAAGGATCCAACACTATTTCGTGGAGGAGGAGGAGGAGCTCGGAAAATTTGAAATCCGGATATCAGCTTCGGATTTTTCAAAAAAGAGGTGTTGTACCCCGAAGAGAATTATGAATAGTAACTTTTGAGGACTAATTATTGGCCAATATAATATGCATATTTCCTATTGTAATTAACCTAATCATATTCGTTTCCTCTTATCAGTAACTTTATTTTGACCTTTGAACTATTATTATACGATCCTTGAGTTATCATCAGTTTATTGATAACTATTCACAGCCACATTCGGCTAAATATTGTACAAATGTTATTATCTATTTTATGGGTCGATATGGTCAGTCTGTTTGGTTGGTATATAAACTCAGTATGTTTGAAATACAATGATTCATACCACTGAGGCTGTTATTGGTGTTTTGGACTTAACTGGCTGGGCTAGGCAGAAGCATGACCGGTTAGCGCTCTAGTCTGTTCGTACGGGTTTCGTGTCACTGTTCCAATCGTCACACATTAACTAGTCATCCAGTCGGCATGAGCGGGGACTTCTTCTTGATTGTCTAAATTTCGGCTATTTTTACTTTCGTGACCATATATTTTATTATAAACTTTCTAGGGTAACCGTTCTCCCTTAGAGCATTATGCAAGGTGTTTAAAGGTGCTTTAAACGATATACTTTGCCTTCAACCTGACCATTTTTTCAGATTATTAATTTGGATATATGAATTGTAGAATCTGAAGAGAATTAATCGAAAAGAATATTCTTCGTTCATATACATTAGTCTTTGAAAAATCTTTTAATCCACTACAATATTGAATCACTTTAAGTATTTGTAATTTAAATAAGTAGTATATTAATCACAATCCATGTTTTTATCTGTTTCACAATAACATGTTGAATAGAACAAGTTCAATCATAAGTTAACACATATTGAATTGTCGACATGACAATTCGGAAAAAATGGCAAATAAATGTTTACATGTTTTTTTTTCGTTTGACAGAAAAATTAGTTTGTTTACTTTTGTTGCCTAATGACAGATATAACGAAATTTTGAAAATTTATCTTTTAAGTTTAAGTAAACATTTGAGTTACAAAAAAAATTTTAAATAAACAAAGAAATATGATTTATGAATTGTGTTTACAAATAACAGTAGTAATAATAAATTTTGAATTTGATTAATTTCATAATTATTTTTATGGATAAAAAGTTTAATATGTTACGAAAAATCTTTCATTTAAAAAAACTTTATTTGTCGAAAGAATAAAAGTTCTGTGAATAAGTCATTTTGTAGTTAAATTCATCAGTGAATTGAAGCTAGACTGCCATGAAAAACCTGGAAGCACTGGACGACCGTTTCGTCCTATTATGGGACTCCTCAGTAGTCCGCATCCGCGATCCCGCACTCGCGAGATTCGAACCCAGGACCTATCGGTCTAGCGCGCGAACACAACCTTCAGACCACTGAGTCGGCATCCAGTGGTGTTAATGTCTAACTTCAACCAATCCACGAAATTGAGTAACCATCCACCATTGTCTTCAGTGAGTTACTATTTCACAACAGACTTGGTTGAACTCCACTGGTTACTGCTTCTCACTAGAACTCCAGGAAATACTTGTTGAAGCTAGTCACTAGTGAGCACATTATGCTTATTATTAGAAAGGGTTTTGTGGATGTTACAATAATTTAATTGTTAAATTCATGAGTTCATTGAAGCTTAACCACCATGGAAAACCTAGTGTTACATCTGAAGCGGTTTCAAATTCACTAAGTCAGCGAACGGAAGAAAGACTTGTGACCAGAGACCAAGAAGCTATCTATACTGATGCGTCTAAGACCCAGCAACTAGAGTAAGAAGTCCAAGTTGGAAGCGGTGAAGATGTATTCCGTAAGCAACGAGAAGCACAAGCAATCACAACAGGAAGAAATCAAACATACATATACAGCATAAAATTGTCCTTGGGAAGCATTACAAAGTAGCGTATTAAAAGATACAACGGATCAATAGCGTTTAAGATTTCCCATAGTGGGAAATACGACAGGAAGGGGAAAAGAGCGCTTTTGCCGCGAAAGGGAAGAAATTCAAATTTTAAAAGTAAAATTACAAAAATAAGTCATTTACCAAGTGAGTTCTGGGGATTTAACATCCCGAACATCTAGAATCACTGGACGGCCGTTTCGTCTTAGTGTGGGACTCTTCAGCAGTGCGCATCCGCGAGATTGTTAAACTGGTTATTATGTAAATGAAATAAGAAAAACAAAATTGGAAAAATGAGTATTTTTTCACAAACAGAGTTTATACTTGAATCACTGAACTGTTAGATTTTCCACAGTCGACAAGCATATTTCTTTTATTTATAATTCGTCTTATAATGTTATTGATTTTCAGCAATAATGCTACTAAAGATCAAGCTGGTCTATACTGACAAAATATTTTGATAATTGAAATAGCCCATTATCTCATTGAATAAAAAAAATAAAGAAGATTCAATGAAGTAATTTTTTTATCCTTCTAGTCTTTTTGAACCCACTTGATTATTGCGTAACGTCATTTGATAATTGGAATATTGAGTCATTTAACGACACAATCTTTTCTATCTTCCTATAAACATATGTATAATTACGATACAACTATAAATACAAGTGTACAGCTTAAGTAAATAATTTCGTTGGAAAGAAAGATTTTATTGACCAATTAATCATCTTCAATGAACAATTAAACTGGGTAATGCATACAGTAAAACAAATATTATTAGATCCTTTTATATTAATTATTTTCACTAGAGTAGCTACAGATGCATTTGAAAATCAGTAGAGAGTCTTATGTTTGAACTATACACATTCAAATATGTAGTTGCTTTAAATTTTAGTTTAGGTGTAAACTTTTTCCCTAAGCTTGTAGTGTTTGCAGTTCAGTTGAAATGGACATACATATTACTTGTCAAGTGATTCTTATTAGCTAATTACATTGGTAACTGTCAAGCAGTTATTTTTTTTTAGAAATGAATTATCTTTTTCGGAAAATGATCTAGCCGTAATGACTAATAGAGTATGTTATCTGTATGAAGAACTCGTAGGTTTGCACAATTTGCCTGATCCCATATGTGTGTGACTTTCTAGATATTAAAGTATAGAATAAAATGATTTATTTCCGATTGGCGATTAGCTATTAATAACAATCAATAATTTCTAACACAAAGGTGTCATGGATTAAAGGTTTTGATAAGCCAAAAACACTAGTAGTTAGAAACTAACGACTTTAATTATAATTTATGCTTCCAGTGGACGAGTTTCTATAAAACAGCTTATTGATACCTCAGTCGACTATGTGAAAACATCATTAAGAAATATTTCAAAATGAACAACATATATTTCAGGTAAACATTACTCGTTCTTTTAGATTATGCAATGTTTATATAAGATGATCGAACATTACTTAAAAAAATGAAAACCCATGGGATTTTTCTATGAGGTTGAAAGCGTCTTGCAAGATGCCTACAGCAGTTTATATATGTTTATATATATATACGGTGTCATTCATTTTCAATGTTAAATGAAACTCTATGAGAATCGTAAACAAAATACTGAATTTGTTTAAAATGTCATTTAACTTACCCTCATCTCTTTGTCAATACACTTAACCTAATTTTATTGACAAAAAACAATAAGATGAAGTAAAACAATTCAGCTGATTTTATACACACAAATGTCATTTTAAAATCAAATAAGTTTTGCGAATTTGACATAAATCGGCGTGAAAACTCAAATAAACTGGAGTAAATCTAAAAATTTATTTATTATCAGAAACGTTCACAATAACTCCAGCTAATTATATTTCTTCTCTTTAAGTAAACATTTATTTTATAAATAAATACATAGCTACTATCCATCTTCGCTTACGAAGCTTATGACTTCAGACAATATCGAGGCAGTCCGAACAGGACGCACATATATACCAACAAAAGACTGATCAATTGCAGTCTCAAATAACAATGGGAAATTACAAGTAAACAAAACCAAGTGAATTTAAATATACATTTTCTGTTATCTCCCAATGAGTGGAAAAATTATATTTCCGACGTTTCGTAACTTCATACCATCCACTTCTTCAGACAACTTATTCTAGATAATTTATTCAATGAATCCTTTACATTTTATGATTATTTTGTGAAAGAAAAACGCATCCTTTTGCTTGTAATTTCTAATATAATTTGTTCATATTATTCGTTGGTATTTTCCCTTATAACTTTTTTTCTTTTCAATTATATTTTTAAGACAAAAATAGAGTACTTTTTCTCTTTCAAAATGAAGTAGAATGGGATAAGTGAAAAATTTTTTGTTTGAATAATACAACAAGAATTTATTTATTCTTTAAAAAAAATAACTTGAACGTATTATTTGGGATTTTTTCTTTTTTTTTAAAAAAACTCTTTGGTATATTTTAATTTTTCTATTTTTAAATAGTTCAAAAATGAAAAAATAATTTTTTTATTATTTGGCAAGACATTTATTTTTAGAAATAGAAGTTTCTCAATTCGAATTATATTAGGAGAAATGATTTACATGTAAAACTAATTTTATGTAAATAATGTATACATCTATTTCTATCTATATATCCTATAAGCAAAGATGAATAGTGGCTAGCAGTGGAATCCAGGAAGCGCGTTTCGTCTTATTTGGGATTCGTCAGCTGGATGTACCTGCATCTCAGAGTTGGTGTTCACTCTGGGACTCGAACCCAGAAACTTTCATTTCAAATGCCATCGCGTTATCTACTCGGCCACTGAGTCCTGATAGCCACTTGCTTGTGCGATGGGGTGAAGTTTGAATTCACTTAGTATTGTTTGTTTGGATCTTCCCATCGATATGTTTAGGACTGCAACTGGTCAGTCTCTAATTGGCATATGTGCATACTGTGCGTATTGCCTCGATATACCTTAATTCACAAGCATGGTAAGCAGAGATGGATAGTGGCTAGCAGTGGAATCCAGGACGCGCGTTTCGTCCTATTTGGGACTCGTCAGCTGGATGTACCTGCATCTCAGAGTTGATGTTCACTCTGGGACTCGAACCCAGAAACTTTCATTTCAAATGCCATCGCGTTATCTACTCGGCCACTGAGTCCTGATAGTCACTTGCTTGTACAATGGGGTGAAGTTTAAATTCACATAGTATTGTTTGTTTGAATCTTCCCATTGATGTTTAAGACTGCAACTGGTCAGTCTCTAATTGGTATATGTGCATACTGTGCGTATTGCCTCGATATACCACAGTATGCACATATGCCAATTAGAGACTGACCAGTTGCAGTCCTAAACATCAATGGGAAGATTCAAACAAACAATAATATTTGAATGTATATATCCTATACTTATTCGGATAGATGTAAAGAATTTGATCGAATGTAAGTAGTCTTATAATAAATCACGTAAAAACGTATTGTTATTTTAATATTAAGATTATTATCCAGTTGGTCGAATAATTTATATATCATTGTCTACTGAACGAGAGCTCGGGTCTAGGAAATCGATTTATTACTTAATACAGAATTACAGAATTTCATTGTAAAATATGAGAACTGTACATCAATTGTCCTTTACATTCTCTCTGATTCTTCTAATTTACAATTCCTGTCGATTTTCTTGAACTGTTTTCTTCAATTCAATTATTTTAGCCTTGTGCTACCGAACCATTAAACTTTTGATTAGTTTTGCATACTACTTGTATCCATGCACATAAGTAATATACACCACGATTGGTTATTTATAGTATACTAAAGTTTTATTTAAATCTGTTTATTTAAACTACTGTAAAAAAATTATACATTTTTATGCAGTTACATTATTGTATGAGAATATTATTCTTTAATGCTTTATTTATAAAGTCTTCTGCAACCCCACTAAATAAAATGTTTCTTTGAATCTAATATACTTGATAGGAAATAATAAAATCTATAAGCTAAAATTTAGCACAAAGGAAACCTAGTGATTTACATTTAAAACTTTATTGATATGATCCGTAAAGACTGCGGTGCTAGCGACGTAAGAAATTGATTTAATTGTATCAAACAATCTATGGTAAGCAATAGCATTTTAAGAAAGAATATTAATTTTTTTGTATTATAAAGAGGTATTTACACAGTAAGGTATTGAATAATTAACTTCAAGTATCCCTCATTTAAACTTATGCAAATCTAACCGTTGATAAGTGTAGATAAGAATGATGTAAAAGTTAGGGTATTCAAATACTCATTTGGTTGATGTTTGAGTTAAATAAATGCTTATCTCTTATCATAATGTTCTTAATTACTTTATTTGCTTCACAGGTTTAAGTAGTCGATATCAGCTGTCTGTTGGTACAACAACTTGAAATATAGTTTAAATGGTATCACCAGTTTTCTTCACTAATCAGTATTCTTATTCTCATTTGGGTCAGAAAAGTTCCTTTGCCTTCTAGTTTCAAGCATCAGCCGTTTCTCCAGGTTACAGTCTTAATATTAGTAATAATAGTAATTTCAAGGTGAACTGTTATCGTCAAAATAATTCCTTTTCAATCATTCTTTTGTTACACTAATTTGTGCATTGAGTAGAATATAAATGGCGTTTTCTTTTGACATTACTTAATATATTTGGTATATATAAATAAATTTTAATAAATACTATGACTTATTGTGCACACACAGTACATTTTAGGATAAACTGAAATTTCATTAAATCATAATTATTAGATTTTTTCGATATTACGTCACAGATCTAAAAGCCGTTATGACAGTTGATAACATATACTATCCAGCTTTTTGCACATAGTAACACTATAACTATTTCCACTGATTACTGATTTTTGGTTTACCTTATATTTTTATATAGCTTTTTTTTGTTGAAAAAATGAGTTTAGCTAATCGATATCTAAGTTGATAGGTTTGTTTTTAAATATATTTTCAACCTAAGATCCGACTACTATTTTCTGAATTGAGGCTTGAAACGCCATCTGTTTGTTTATACAGATTTACATATTGTCTATAAATAAATTACTGAAAACATCGATGATGCAATTGCATAAACAGTTATGGTTTAGATATACACTACCTACTGTCTATATAACGATGACAAAAATTTACCTCATAGTAATCATGCTTTCGATTAATCACTATCTCAAATAGATTAAATAGGTATCATTACCAAGTATTGATTTGATAATTTTGAATAAACAGAGCATTGGGTAGATTGTTATAAATAAATTAATGTATTTATAATATCCCAATGAGTAGAAAAATTAGGTTTTCTGACGTTTCGTAACTCATTGTAAGCCACTTCTTCAGAGAACAAATAATCAAATTAACATTAATCCAAGTTTAAATAGTACAAAGGAAAAACACGAATATTAGGTGTGATCAATAAAAAAAAAACAGATCTGAATAACTCAGACTTTTCGTTCCGCTATCCATCTTGTTGGTTTGAACTTTCTTACGCTCTGCTCTTATTGCCTGTAATCATTTGCGCGCCTCGGTATTCATTCGATACTACGGTATCGCCAATAAATATACTCTACCTGGACTAGTTACAGTCTTCTGGTTTACGAGCTATCAAAGGAACCATGTCAACTTTGGGCGCGTATTCTTACTGTAGTAGTGATCGTAGCCAATCGAGACTCGACGCCACCTACACGTGGTATGAATAACTTGAACCTGTTTTTGATTGATCACACCTAATATTCGTGTTGTTCCTTTGTACTATTTAAACTCGGGTTAATGTTAATTTTGTTATTTGTTCTCTGAAGAAGTGGCTTACAATGAGTTACGAAACGTCAGAAAATCTGATTTTTTTACTCATTGGGATATTACAAATATATCAATTTATTTATTCAAATAGATCATGTTTCATAGTTGAGATCATGAGTCAATTGAAGCTAGACCACCATGGAAAACGTGGAATCACTGGACAGCCGTTTCGTCCTATTGTGGGACTTCTCAGCAGTGCGCATCCATGATCCTACCCCGCGAAATTCAAACCCAGGACCTATCGGTCACGCGCACGAACATTTAACCTTTAGACCATTGATCTCAACTATTAAAATTACTATAATATCCACAAAAACGCATTCTGAGATTATGTTGATTTCACATCATTCGGCTAATTGATAATAATATAAATAACTTCTCCAAACATTACACCCACCATATTAAACTTGTTTTTTCTTCCTTTCATAATTTCGTGTTGTGTTTTTTTTAATTAATGACAACAATAGGTTTCATTATTAAGGTTTTACAAGATATCTTCACATAAACTATGCGTTGAATAGATTGTCCATCATAAAAATAAATGATAGATTTATCATATCTGATTAGGTTTAATTTAATTATTTGTGTTTATATTGATGTGACCAGGACAGAGTTGGATAGAGAATACTGATAAGCAATCTATTCTCCCCGAGGTGGGGGTAAGAGGAGTAAGTGGTCGAGTTGATGAAATTTATATATAAATGTCGAAAATTAATATCATAGCATAACATGTTCTATAAATGTCATCAGTCATTTAAATAATGCATAAGTGTAATTTGTTATGGACACTATATATAATAATCTAGTCACCTTTCAATAAACCATACTCTGCTTACACTAGAAACAGTATATGTATGTTAATTTTTCTAATAAAAACTAATATGTCAGTGAAATCATATAAATTAGATAATCATTCATATCTAATTAGAATATTATTATCATAATTTGGTTAGTGTAAACAAATAACTACTTAAAAGTACTTATAAGTATATGTGACGATAAGATTTATCTTTTTCTCTTTTCATTGAGATATACTAACTATTAAATATTTATTTTGATTTTATGATGTTGAAAGAGTCCAGAGTGTAGAATATAAAACTATAAAATGATTAATTTAGTTTATATTAGATATAAATCATCTTAGATAAAGGTTGAGATATATATATATATATTACACATACTTTAATATAGTCTGATGTACTTTTAAAATGAATAAAAGAGCTTAATTGACAATATATAGAATGTCCATTAATCTAATTATTTTACAATATAAATAAATGAAGAACCTTCTATTTAGTGTTACTAGGAGGTATGCCATGATGAAATGGTCACAGAGGAGGGAGAAATATGATTCTCTTATCATCTTTGTTTGAATAGTTGACTTTGTTCCTTTTTAACACGTAATTTTACAATGTTATTTACATATTTTAAATTGTTTTAACTATATTTAACTTTTCAGTAATGACGATATTATTTTTTATTGGTTCTATGTTTTCCACTAAATTAACTTCATATTCTAGGGTTTATATGAAATATTAAACTTAATTACTGGTGTAGGCATAGATGTACAATGTCTAGAAGTGGAATCCAGGACGCGCGTTTCGTCCCATTTCGGACTCGTCAGCTGGATGTACCTGCGCCACACAGTTGATGTTCACTGTAGAATTCGAACTCAGTACCTTTCGCTATAAACGCCATCGCGTTGTCCCCTCAGCTAGGACTATCCATCAGCAACTATCCATCTTTGCTTATAATGCTGGTGAATTAAAGCTAAACCGAAGCAATACGCTCAGAAGGACAATTCAGGGAACATTTATCAAATTGGAAATGAGACAGCTTAAACCAATGATAAACTATTTCCTATGCACATAAGTATTCAGATTCTATTATCTTCTATGCAATCTTCTAGTTGTGACAGACATTTTATGCTACAATGATAAGTCTTGTATTTCTCAAAGTGAAAATAATTTGAAAAAGACGGTTATTGGTTTTAAATGCCAATATGATTAATAGCTGAATAACATAATTTCAGATAACATCATTCTATGAAGAGACGTTCTTTCACTATGTTCAGATGACATGTTGAATTCGATGTTAGAACCAACAAGATGAACAGTTATGACGGATAATTTTAAAACAATCCGTCTCATTTAGAAAAAGAAACTATTATTTATATTATCACCGGGATCATATAAATATTAATGAAATGCTTTCACCGGTATGTCATTGTATATTTGCTTGTTTTACTGAGATGCTTAACAATGGGTTATAATGCATCGACTGAGTATTTAAACATAGGTTGATTTTAAACGTCTTAAGAGCTGGTTAAATCACAAAATGATTTATTCTTTTTGTAATGAACTGTGAATTCGGTTTCTTTTCCTTGTTTGTCTTCAAATATACCATTCCATAGGAGCAATCATTTTTCTTGTAATTCGAAAGAGTTAATCATTAAAGTTTATGCCATACAATTCTAGGCCTTTTGAAAATGCATTGTGATTAACATATCAGAGCTCTCACTATTGAAATAATGTGTCATATTGGAAAACAAGCATCATTAATCAATACGGTGGAATTATATACCATTTATATAGGTTGTATTTGCAAAACATAGATGAAGGATGCAAGTTTCGTGTTTCACATAACTATCTAGCTACTACAATTCATACCTCTCATGTTTGTAAACATGTCTATGAATTCATGTAATCTTGATGATATATATTTATTTCAAAAGGAGATTATCCACTCTTAGATTGAATTCAAATAGATATGGTTTCTTTTCTACTATAATAAAACGTATTTTAATTTAGTGTCGGTTATTTGTTTCATCTGAAGAGGTGGATTGTATTTGAGGCATGAAACATCAGAAATACGATTTTTCTCCACAATGGGATATATAAATCGTTAATAAACGTTCGTTATTAAACGAACTATTCTTTTATAAAAGATAATTAATACGATGATTGCATGCCTCAAAGGTACTAATTTTGATAATCAGTGTTATTTCGTACTGCCTCTTGTTGTATTATTTAAATGAAAGTTATATACTCATAATCTGAACTTGAAGATATATTTCGTCTACGTATTTTGCTAATAAAACATTGATGTGAACTTTTATTAAAACTCCATTTCACTAACGAGAAGTGATTTATATATCTACTTTTAGCTATGTATTAGGCATTCTGATAAAGCAAATAATCATTTCTATTGTGCTTCAATCAAACATACTATTCTATACTGATTTTCTGTATACACAAGTAAAAACACATACACTAATGAAATTGTAGTATCAGTTTATATGTTAAGCCCATATACTTTATTCTAGTTGCTGGCCAAGCCAATTCGCCTATCCATTATGAGTCATATTTTGATCTTGTTAATCATTTGCTTATTAACCTTGACTATACTTTTATATGAGCATATATGTGTACACTTCGTATCTTATTCATCGTATGTCTGTCACTCATTTTTGTCCGACTATAAATGTTGATTAACGCTTGCTTAAATCGAGTTGGCTTCCCAGCCATCTCCACTAAACTGTAGTTGCTGCTATCCTTTGTCTTCTGATTTTACGCGCCGTTAAGATTAGAATTATATCGATTATCGAAACGAACGGTTAACGAATCGCGGCACTACAAAATCATTTATTTCATTAGAGATTACTGATACGATGACTTGAATGATCTAGGTTATTATCCATTTCCGTTGTTGAATTTCATGTTTCAAAATTAACAAGACTGTTATATTCAATTTTAAAAGCTACAGTTTCCACTTAAAATTTGGTTTCAGTAATTTAAGAGTGTGTAGAAACATCTAAGAAAAAGTTTTCATATGTATGATCAAGTAAAGTGTGAGTAAAGATTGTACTGTATTTAAGTAGAGTTTAGTCTTTGGTAAGGAAATTGAAACAATCATTGTAACTTAAAAACTTTAAATTGTACTTGAATGAAAACAGATTGTTTCGAAAGTTATAAAATTCCAACATCTTTTTGTCGTGATTATTTTATCTAGTCAAAGGACGCTTTTCATCTTAAATTACTATTGTCCTATTCAGTTACTGAATTCTACTTTTTTTTAAAATGTTGGACAGTATACTTAATAAACTAAATCAAAGAAATATCTTTGTAATAAAACTACAATAGATGTAAGTATGATTTATGATGAAGTCACATGGATTTTGGGCTGAATTCAAAAATGCATTATCTGATAGAATTGATCTTATTAAGAATTAAATAAAAGTTGTCTATCTCTAATTCTTGAGGAACTTAAAATATTTAAGCATATCTATTGTGTAAGCATACAATGAATGCAATGTTCTTTCTATGTTAAATTGTCAGAAATGTCTGCCTTTAATACGGATTGCATTTGAAACGCTAATTACTCACTGAGCGTGAATTATGTGATTCGATGTGTGCTCAAGGGTGTTTGATGGCTAGAAGAGTTATTGAACTCGAACCCAAACTTCGTTCCTAGTCCATTTTGTTTATTATAATAAGTGGTTCATCATTTTATATGGATTATTCATGTGAAAACCATTTATCCGTTATAAATTAATTACTTTATGCTATAAAACGTTTTAAATTTACACGTTATTTTTCAACTGACAAATGTGTCTCCCGGGGTCGTTAGCACAGTAAACTTTTACCATTTTTGTTTGTTGAATTGCTAGTTTTATGCGTTAATTAGAAGATAGTCTAGGAAGTATTAACTTCTTGAAGCTTATCTATTACTCTGAGTTTGGATAATAGCTAATGTGGTGTTTGCTACTGATGTCAACATACATAAATAGTATGTAACTCTTATCAGAAATGGAAGGCCTGTCAAAAGAAGGTCGAGAAGATTGAACTGCAGAAAACAAAAAGGTGAACAGAAAGGAGTTGAAAATTGGAAGAATCATAAAGGATGTAAAAGACAATTGGTGAAAAATTTTCAAATGAAGCACTTAATGCATGGTTTTCACATTTTATGGAAAAACTCGGTAATTAATTAGGTCGCTTCCTCACAACCGAGTTCTCGTTCACTACACCACTATTGTTTAGCAAAATTAAGAATGAATTACAGTTTTGATCTTAGAGATTGATTAGCTTCAAACAACCACTGTAGAGTTAATTATATTGGTGATTTCATTATAATTATCGGCGAGATAACAATTTATGGACGAACCAATCAGCTGTAAGATAACAGGTCACGGATTTTGGCACAAAATTCACTAATCTATTTGGCTAAATAGAGTTTTGCGCATTATAGTTGATGTCAATAAGTGATTAAAACCCGAAAACTGTTTTCTAATTCTAATCATCAACTGTAAATCACAGTCTTAATTCCTTAAACTGGTTTGTAACCCTCATTTAGCCGTAGTGTGTAGGTAGACATTCTCAATGTCACTTAAGTATCATTCAAAGATAATCCATAAATTATAGTCTCACCCAATTATCTAACAAGAATCTGACGTCATTCGAAATTCCATAAATCATTGAAGATAAACTATGTTTATAAAAGGAAAAATGTAAGTGTAAAATTTAAATTGATGTATCCATTTCCGCTCCAAAAATCCTTGAAATAATTCGAAGTGTATAATTAAATTACATTAAGATGATAAATAAGAAGTAAAATAAATTACAGGACAAAAATTATTTTTCTAGTTGTTGTTATAGTGAAGGAGATCCAGCTTCTATGTTGATAAGAGTAACAACTATTGAACAAATATAAAATTATAGATCAGAGGGGGTTTTGTGGAGAATTTAGTATTTTCACAGTTGAAATCATGAGTCAATTGAAGCTAGACCACCATCGAAAACCTGGAAGCACTGGACGGCCGTTTCGTCCTACTATGGGACTCCTCAGCAGTGCGCATCCACGAACCTGCTCTCGCGAGCGACATTCGAACCCAGGACCTACCAGTCTCGAGCCGAAGCCATTAACCGATAGACCACTGAGCTGGCATCCAACGGTGTTAATGTCTAACTGAGGAGTCCCATAATAGGACGAAACGGCCGTCCAGTGCTTCCAGGTTTTCGATGGTGGTCTAGCTTCAATTGACTCATGATTTCAACTGTGAAAACACTAAATTCTCCACAAAACCCCCTCTGATCTATAATCATATGCTCACTAGTGACTGACTTCAAGAGATATTTCCTTGAGTTCTAGTGGGAAGCAGTGGCCAGTGGAGTTCTACCAGGTCTGTTGTACAGATATCATCTCACTGAGGACAATTGGTGAACGGTCGCTCAATATCGTGGATTGGTTGAAGTTAGACATTAACACCGTTGGATGCCAGCTCAGTGGTCTATCGGTTAAGGGCTTCGGCTCGAAACTGGTAGGTCCTGGGTTCGGATCCCGCGAGAGTGGGTTCGTGGACGCGCACTGCTGAGGAGTCCCATAATAGGACGAAACGGCCGTCCAGTGCTTCCAGGTTTTCCATGGTAGTCTAGCTTCAATTGACTCATGATTTCAACTGTGAAAATATAAAATTCACCATTAACAAATAATTAAGTCAATTTCATATTGCTTTTTCACTGACCACCTCAAAAGGGACTGTCTATTGGAATTCAATCTAAGGGTGGATAATCTCCTTTTGAAATAAATATATATCATCAAGATTACATGAATTCATAGACAGGTTTACAAACATGAGAGGTATGAATTGTAGCAGCTAGATAGTTATGTGAAACACGAAACTTGCATCCTTCATCTACGTTTTTCAAATACAACCTATATAAATGGGATATGATTCCACCGTATTGACTAATGATGCTTGTTTTCCAGTGTGACACATTGTTTGAATAGTGAGAGCTCTGAGATGTTGATCACAATGCATTTTCAAAAAGCTTAGAATTATATGGCATAAAATCTAATGATTAACTCTTTCAAATTACAAGAAAAATGATTGTTCCTATGGAATGGTATATTTGAAGACGGAACAAGGAAAAGAAACCGAATTCACATTTCATTACAAAAATAATCAATCATTTTGTGATTTAACCAGCTCTTAAGACGTTTAAAATCAACCTATGTTTAAATACTCAGTCGATGCATTATAACCCATAGTTGAGTATCTCATTAAAACAAACAAATATACAATGACATACCGGTGAAAGCATTTCATTAATATTTATATGATCGCCGTGATAATATAAATAGTAGTTTCTTTTTCAAAATGAAACCAATTGTTTTGAAAGTATCTTCCATAACTGTTTATTTTGTTAGTTCTAACATCGAATTCAACATGTCATCTGAACATAGTGAAAGAACGACTCTTCATAGAATGATGTCATCTGAAATTATGTTATTCAGCTATTAATCATATTGGCATTGAAAACCAATAACCGTCTTTTTCAAATTATTTTCACTTTGAGAAATACAAGACTTACCATTGTAGCATAAAATGTCCGTCACAACTGGTAGATTGCATAGAAGATAATAGAATCTGAATACTTATGTGCATAGGAAATAGTTTATCATTGGTTTAAGCTGTCTCATTTCCAATTTGATGAATGTTTACTGAATTGTCCTTCTGATTATACAGTGAGAAATGTTTGATTAATGTGTGTATGTTATTCATGAATATTTTGCTGTAAGCAGTCCACTTTCATTCAGTGATATGAAGGTGAGTCTAAAATTTGGAAGATAGATGATTCTGAACTCCAGTTCGTTAGTGACGTGAGTAATAAGAAATTGAGAAGCAAATTCTCGAAATGCATATCAAGATTGTTTGAGTAGTTACTTGAGACTTTTTGTAGATATCCAACACTCACATGTGATCGTTTTGATTAGGTGTCGGAAAGCAGGAGTTAAATTTATGGTACTTCGCGTTTTGAACAGTGCTCACATCACCGATCTACGAAGTTGGAATGAATGACTTTATTCAAAGTTTTATCACTTCCTTTGCAGGTACATTCTGATTAGTGTAAAAGTATAGAATAGTCCGAGTATAATTTATTTATTATTCCCTACAGGAACATTTTTAATAAGAAGCAAAATATAATGATTACATGAGTTATAATTTATCCTGTGTTCTTCGAGTCAGGAATCTACCGTAACGCCATTCCTAATTTCTCGATTTTTATTACGGAAACTAACATTTAAACTATCACTTCCTAGCATTTTGGCAGTAATTATTAATTTTGAAAAGAGGAAGAACAAAGATCCCAAGAGAATACCTGAATTTCATTTTATTTTGTTGGTTTTTGTCAGCTGCTTATAACTTCTGATATTTGAAAACTGTAATTACAAAGTAGATTTAAATTACTGACTTGAAAGAGTGTAGTTGAAAGTTATATTGAAGTCAGATTAGTACATTATAGCAAGGGTTTAAATAAATTAAACAAACTAAATATTATAGATATACCTTATGTAAAAGAAAATTCTACAACATTAATTGTGAAAACAGTTCAAACGACCAGAAACATGTGATTACTTAATGAGTAGAGCTCAGTTAACGAAATAAGATTATTAATCTGGAGAATAGTTTAAATAAAGCCCAATGATGTAATAAATTCAAGAAAGAGTTAGAAAAAGAAAAAAAGGGAAAGTTTAGATTCAGCGATGGATGTTTGTCACCTATGCATGTAAAGATTAATATCGATTTCCTTTTGAACACAAGAGCCAGTTTTTTGACGCCTGATAGCAACGGCTTTAGAAGACTGGAGTTTGGCTGTTTACTAATCAACTTGTAAGATTGCCATTTTTCTTCGAAATTATCAAGTCAAAACTAGTTAATGATACATAATAAAATAGTATTATCCATATTTTTAACTAAATATGAAATAAACAGTTTGACACATCTATTTAATTGATAGACAATTCCAGTTTATAGAAATACATAAATGTTTTGCTTACAGATTATAAGATCAGTCCATATTATAGTAAACGATCTAAATAGAGAAGTTTTGGACATCAATATAATGAATCTTTTTTTTGATTGAAGTTTTCCTGTTCACTAGAGTTTATCAACTAATAGTCTATTTACAACATTTCAGGGAATTGACACTTCTATTCAATATATATATATAAGACAGTTAGAAAGCAAAAACTGTTTAGATCCTTCAATTAACTTATTTTCCATGAAATGATAATTATGTATTAGTTAACTGATCAAATAGATCCTCAATATTAATTTCATTCTGTCAATCAAAATAATCCATGTAGGAAATAAGAAGAAAATATCACGTTTTGTTTTGTTAGGTTCCAAAAATGAAAAAAAAACTAATATAATATGTGAAAGTATTATCTGTTGAATTCGTGTGGGCTAAAGATCACTGATTAGATCCAAAAAAAATTTTTCTCGTTTAAAAAAAGGGGTGTGGATTCATAAACTCTTTTTTCTTTTTTTAAGAGTCGAATATATGAATTTTATCTCTATTCATTATCATAGATCATATATGAATATTTTGTTGTTGTGTGTGAAATCAATTATATGGTAGTGAACAGAACACGAGTGGGGACAATCGAATGTATTTCGACACAAATTACAGATTATCTCACTAAATTCTGATAACCATACAGTAAACAGTTAATTTGCAAAAGAACAATCAATTGTCTCATTAATAATTGTTCTTTCTGCAAATATCAGTCCGTCTTCTCTGATTTCATTGTTCAGGTATTTTCGTACCGATTGCGCTTCATCTCTGTTCTTTACTTATGGATCTTCTGCCAAAATACATTCTATATCTGACCATCACCATATACTACTTATATGGATATAAGTAGACCACACTACAATATATTTTCTAACTTCAGTTAACTAATATTTCATAAAGAGCTACTATGTGAATCAGTAATTATTTCCAGTTATTCACAATTTAGTTCATTATTTAAATTCACTTGGATTTTTAATGTAATTTTACCATTGATTCTAATATATAATTTAAGATAGGCCTACATTGTTCCTATGTTTTTTCTTATTTCATTTTTCCATTTATTGAATTTCGTTTTGATTATTTTAAGTCTTTATCATAAATCTTTCATTTATACTAAACAACATAAATAAAATTCACTCAATATTCAAAGTTAGATAAAATACTATAAATTATTAACCAATGATAATCTATTGTCAATGGGTTAATAAGATAGAAACCAAGTTATTTTCTGAAAGTATTTTCTTAATTACACCTATGATTGCAACACATGCTAACCCTAGTCTGAATTCTCTTTTTCAAGCATCAGTTCTTTAAAAATTTCGAGACAATTCATATTAATGATTGTTAACTAAGCTAGAACTTTGTTTTTAAGCTTTTGTTAACTATATTCAATCACATAACATGGTTTGAAATTAATTTCATTTCCTTTCGGATTAAAATTTCAGTAGTATAAATATATCTACCTTTCATCATTTATAAATTTTTTTGTTTTATCAAACGGATACAAGATTTAATGAGAATAAGAATTGTACTTTATCTAAAAATAAAAAGGAAAAATCATTTACTACCGTTAATTTTATGAACATTTATAAGTCTGTATTTACTCTACAGACTATTGTTGTAGGATGTAACATTTGAAATAATAGTAGTAATGGTAATTATAGCGATAGTAATAGCAACAGTAGTGTAGTGAACGAGAACACAAGTGTGGACAATCGAATTTATTTCAATAAAAAATTTCAGAAAGTCTGAGTAAAATCTGAGAACCATACTGGGAATACTTCATTTGCAAAATGTCAAACAATTGTCTCAAACTTGACTGTTCCTTTATTTCCACACCAATCATTCATTTTCCTGGTTCTCTTTTCTTTCGTCTTATTAACCTTCTATCTCCAGGTATTCCACTTTTGATTGGTGTTACATACTACTTATGTCTGTCAACATCGGTAGCATACATCACAGTAGTACAAGTGAGCTTAAAATAACAATTAGCATCAAAAGTGATATATATCAGTAAACATTAAGTTTATAAATATGTTTTGAATCTTAAAACAAATATTGGACAACTCTTCATGGTAGGTTAAATCAAAGTAAACAACTGGTAATAAACAAAACTTAGAAATAAATAAAAACAATAGATAAATAAACAAACAATTTTGATGCAAACTTGATATTACTAGTATTTTCGACTTATTAAAAACAATATCAAGTGGTCATTAGAGTAATAAACGATAGATTTAAAGTGGAATTCATTGAAACCACCCCTACAGCTCTTCTTAAGTTACAACTGCTCCTAAGCACGGGTAAATAAGGAGGTTTGGACAAGAGGTCAGCAACATAAACCCAGAGAAAGCAAGTTGCTGTAAAATGATAAACTAGAAAAACAATTTCAACCATTTAAACTTCCCCCTGGGATTTGAAAATTCCTCATTTAGGAGAATTTTGATGCCCGAATCAAGGGACCGATGTCCCCTCTAACAATCAGAGAAACAATTAACATAGGTACATGGAATATCCGGACAATGTGAGAGACTGGGAGGATCAATCAAATATTGAGGAAATGAAAAGTAAGTGAAACCTACTGAACCTAAGCTGAACACAAATGATTAGATTCGATAGAAATGTTATTGTACTCTGGTCATCAAGAAGAAAATGCTTTGTCCACACAAGAAGTTGAAACCGACTCTGTAAAAAAAACACGAAAAGCAGTTATAGGAAGGAAATCTCATCATAGCACTCTTCAAAACGAATAAGGATAAAATCACGATGAATATTATCCAATTTTATGCACCCACCAATGATATCAATGATGACTATAAAGATCAGTTTTAATATAGGCTGCAGTTTATTGTAAAGAAGTGCTGAGGAATGGACCTGATCATCCTGGTAGGAAACTTAAACGCCAAAGTCGAAATGCACAACATCCAGTATGAATATATCATGAGATGATATGGACTGGGAGGAAGGAAGGAATGAGAATGGTGAGAGATTTACAAATTTATGTGTCGTCAACAAAATAGTTATAGGCGGAACTATATTCTCACCCAAACGCATACACGAAGCTACATGGGTATCACTGGATTACAATACAGAGAAGTAGATCAATAATATTTGCATTAGTAAAAAATTCAGAACTTCAATGGAAGACGTGAGAACCAGGAGGGAGAGGAGCTGAAATAGCTTTATATCACCACCTGATTGTGGTCAAGATCAAAATGAAGCCAAAGAAACACTGAACAACTGGAGAAAGAGAATTTCAACGGTTGAATACAGTCTTACTTCGAGGTACTGACAAACTCAACGAATTCAAGATAGCTCCCAACAACAGGTTCCAAGCCTTACAAGATCTACACAAGGAAGAAGAAACTACAATCGGGGACAATTGGAAAGGAATAAAAGATTTCTATCGAAAACCTGGACAAGATTCAAGAAAGAAAAAACAAGAAGACAGCAACTAACAACAGTCGAACAAGAACAGAGTAAGTTAAGGCACAGGCCGAATACATAGAAGCAAACACGAGGCTTAAGAGGGCGATTAGAACCGACAAGCGGATATGGGGGTAAGATCTAACAATGACTGCGGAAAAAGCTGCAAGAGAAGGAAATATGAGACGACTATATAACACAACGAGGAAACTAGCAGGGAAATATGGTAAACCAGAGAGAACGGGCAAGGACAAAGGAGGCGAACCAATCATTGAGATTCAAGTACCGAGGAAAATATGTGTAAAATACTTTGAGGAACTCTTAAATAGATCAGCTCCGTTGAATCCACCGGACATCGGAGCAGAACACACAGACATTCCTATAGAAGTCACTGCATTGCACTGACGATCGAAGAAATCAGGATGAGCATTAGACAAATCAAGAGTGGGAAAGCAGTAGCACCTGACAATACACCAGCTTAAGCATTGAAGACAGACATAGAATCAACTGTAAACATGCGTTATTTTCTTTTCACGAAGATTTGAAAGGAATAACAAGTGTCGGTGGACTTGAATATTGCATGGAGAACACTAATCCAATCACACTTGATGGCGAAACTCTGAAAGAAGTGGAAACCTTCACATTTCTGGGGATCATCAATGAGAAACAAGGAGGATCTGATACAGATGTGAAGGCAAGGATTGGCAAAACAAGGATACCATTCCTACAAATGATGAACATATGGAACTCAAAACAACTGTCAGTGTCTTCAGTACGAATGTCAAGATAGTTCTACTATACGAAGCTGAAACTTGGAGAGCAGAATATTGCAAACTGCCAATAAGTACAACATTATTAATGATTATGAAACAGAATTCGGTAGTAAATATGTGACAGACTACTGTCATAATTACAATTGAGGTGTTGAACAGTGTAATCATAAAATGTGATAGTGATGTTTCTAGTCAGTGACTTCATAATGTGAGATTACCATCCATCTATTGGATTATATGCGCTACATTTAAATTAGAGTGCTAGAACATACATGTAAAACACAAGCCAAGTGAATAGAAAGCCAGACTCATAACCGCTTCGAGTTTACTAGAGGGAAACGTGAAGCTAATCTATCACACTAAGAAGTCATTATCTCCATAATACACCGCCAAATAATTGGCAGTCACAAAAATATACCAATGGTTGTCTAGTAAAAATCAATCAGTCAGAACGCCGGAAACACTAAAGGCTATTCAAAATCTCTACCTCAATGCAAAATATCAATTTGCAAATATACAATTAATTCAAAAATCCATACTACCATTCATATAACAAGGAAAGTTGCATGCGAAAACATTGCAGCAATTTGAATTAAATTCGAGTGTATGACCAACATAAATATCGACAGCATTCATTCAGTATACTACTTATATGCGTCTTCAGCGACAACTAAATTCGTTCACTATCATAGACATATGAACATGGTATCTTTTATTCTATGGTATTCTATGGTATTCTTTTATTCTATTTATCGATTCCAGTGAAATACATTCAGTTGGTACGTGTTTGCAGAAACTGAAAATATTGTCATTGTTATATATGATATTGCGCTTCTTGAACTCCACTGCTAGTCACGAACCATTTTTGTTTATAATGCTTATGAATTAAGGCTATATTGAGGCAATACGCACAGTATGCACATATGCCAACAAGAGACTGATCAGTTGTAGTCCTAAACATCAATGGGAAGATTCAAACGAACAATACTAAGTTAATTTAAATACGTTAAGTATTATATATATTATTTTTTTCGAAGGTTCTTTCTAGAACAAACGATATGAATTATGATTACATTCATTACGTAATTTAGAACAGCTTTCTTAGGTTAGTAATATTCAGGATTAATAAAGGATTATCAAGAAATCTGTTCAAGAAATCTGTTTAATCAAGCCGTATTAAAACTCGTAAAAAAACATGTGCATAAAATAATTCAAATAATTTAGTCTTATTCATATTTTCAATCCACATTTGTCATAATATAACAATAAGGAATATAATTGAATTTCATATCATCACTTAGATTGATCATGAGAAAAGAAGATGTTGCTTATGTCAAGACTGACATTTCATGATAAAAGATTAAGGCTACTGTTCAGCAATCCTCTCTTTGAAACATAGTCTATAAAAAGTGGATATGTGTAAGCTGAATAATTTTGATCAAAGTTGTTTTCGAAATATTCCTAATGTATCATGTAACGATTGAGTGATTTATGCTTTGGCCAGGTATAGGGTACTGAGCAGAGATGATGAACTAGTTTATAATGTTGTGAATCTTTGCCAACTAAGGTGGTTCGGTATACGTAATACATGCCCATAGTTGTGAGCAACGTTGGTTACCATAGGAGCAAATTGGAAGGAACCTAGGGATGGACACATAAAAACGGGAAATCAGTCCATAAAATCACTGTTGGTCTGAATTGTGTTATTAGAGCTAAACCAAGTAGTTGAAATCAGCAGAGTATCTTCTATCAGTAGTCAAGAACACTGGGTTATGCGACTCGGAAATGGTCACAGTGCCCCAAATGTATCCTCTCTTTTTCTTTCTTGAAATTTTTATTCCAGTATTTTTTCATGCAGAGCTTTTTATTCCTTCCTTTAGAGTCATAGTCTTAATAATTAACTTTTCTTTATTAACATTGCCAACATTATTTTTACTCTTTTGAGATTCAGTTTTTAGTTCCATCTCGTCGTGCTGTGGTTTGGCCACTTTGGTTTTTGCACATTTTCTCCAGTGTCTATGTTTATTACGACTAAATAACTTATGTGTCAACAAAAGAAAAAGAATTTAATTAGTTGGTATTATGGCTTCGGAATAATCAATAAAAATAGTCTTCTTTTTCTCCAATATATTGTCACAGCTTATTAGCGTTAATGTATGTAATCGATTAATAATGCCTCTTATTAATGTAATGACTATTCTTCTTTAGATATTCTAAATAGTTAAAATCTGATTAAATTTAAGGGAGAATGTGAATTGTGTAACGTTTACTATTCAGCTTATTTTGTCACCTAATGAAAATGATCTGTTTGGATAATATTTACACTTAAATTAAAAGAAGTTACATAAAACTATATGATCGACTGATACGTGAGGTAGATTTCTTGTTCACAGACTTTTCCTTTGGGTAGAAGTTGACAACTGATTTTTCATTGAATGACTTTAATAAAGAACATTTTGTCAGCTGAGTTTGACAAAATATGTGAATGCTTTTTACACACTTAGAATAAACGAAAAAAAGTATTAGCTTTTCAACAATTCTCCTATTAGTGTAGTCACTTGGACTAAGATTAAGTTAAACACTCATTTTATTTATGATTGCTAATTAACAGTTCCTGGGGAAAAAAACTGATTATAGAAATATACTGGCTTAATTGGAAAATCTCCGGCATTAAAGCCAATGCGCTAATAGTTTTAGTTTCTGCAGCTTCCCTAAACGAATTAGTCATATCTATCTGCTGATAGGTAAAGATGTTGTATTTTCCTTGAACAACTTATTATTCGTATTTTTAACATAAGTGATATACGTATTAAAGTAGTGCAACAATAGGCTGAATATTCCCTGAAAAAAATCTATCTGAAAGACTATCATTTGGTACAAATAATTCAATGTCAGGTCAGTTGCAGCCCGAATAGCTCAGTGGTAACGTCTCTAACTGTTAAACTGATTGACACAGAATTAAATCCATGAGAGAGCATCAATTCCCTCAAGATAACAGGTGCGCCTTGCTGACGAGTGCTGAAAATCACGAAACTTATTATCGAGATGTCCTGTCGACTACCCCCAAACACTACCGCACAAGGACAAAACTTAAGTGTGTGAAAACCAGACTTATAACAGAAATCAATCCTCTACATAATTTTTTTTCAAATTATAGGTGTAAAACAGAAAAGGATAAGAACGCTTGACTGAAATGGAATAGATAGAATTTGGTTAGCAGTGGAATTCAGCACGCGCGTTTTATTCTATTTGAGATTGAAAATCAAATATTATTCGAATAGCAGCAGACAACTGTGAAGAAGAGAATAATCTTATGAATGTGAAAATTAATAAATCATTTAGTTTTTAATTATTTACTCCACTTTTAAGCCATGAAACTCACCAACTGGAGGGTCTGAGCGTTTATGAGTATGCATTTCCATTGAGAAACAAACAATGTCTAAACGGTCAACTGATGTACTTTGAGTTTCTGTAGTTCTATTGATTTAAAATATATTTAAATGTAACAGAAAGTCTACCCGTCAAAATGTGCATAAATACAGGTTGCTTTCTCGTGAATACCTTAAAATATCATGTAAACTCACTAAGTATTTTTTGTTTGAATCTTCCCATTGATATTTAGGACTACAATTGATCAGTCTCTTATTAGCATATGTGCATACTGTGCGTATTGCCTCAATATAGCCTTAATTCACAAGCATTATAAGCAAAGATGGATAGTGGCTAGCAGTGGAATCCAGGACGCGCGTTTCTTCCACTGCTAGCCACTATCCATCATTGCTTATCATGTAAATGTCTGAATAATATTTGATCAGCAATAAATTACACTTTTTATAATCAACATACAAAATATTTATATTTGACAATTCAGAAGTCAAATAATGATAAAAAGTCAACTGAATTATTCACGAAAAATATATATAATGTGTCATTTACACCATATCCACGTTGTGGAATGTTCAGCAGTTGAACCACATCAGAAGATTGTTCATATAAATGATGACTTTAAGTAGTACACATAATAATATTTTATAAATCTACCTCTTCATAACTCTCACTTGATTGGGACAACAGTATGCCTAAAAAAAAACTATAAAACCAGAACAAACGTCTAGCAAAAACTTTACAGCATAATAAGAACTAATCAAATTGTCATTGAGTAGCAAAGTATTCACAGAGTAGCTACATTTTTCTATTAAAACCTTGAAACCATTGAAATCAGGTGAAAAAAAACTGAATACAATTTTTTTGTAAACTTAGTTTGACTATTTACAGTAGTATATTTAAATGACTAATATATATTTTCATTTCTATCTTCATTTTTTTCATTTTAGATACGGATAAATGAAGTTGAAAATATGATAATTAAGAAGATTCAAAATAAATTTGTCAAGAATATAAATATGATCTATCAGCGAAATTTAAATAAAATGATAATACTAAGCAGTTATTTTGTTTTTATTTATTTCACTTGATGTATAAATTTAAAGAAATTAGCTCCATGAGGTATTTCCTAGAGTTCTAGTGAGAAGCAGTAACCAGTGGAGTTCAACCACGTCTGTTGGTAGATATCAACTCACTGAAGACATTGGTGAATGGTTGCTCAATTTTGTGTGTTGGTTGAAGTTAGACATTAGCACTGTTGGATGCCGACCGGTTCAGTGGTAATATCGGTTAAGTGCCCGCGCGCGAGACTGATAGGTACTGGGTTCAAATCTTGCGAGTGCGAGATCGTGGATGCGCATTGTCGAGGGGTCCCACAATAGGAAGAAACGGCAGTGAAGTGCTTCCAGGTTTTCCATGATGGTCTAGCTTCAATTGACTCATGATTTCAACTATATGGAATTTCTTAATAAAATAGAATAAAATATTTTTCGACGACTAGCATTTGAAAGCTTATGTTTCTTAACAAGATACTTTGAAATTATTATTCAATATCAATCGCTATGAAGATAAAAATTATAATACTGCAACTAGTAAATATCCGATCTTCAATGCAAAAGTGTATATTGATAAATTAACCTTTTTAGACTTCCCTCTGTCCTTTTCCCGACTTTATGAAGCATCAGTGGATACTGCTAAATATAGGTTCACGACTCATGTTACTATTATATTGGAATCTCTTTACTAATTGTGCATATTTTATATAGTCGTATAGAAGCGTCTCAAGCTACTACAATTATTATGGGTACAAAATCGTTACTATGTATCGTTGTTCTCCGGATTACACATACTCTTTGTTTACAACAAACATTAAACCCAAGTTTAAAGTTTGTTGTCGATTATCTCTAGTTACAAAATAGTTTCCACTTAATTTACGCATGTACTTATTTTAAATTCTAACTATCTCAACTTTAAATCACTTAATAGAATATAGTCTATCCATCTACTCACATAACGACAATGTTTTTTCTAAATATATCTCCTGATAGTAGACTGACACAAACATATATAAGAATGTCGAACCAATCACCTCTAGCCAAACAGTTTCGATCTCTCTAATCATCATTATACACAACATATGTTTCTGTTATTTATAAACAACAATAATACACAGCATCGCCTCCCAAACGCCCTGGTACGGACGAGAGTGAGGAGATTCAGCTCTCCCTCTCAAAATGCTCTCACATGGTCATGAGTATGAAGCCACTGATAGGGAAGTCCCACTCATTGCATTCTCGCAACGAGAGTGTTGTTTATGAAACTGAGGGAAGGAAAAGCAGATGTCCAGTGCTTTAACCAGGTTGGTAGATATTTAGGATCCATCTAGAGGAGTTAGTTGAAAAACCTTGATTCCAAAACAATGGTGCACACGGACTCCAGGATCCTGACTAATCAAATGGAATATCAACCTATTGTCAGTCACCGGATATCATGAGACTGCTTCTCCTAACGTTGCTCTACTGTTTTGTGGATTAGACCTTTAGGTCAAAGGCTCGAGGAGTGACCTCCTAAGGATACCACCTACTTCGGTCTGAATGCCAACGTAGTGTTCCAGTCCTTACACAAATCGAATGATGAAGTGTGGCGCATATATATATTTGGGGCCTCTTTGTACCAATGGTTGTGTTTAAATATTAATAATATGCATTGATCTACATTTACATAAACTTTAGACGATGAAATAATGATACTATTAATCATAATTGACTACTACCGTTAGTCATCATATGTAATATATGATATATTAAGTTATATTAAATGACGAGTAATCAGTGATGAAATGACCTAAAACAGCAAGATCAATTTACAGTTAAATTTATTTATATATTGGATGTTTAATTAATCATTTATTCCATCAATCTAATTTTGAATAATTTCAATTTGAAAGTTTGACTTAGTAACTGATTTATTAAAATATGAATAATTTTGAAACTTTCAATTAACTAGTATCTAAGTAGCAAAAGTAAACAATAACTGGATTAAAATAGATTAATACTCTCATTACATAATTACGTTAATCAAAGAAGGCGATTGTCAACTTAAAGATTTTTAAATAAAGGAAATTCATAGCTGAAATAAGTACCCTTATTAATGTTGCTATTTCCTAGCGGGACAGTGTAATGTTAACGTTTTCATTTTCGTTTGTTTCGTCATCATTAACTCCGATTTTAAGTAGATGTGAATAATTCAAGAGCCATATAAGCCCATCCTAACAACCTAAATTATAATAGTCTTTTTTCTCAAAAGATTTTCTTATTTTCATTAGGATTTATAAAACCGTTTCACAAGTGAATGAGATATTGATCTCTCGATCAACAGATTATTAATTTGAATCCCACTTAACCTATTTTGATTTGAATAACTGGATAATATCTCAACCACTTATCTATACAAAATATATGATAAAAAATGGGGTACATAAACCAGTACTCAGAAACGAGTAACGATAAAATAACCGCCTTGTTGGGTGTATTCCTGATAATGTAATTGATTGAGCTTATCCTCAGTGGTTGGTAAATGGGATCTTGGATCATATATCTGTTAGTTATGAATTAGTCCTAATAAAAGGAATTTCTTGAATTCTCAGAATGTTTTTGGTCAGAAATTTTATCATTTCTTCAATTGAATTTGTGTTTAGAGCTTTCAAGATACGTTCATACATGTCATTTCGATTTTATTAGCTGTCCTTTGAAGAACTGTATTTCTTGTTAGATGTCGTCTACTGAACATTGATGCATAAAATGTTTCTGTGACAGATAACAGAAGATAGTTCTGTCTTTCATATTATCATGCTCATTAACTGCTAATTTACGTTCTTGAATACATAAGCAGGGTAAAGCGGTTTTTTCATAATTAATCTAACTCATCTTTTAAATGATATCGAATTTGTTTTCCTAAGTTGTTCTGTTAACAGAAAGGACAAATTGGTGATATTAATTACCCAAAAAACACAAATTACAAAAAGTTGAAAAATTCCAGTAAGAATTTCCAAGACAATTTTTCATAAATGGCATAACAAATTGTTTTCTGGTTCATGAGAGTTAATTTTTATAAAATTAACCTAATTTACTGACATAAATTGTTGCCATAGAATAGAACATCGTGTACATTTATTAAGTCCAGGTTTTCCATGGTGGTCTAGCTTCAATTGACTTATGATCTCAAATATTGAATATATTTGTCCAAACGTTCATTATCTTCAATAACATTTTAGTCCTATTTGGAACTCGTCAGCTGGATGTATCTTCATCATAAAATTGATATTCACTCCGGGACTCGAATCCAGTACCGTTCGCTTCAAACGTGATTGTGTTATCCACTTAGCTACTAACAATTCAGTCCATTGATAGAAAATAATAAAATATCAGTTTATAATTATCGATTGGTGTTAAACTTTTCCCCATTAAGATATAAAGCTATAAAGATATTTATTATAGATAGTTTATTCAGTATTATTCCTTTGAGAATGTACCTTCTCTTAATGGGATAACTGAATACCAGATTATTTTGTATCCATGATTAGTTTATTTTTCGATTAAATATACACTAAGTATTATTTTTATTAAGCAGATAAATTATCAAACTTTAAATACTAAAACAAATATATACTATATTAGTTACTATGGACTTTGTACAATTTAAAAGTACCTTCTATTGTATTGTTAATTGATAAACCAACTTAACATTTATAATGATTATTTACCTACAGGAGATGAACTTTGAATTACTTTTCTTGAATAAAATGAGAAAACATAAAATGTAAAGTTATCTAAGTTAGAAGTTAATGACAGTAATATGTTAAGTATGTCAATAACAACAAAAAAATCTATTGTGTTAAATTACAAATTAATTAAGTCTGAACACGTAGACCATTAAATTTTTATTTAGTAGGTAGTTGATATTGCAATTGCGATGATACCTGAATGTTTAAAGTTTTATTCTATGTTGCGTTATTAATGTACATTGATAAAACTTTTCTGTCCAATGCTTCTGATTGTTTCTTTTTTCAATTCCTGTGCGTTACTGATGTAAACGACTTCTAAATAAATAAACTAGTGATGTCAATTATGCAAAAACACCAGTAGAAAAACAAACAGTTATTAAAGGAAGACTGATGTTTAAAGTAGATTTTAATGACAGTGTGCTATGTGCTACTGATGTCGACAGATATAAATAGTATGTATCATCAATCAAAAGTGAAATGCTTGAAGGCAGAAGGTTAAGAAGACCGAAGAAGGTGAACCAGAACAGTGAATGATTGGTGCAGAAATGAAAGAATAATGAAGTCTGAGACGATTGACTGATGTTTACTAAAGGAACAGTGAAGTTTGAGACAATTGATTGGCATTTTGCACATGAAGTATTTACTGTATGGTTCTCAGATTTCAATCAGACGATCTGTAACTGTATTCAAATACATTCGATTGTCCTTACTTGTGTTCTCGTTCACAATGTAGGGCCAGTGAAATGTCACTGAACCCTAGCCAAACCATCCGGCAGTTGGGTCACTGAATATGGTACAGATCATCGATCCCGGTCAAGGTCAAGGACAATCAACGCGCATCAGTCAATCATACGCCATGGACTGGCCCATGCGGCAGTGGTTCTACCTTCGCTTGTATCTACTTTAACTAATATATTCCTGTAATAACGTCCTTTGTGTTGTACAGTCTTCAGAGCATCCATGGTCCCTTGGTACGTCGATGTGGCAATCCACGTAAGGTGCTGGTCGCGAGGTGTGACTTCAGCGTTAGTTGGCTCATCACCATTCTCATCTAACTCTAGTGGGCCCCCAATCATTCGACATAGATCATCAACGTTGATGGTCTACAACAACAACAGTTTTAGAATTTTTTGAAATCTGATATACAGTTCATCAATTTTATCCACCAGTTAATAATTTTTTGGTTATGTCACTAATCGACTAACCATTACCTTAAGTTCCTTTCGAACTATTAAAAGTTTGACTTTTTTCATTTATATTTGAATGTAGTAACAACAGCGCTGAGAGATATCTTGCCTAAATGACAGACAGCCATGTCTGATAAAAAATGAACAATTGATTATTTGTTGGTATCATTACCAAGATTTGATTTGATAATTTTGGGTAGATTGTTATAAATAAATTAATATATTTGTAATATTCCAATGAGTAGAAAGATTAGATTTTCTGATGTTTCGTGACTCAGTGTAAGCCACTTCTTCAGAGAATAAATAACCAAATTAATATTAATCCAATTTTAAATAGTACAACAGAACAACATAAATATTAGATGATCAATCAAAAACAGGTCCGAATAAATCAATGTCATGTCATTTCATTTTGGTCAAGGTGATTCATAAGCGACATGTTTATAATTTGTGTATGTGTGCACTGTTAATGATGAAAAATGTGTGACCTTTATAATGACAATGGATAAAGTTTAGTTTGTAATGTAATGGTGTGAATTGTAAATAATATCAGACTGAGTGACTAGGATAGATGGTCCAAGTAGGCTGTATGGTAAGGCCTTCCTTTCTATTGAGAGCTGTGGGATTAAGCATTATATGGAAAGCTTCAGCTACTCTCCAAACTTTGTAATTGGAAGAGCCTTTTTGTGGTATTTTGATATTTTTGAAATCAATTTGATGATTATTGAAAATGGCGTGAACTGCTATTGCTGATTTTATTTGAAGTCTATTCAGTTCTACAGGATTATTAGGTTTCCTTGTATACCTAATATGTTCTTTGACACGAGTCAAGATTTAGTGAGATGAATATCCACTATAGAAGGCATCACAATCGACATAATCTAATTTGTAGACGCAGTTCTGTGCAGACATGAATGGTATTTTTTCTTTTAATCGAACTAAAGTATTTCGAAGTGTGTTCGTTGTTTTGTAATATACTTTAATTCTGTGTCGTTTTAAGATCCTTTGGAGTTCATCAGTTGTGCCATGATGGTATGGTAAAACTGCAGTATCAATTCATGGCATTTCATTCGAATTATTATTATTACGTACTGAATATTACTGGATATTACAAATATATTAATTGATTATTTGTTGTATGTATTTACTGTTAAGATTTAAGACTGAAATCGACTGATCTCCATTAGTATAAGGATTTTGTAAAGAAATGTCTAGAAATCACCTTCAGGTTGGGTCCTATGCCGAGTTTGTAAACTGGATATATTCCCATATCAATGGTGATACCGAAAACAGGTGTTATATGGATCACACTACTAGCCACTATCTAAACACATAATCAGCTCATAAAAGCAGAGAATATCAAAGAATCCATTTAATAATCACATATCAACGGCGATTGATTAGGTTAACCAATAAATATGACCAGCAGCAGATCACGATCCATAATAATCATTGAAAGGTATCATACCCACCGAGTAGAAATAATGCTTATTACTACTAAGTTAGGTATTAGTGTTAGATGTTATTAGTAACATCTGAACTGTAAGTGTAAATATCAAAACTTGCGTGAAACCACACTCAGTTGATGAGTCAGAAAAGTACGAAACTCATGTCATAGCTCGCTATCGAAACTATTACAGGTAATCTGTTATCCGAATCTTAAGCATCCTCTGAATATATTTGTATATAGATTTGGTTTGTGTGTAGTAATGGGAGAATAGTATGATTGATCGTTAAGCGTGGACAAATAACCGCAACATAATGACTACTAAATGTGATTTCCTTTCTAATTGATTTCTACTCCGGACACACTGAGTGTGACTATTTGCAACTGTATTGGATAAAGTATTATCTAGTGTTTACCTTGTTCTCGATTCTGGGTCATGAATCCTGGTTTTGATGTAACGTGTTTAGTCTCATCATTGTATTAACGTATTATACGAGAGTGAGATGAAATATTTGAAACCATACGTTATATCACTTAATATTAAACAAACATATTCAGGCAAGAAATATATTCTTTTTATCACGATCAAGTAAATTCATTCAGAAATTTTACAGAATTCATATGCAACGAATATGAATGTATTTTTTAGACGCAGTTGGTAAAAAGATTTTCTTAAAATTAAAATTCTCTTATGTGATTATTTAATTACGCTTGTTACCTCTCGTGGAGGAGCATAGGCTACCCACCGGCACTCTTCATCCAACTCTGTCCTAAGCATTTCTTTCCAGTTGCTATTCATCCATTTGATATCTGCTTCCAATTCTCGAATCAATGTGTCCCTTAGTCTTTTTTCCGGGTGAATAGTATCTAACCCATGTTCACATGGGTCAATAGCAGGAATTATAATGAAGCATACATGAAATAAACCATAATCTTTGAACCTTGTGAATAATTTCTGAATTATTTATCTTATTTCTTCATATTTGTCTGTAATCATAACTCCAACAATTAAAATGTAACAAAGTATTCAATAGGGTAGATATTTTTCTATAACCATAATAATAACTGTTATATCACCTGGTGAATTATGAATGATAACTTTTGAGGACTATTTATGGACCAATGTAATATGTATATTTCCTATTGTATATCATTAGCTTTATCATTATTAGCTTTATTTTGACCTTTGACCTATTATCGTACGATTCTTGAGTTATCATCAGTTTATTGATTACTTTCCCCCTATAAACAACCACATTTGGCCAATTATTGTACAAATGTTATTTTCTATTTTTTATGGTACGATATGGTCTGTTTGGTTGGTATATAAACCCAGTATGTTTGTGAATAATGATTCATATTGCCGAGGCTGTTATTGGTGTTCTGGACTTAACTGTCCGGGCTAGACAGAAAGGAGGAGTGACAAGTAATCAAGACTGCTCGTACGATTTTATGTACCATAGCTCCGATCGATAGTTCGCTCTTCTCTCATTGGCGGGAATCAGCACGTTCACATAACAAATAGGGCACGCACTTATACGATATAACAATAACACTTATATTATCTTCACAGTTGAAATCATGAGTCAATTGAAGCTAGACCACCATCGAAAACCTGGAAGCACTGGACGACCGTTTCGTCCTATTATGGGACTCCTCAGCAGTGCGCATCCACGATCCCGACTTATATTATCAACTATTATTTTGTAATTTATAAATATCAGACGATGAATGATAGTACTCATTCAGTCTCAAATTATTGTCTAACAAATTTACAATATGTATATCACAATAATCAATAATACTAGGTTTCATAGGTTGACAAGTGTTGTTACAATTTTACTATTACTCATATAATGTAACCAAGCCCAACAATATATAATGCCTGGAGGCAAAAAGCTAAGCAAACCGGAGAAAAGAGAACGAGAATGATTGGTGAGGAAATGAAGGAATGGTAAAGTCTGAGACGATTGATTTTCTGCATATGATTTAATGTACGATTATCAGATTTTACTCAGACGCTCTGTAATTTTGTATTCAAATACGTCCGATTGTCCCCCCTTTAGTTCTCGTTCACTACACTTACTTACGCCTGTTACCCCTTGTGGAGGGGCATAGGCCGCATACCAGCATTCTCTATCAAACTCTGTCCTAAGTAATCCTTTCCAGTTGCTATTCATACTTTTCATATCTGCTTCTATTTCCCGACGTAATGTGTTGTTTGGCTTTCCGCTTCCCTTCACAATTCGAAGTTAGCGCTTGCTTCGGGATGCAGTTGGGTGACTTCCTGAATTTATGTCCTGTCCACTTCCAACGCCTTTTCCTAATTCCCTCTTCTCCCATAAAACACTGTTGGTGATGGTATCCGACCGGCGAATGTCGAGTATTTTGCGTAGACAACTGTTTATAAATACTTGCACCATTTCGACGATGGTTGTAGTAGTTCTCCACGTTTCGGATCCATACAGTAGGACTGTCTTGGCGTTCGTATTGAAGATTCTGACTTTGATATTGTTTGAGTTCCATATGTTCTTCAATTGTAGGAATGCGATCCTTGCCTTTACGTCTACATCAGATCCCCCTTGTTCATCGATGATGCTCCCCAGGTACGTGGAAGACCCCACATCTCCCAGGGTTTCGTCATCAAATGTGATTTGGTTAGTATTCCCCGTGTTGTATTGAGGATTTTGCTTTTTCCTTTGGTTATGTTGAAGCCTATTGATGAAGAGGCTGCTGCTTTATTTGTTGTCTTCGTCTGTATTAGTTCGTGTGTATGGGATAGGAGGGCTAGGTTATCTGTGAAGTCCAAATCGTCTAATTGATTGTGAGATGTTTATTGTGTGCCGTGCTTTCTCTCACATGTCGACGTCTTCATAATCCAGTCAGTCATCAGAAGAAGGAGAGTAGACAGCCTTGTGCGACTCCGGTCCTTACTGGAAATGCATCTGTCAGCTGTCCTCCACGCACCACTTTGCACTGTAGTCCGTCGTATGAGTTCCGGATAATGTTGACAATCTTCTCAGGAACTCTATAGTGTCGAAGAAGTTTCCATAATGTTCTCCGGTCCACACTATCAAATGCCTAGTCATAGTCAATTATGTTGATGTATAGTGACGATTTCCACTCAACTGATCGTTCCACGATGATCCGTAGTGTCGCAATTTGGTCTGTGCACGACCGATCTTTACGGAGAAACTTAATAAAATTTAAAATGTTATTTATTTGTTTAAGAATTCAGAGTCTGTATGATAGTGGATTCTCTTCAAAAGAAAAAAATTATTCAATAACTTTTTGAACTAGGCATGAACTTTTTAGTCTTTTGTAATTGGATTTTGAAAAATAGTGGTTCTTACATAATCTGTTTTTATGTTCCTAACAAATTGATTCAATGTTGATTGAATCAATTCAACCCCCCCCAAAAAAAAAGAAACAACACCGTTAAAAACAATAAAATTTATTCACTTAATATGTATACACATAATTAAGTTAATGATTTCAGCAACAATATGGGATAAATAATTATAATTTCATTCATTTAAAAGTAAACAATCATCTAAAAAGTGAAGGGTTAATAAATAAATAACAACAAAATCAAAAAAACTCATGAATAAATCACCGTAAACAAAATAATAATAGAGTAATATTTATTAAGTAAACATACAAAAGTGAATAATGTGTAAATAATAATAATAATAATAATTATTATTATTATTATTAGTAGTAGTAGTAGTGGTAGTAGTAGTAAGTCAGTTAATTCAATAAATGTTTTATCCACAATCATATAGAATCAGGATCTGTTAGTTGATACTGATAATGAGCATAAATACACAATGTTGATGTCAAATCAAAAAAATAATAATTAAAAAATATGTTTTGTTTGTTTTTAAAAAGAGAAAAGGGATAAAAGTTAAGTAGTAATCACATTTTACGTGAAAAAAATCAATTCTTCCACACGATATTCACCACTAACAAATTCGAATTTGAAACGTCTTAAATCTTTTCGTGTAATGATTCCACGAACCTAAAAATAAAGTAGAAATGAATGAGTTGATTAAAAGTAAGTTTAATTCATTCATAAATAATAAATGTGACGGTTATACCTTAACAAAATCAGTGAGACTATAATTTATGGACGATTTTTCAGTAACGCTTTAGTAGTCTTGAGAATGTCCACCTACTAACTAGGACTAAATGAGGGTTATAAACCAATGTGAGGAATTGGAATTATGATTTGCAGTTGATCGTTAGGGTTAGGAATTGGATTTGGGGTTTTCATTATGAACTGACATCAGCTAAAATGCCAAAACGCTATTTAGCCAAGTGGATGAATGTATTTCGCACCAAAATCCAAGAGCTGCAATTTTATTTCCGATTGGTTCGTCCATAAATTATAGTCTAGTCACAAAACTAGTAAGTGTAGAATGAAAATTAGCCACATAGTAAACAACTTGTAGATAGAAATAAATACAAAAACAGTAGTTAGTTTATCAGAAAAACAAATACACTCATCAACTAGCAGTATACAATCGATAGATAGAGATCAAATCAAATATATTTTCTCACCTACTAAGTGTAAAAAGGGTTTTCAAAATGAATTTATTTTTACATTTAAGGTTATATACTTCGAATAAATCGCCCCCAAATGCCCTGGTACGGCCGAGAGTGGGGAGAGTCTACTCTCCCTCTCGAAATGCTCTCACATGGCCAGCGAATATATAGCCTCTGCCAGGGAAGTCCTACTCACTGCCTTCTCGTGGCGGGGGTGTTGTTTACGAAAGTGAGAGGACGAAAAGCGAATGTCCGGCGCTTTAACCGGGTTGGTGGACACGGAAAGTCCACCTAAGGGAGTTGGAAAACCCTGATTCCAAACCATTGGTGCACATGAGCTCCAGTATCCTGATGGAACGAATGGCGAATGAACCTATTGTTGGTCAACGGCTACCATGGGACTGCATATGTACCGCATATGTACCTGGTGCCCTTTTGTACCAATATATATGTGTTTAAATAAATAAATAAATCTCCTTACGATGCTCCACTGCCTTGTGGATCAGACCTTTAGGTCAAAGGCTCGGGGTGTGGCCCCCTAAGAAAACCACCTGCTTCGGTTTGGGCACCCGGGCAGTATCACAGCCCACACACAAATGAATGAAATGATGAATTCTATTGACGATACTATTCTCGCTCATATTAGAAGCAAGACAATTTACACTATTATTATTATTACCATTGTTATTATTATTTTTATTATTATTACTACTATTATTTACTACGTCGCTTTTTCACTCCCTTTATTCCCAAATTGTGTACCCTTCCTTTCCAACTTATGCAGTAGCTCGCCCATGGTGGAAACTCTGTCCTATCTAAACGATCTCCAGTCACTGTCTGGTTGAAAGTGAATGCTTCCACCGATTATGAATACTGAAGCAGTTTTTCTGAAACCGCGTTCAAGCTGGCTTCCTTCAACGTTCGCACACTAATGCAGATCGGACAACAGATGAGGCTGGCTATGTCTTTAGAAAGTCTTAATGTTGATGTTTGCTGTCTATCCGAGACCCGTATTCAAGACTCTAGTGAAGTACTACAAATTTGCTCTCCATCTGTCGCTTCGAAAAGCTTGTTTCACGTGCGCTTATCAGGGGACCCTGTGGCAACTTCGTCTGGTCTTGCAGACGTTGGTGTTGCACTAAGCGCTAGGGCTGAGGCAGCACTAATCGATTGGATCCCCATTAACAGTCGGTTATGTGCTGTTAGATTAGAAAGCTCCATCAAAGTGAGAAGAAACCGGCGTGAGAAACGGTGTCTTTTCGTCATATCCGCCTATGCTCCGACAGATTGCAGCCCGGATGCAATCAAGGATGAGTTTTACCACCAGTTAACAGTTCTTCTCCAGAAAGCGCGTTCGACAGATATTGTAGTATTAGCCGGAGATTTGAATGCACAGGTCAGGCGTCTAGGCACAGAAGAGAGTCGTTTAGGTGGCCGATGGGGACTTGTTGGTCGCAGGACAGATAACGGGGACCGTTTGCTGCAACTGTGCACAGACCACAACCTGTTTCTGGCCAGCACTAACTTCCGGCACAGTCATCGCCGGTTGCCACCTGGCGTCCTCCCTCTGCATCCCAAGCCTGGACTCAGATTGATCACATCGCGATCAGCTACCGCTGGCGTGGTTGTGTACAAGACTGCCGCTCCTTTTGGAGTACCTATCTGGAGTCTGATCATGCCCTGGTCTGCGACAATCTCACCTTACTTTTCAGTGGCCGAAGGATTGACCACCACCAACGGATTGATATTAGTAAACTGGCTGCAACTTCTGTTGCAAGTAAGTATCGAGCGGAGCTAGCCTTTAGGCTAGCTACCACCCCACCGAAAAGTATAGATGAGCATTGGTTGCATCTTCACGACGCCATGAAAATGGCGAGTAAAGCCGCTTGCGGCTTCGCGAAACGTCCCGCTTACAAGCACTGGGTTTCTTCTGGCTCCTTACAACTGATGGAAGCCCGTCGGTCTACTCCGGGTGACCGTGAGTTTGACCACAAACGAAGGCTGTCACGTAATGGAATCGGACAAAGCTTGCGTAAGGACCGAGAAGCCTGGTGGTCGGAGCGTGCTAATGAGATGGAAGCAGCAGCCGCATCTGGTAACTGCCGGAAGCTCTTCCAACTCATCCGAGCCACTGGCAGCAAGAAGTCTGGTGTGAGTGAAACAATCTACGAGGATGACAGGATGCCAATCAATAACATCTCTCGACGTCTTGGACGATGGACGGAATTTTTCGAAGGGCAGTTCAACTGGCCTGCTGCTCCGGCAACATCAACCAGTTTGTCCTGCCCCCCATGGCCGGTGACGACTGATCCACCAAACGAGGCGGAAGTCCGCAAGGAACTCCAACTCTTGAAACGTTACAAATCACCTGGCCCAGATGACTTACCTCCGGCTCTTCTTAAAGATGGTGGTGACTTTCTGGCTAAGGAACTGACGGCGTTGTTTGTAAAGGTTTTGTAGCAAGAAAGTGTTCCAACATCATGGAATGAGTCAATAGTCGTCCCTATCTTTAAAAAGGGTTCGCGTTGTTCCTGCAACAACTATCGGGGGATAAGTCTACTTTCGATCGCGTCCAAACTATTGGCTTCTATCATTCTTCGTAGGTTGTTCAAAACCCGAGAACGATTGACTCGCGAGGAGCAGGCTGGTTTTCGTTCTGGTCGAGGATGCATTGATCACATCTTCACCCTCCGCCAAATGTTAGAACACCGTCATACTTATCGCAGGCCAACAATCGTAGTGTTTCTTGATATCAGGGCGGCCTTCGATTCGTTGGACAGGACTGTTCTCTGGGATTGTCTATTGAAGAAGGGTGTGCCTGAGAAGTTCATTAACATCTTAAAGGCCCTGTATACGAACACCTCAGGCAGAGTGAGGGCATACAACCACCTTTCTCCCTTGTTTCATTCGAGCAGTGGGGTTAGGCAGGGTTGTCGAATCTCATCATTCCTCTTCAACTTTGCCATCGATTACATTCTGGAAACAGCTCTGATGGATGTAAGTAATGGCGGTGTGGATATGTTGCCTGGTGAACGACTTCTCGACCTCGAGTATGCCGATGATATTGTCTTACTGTGCGATAATGCCCAAGGCATGCAATCCGCACTTAATCAGTTGACAATCAGCGTCCGCAGGTACGGTTTGTACTCTGCACCTTCGAAGTGCAAAGTACTTCTGCAAGACTGGCAGGATTCTAATCCTGTACTCACCCTGGATGGTGAGCACATTGAAGTAGTTGAGAAGTTCGTGTATCTAGGTAGCTATATAAGTGCTGGTGGTGGCGTGAGTGATGAGATTGATGCACGTATAATGAAAGCCAGAGCGGCTTATGCCAATCTGGGCCATCTTTGGCGCCTTCGTGATGTTAGTCTGGCTGTAAAATGTCGGATTTCCAACGCGTCGGTGAGAGCAGTTTTGCTCTATGCTTGTGAAACCTGGTCTCTCCGAGTTAAGGAAGTTAGACGTCCATCTGTGTTCGATCATCGTTGTCTCCGAAGGATTGCTGACATACAGTAGCAACACCATGTTAGTAATGCAGAGGTTCGGCATCGTGTGTTCGGGCGCAGAGACGATAATTCAATTGGTGTCACCATCTTGAAACACCGACTTCGGTGGCTTGGACATGTTTTACGAATGTCGTCCCAGAGACTTCCACGCCGTGCATTATTTGCCGACTCTGGGACTGGTTGGAAAAAGCGGAGAGGAGGTCAGTGTATGACATGGTGTTGTGGCATGAAAGAAAGCTGCAAAGGGCTAGCTTCTGTTGGTCCTTCACGACTCCTTGGCTGGGGTCCGAGAGATGGTGCAACACAGTGGCTAGAGACATTATCAGATATGGCTCAGAATAGAAGCCAGTGGCGATCCTGCTGCAACCTTCTTTTACTTTCTACATAAAGAATGGTTCTTACTTTCCTATTTGAAAGAGTCTTCTGGTTGTACATTTTAGTCCGCCTTATCTTTTCATCCCTTCTCTTCCTACTTTCATTATTTTGTGTGGCGCATATGTATCTGGTGCCCTTTTGTACCAATATATATGTGTTTAAATAAATAAATAAACTCCTAAGGTGAGGGTATAAGTTTTTACTTGGTTAGGCAGTTGAGTAAATAGAGTGATGGTTTTGAGGAACGAACCGTTGTTGTTAATATGATAGCGCGTTGACTATCATGAAAATGGATTCATATGACTATAAACATGACGGAATATATTCATAACAATTTTCTAGTTATGTAAAGATCCACATTATTTGTTAACTAAGATCAAAAAGTTTTCATGATCACATAATTTAGAACTATAAACATATTTTGATAGCATTTTCTGAACAGTTGCTGCTAAAAAATGCATCGGATAGATTTGAACTTTTCTTGATAGTTTTATTTAGTAATTGTATGGAGTTGTTGTAAGCTGTAGCCTGGTACTTGTACGAAAGCTAGCGAGTAGATAAAACGGAAATCAGATTACCAAATTGTTTACTATTGATCTTAGTTTCACAAAGAACTATCAGTATTATATTCGAAACGAGAGAACTTAGTGTTTCGAAAAATTCGGTAACATAATTTAATATAGATTTCATTACTAACGATTCATTGACTAGAAAATAAACAGTCAGAACATTTTATGTAGTTAGTGATGCATGGTTTTATCCCATACTATTTATTTTCTTCCACAGAATTTAGTCACTAAAACATGAGGTACTTTGAACTGATGGGATTTATGTTAGGCTAGTTTCCCTTGTTTGATGTGACGAGATAGAAAGGTAACATTACTTTAGTACAATATTTGTGTATTAATTAGGTATAAACTTATGTCAACATGGCAGATGTGAATCCTCTTTCAGTGTGATATTTGTATTCCCTATATTAATTCAACTGAACTATATTTATTGTGTTTTCCCGTAACTCTTTATTTTCCCCTATATTTTATATTATTGTGCACAAATTAGTGTAGAAATGAGTGCGCTTCGGTCTAATGAAGAAGTCATTTTGAAGAGGTAATAACTCTACATTTTTACAAGTATTTCGCATTCTTCCTTGTTCCTTGGGGATTACAGCGGTTCCCGTTTCCATACATAAGCAGCAGGAAGGCGGGTACAACAGATACAACATAGACAAAACACGTTTTTATAACCTTGTTAGTCCTTTGTCGCGAAAAATAACTACTCAATAAAATCAAGCAGACACTCTTCATGATCTCAACTATTAAAATTATAATAACATCCACAAAAAACCCCTTTCATAGAATTCATGACACTGTCAAACTGTAATTATGGGTATGAATTCGACGTATATGCAGAGCAAAAAAAGCACGTTGGTGATTTACTTGATTTTGACTATCAACGACTGGTAGATGCCGGAGACCCAGTAAACGGAAAAGATGGTAAACACGAGTCATTGTCATAGTCTAAAATAAGAGAAGATAATGTTTCACATGATAAAGTTGTAGCAGAAATTAGAAAATCATTGAACAAGATGACTTATTAAGATAAATTTCATTGAATAAATATAACATTGAAAGACCAAGACATCCATCATTTATCAAAGTGAATTACTCAACAGGTTTCGAAGTAGGAAAACGTAAGTCATATAGATATTTTATTATTCGGACCGTGAATTATCGTTGTCGAATATGAAGATGTCTACCAGAATAAAAGTAGTAATTTCGTTAAAATACCAAGTTATTATTATTTTTAAAAATAGAAAGTAGATAGTTTCTGTTGTATCCAGATGAAGAACAAATGAATGGTAACCGTTAGGAATTACTTATGGACTAATATTATACGTATATTTATATTCTTTTGATCATAAGCTTTTATTTGATCTATGGACTATTATTATACGACTTGCTATTCTCAAGATATTCCCAATTTATTAGTAACAGTCTTTCACAATCACTGCAACTTTTTGGCCTGATATTGTATAACTGTTATTTTCTATTTTATGGTACGGTGAGGTCTGGTTTGTTTGTATATAAACCCAGTGTGTGTGAAATATATGATTTGCATAACGGAGGCTGATATTGGTGTTCTGGACTAAACCGGCTAGGTTAGGGAGAATCTACTATCTCGGTGGTCTAATAAGAACTCAGAATTAACTCTGGTTTATACGTCATTAGTCTGGTTGTATAAGTCGATATCTCTACGTGGCAGTCGCATCACGTGATATAATTAATCGGGAATAAAGACATAAATTTCTGACAAAAATAAAGAATGGCACACAAAAACTCAAGAAAAAGTGGCAGCTTATATCTATTAATTGCAAGTAAGTCTCTTATGAAATTGATGTACTCAGTCTTAAAAAATAAAATCCTAATAATTCAAAACAATCATCTTTAATCAAAAGATCCAATGATCCGTTGAAATACTCGCAGGAACGAATATAATGCGGATTTGCTTATAGAGATTTAAAAACAGTTAGCATCTTAGCTGTAAAATGACAAATTTAAAAATTACCACTATAATAATAACTTATTCTTCAAATACAGCCATAACACTGACACAACTAAATGAAAATATTCTCACATTATGATCCAAAATCACATTCCTAATCATCAACTGATTACTTATCTTATCAACAACTCCCGACACCCATCACCGAAGTATTCTGAAGTTTACACACAAATTACCTTAGAAACAATACAATTTATTATATATTAAACAAAGCGGAAAACCTTGTCAACTATCGAATTGTCTTTAAATATAAAGACATACATACCACATGGGGATTACGTGAATAAATACGTAGGACTGAAAACTCATTGCTACATATAAAGTGAATTCGTCACTATCACAGTGGATTAACAAAAACTAAACAATTAGTGAAATAATATTAGAAATTATACAGAGATGTTAATAATAATCATTCTGATTTACGTATTAGGGGGTTATAGTGAGGTGGATAGTCACAAGAAACAGACAGCTATGACTATGAAACATTATTGAAAAAGTACACATTTTAGGTTAGACTACATCTCATTTATCATAATTACTACTCAGAATTTAATTTCTATTCAGGTATTGAAGGAAAAGACAAGTCGAAAACAGACAAAAAGTCACTGTAAGTAATTCTTTTAATACTAGAAAATCATAAATCGGATTTCTCATCAAAATAGCACGATACAACTACTGTCTGATTTATTTGACAACTCTCAATGAATAATTATATACAACATACTGATTATATTATATATTATTCATTACCTCCAACACTACAAATGGGACGAGTGAACACTAAGGAATACCTTTTCTTTTACGACTAATAATGACACAATAGGGATCCATTAGCATTTACAGAGTAACTTGATGTCAAGTTGAGAAGCGACTACTAGGAATGTGACTTCTGATGTGTCAAAACTGACTTGTCGCGCAGTTTGAAATGTCCGAAATTTCGGCCTGAAAAATCTTTTTTTAGTTTACTTTAGTTAAACATGTTTAAAAGTTATTATCTAAAAATGACATTCTCCGAACATTACAGCTCCATGTTCCGTGTTCAAACATATGCCATTGTAAACAATGAGAAGCGGACGTAGATGAGGTCATCAAGCTTATCCACATGTACGATCACAAATATAAAAGCTCAGAGAACGCTAAGTTTCTTCTTGATGCAAGCATAGGAGAAAAATCTTCCAAATTATCGGAGAAATGATTCTTTCCTATGCTTGTTTGAAACTCGTCAACAAAATTTATCTACATGATCAAATGAAGAAAGCTTTATATCAAATATTTTTAATGGCCCAATTTAAAGAACGAATGAATATGCTGTAGATATAAATCTCCCGTTTAACACCGTATATTACACTTAAACTAAACCTGTTTGTGAGACGGCAGTAATAAGAAGCCAACTAACGGTTAAGTTGAACGAATTTATTTTAGGCACTCATTTACTCCAACAGACATTTAGAATGAAAAGCTGGAAAGCAAAGCTAAGAAGGCAAGTGTGCCAATATCATCTGATAAAGCGTGACGAAATATTTGTAGCCCAACAGAAGTAAGCTAAAGGCATATGATGAATAGGGTAGGCAATACGTGAATACGTTCATATAAAGACAGTCAAGGTTAATAAGTAATTTGGTTGACAAGGTCAAAATGTGACTGAAGAACAAACAAATCGGTCTGTCCGGAAGCTAGAATAACCCATATGGGCTTGAAGTAGTACTAGAAGTTACATATTCTCGAACCTAAACCCACTGTTTATAATGCTCAAGGTTGATCAACTAGGCTTTTTGTAGCGAGCTCTATTTGCAGTGATAAAATGAATAATGTTAATTAAAATTGTTATCTCACACAAACTAACAGAACATTATTCATTTTTATAAAGAAACACAAGACTTCATCATCTTACGAAAAAAAACAATGTTAATCAAAGTGTTTGCACGAAGATAAGATTTAACAATTACTTTTTTAGAAGAAAAAAGATTTACCTCTGGGACACTGTATGGCGCTTCACACATGTATGGCCTCAAGTCTAAGTAGGCGTCCATATCATCACATGACAAATTCGCTAAAACATCCTAGGAAAATGAAAAACAAAACACAAAAACCCGACATAGAACACTTGGATTCTGAGCAAGCCTCACAGTTTAAAAATAATTTTAAAACGTGTGTATTATCATCGAAATTTTTGTATTTTTTAATATTTCTTAATATTTAAACGGTCTAAGCTATTTAAATAATGTTAAAAGAGTTAAATATTTTGAATTTAGTAGTAAAACAATGATTAGACGTTAAAGCTTTTACACACCGGTTTCAAACTTGTTCAACCAACTTAAGTTTAAACAATCGAGTAGCATCAAAAATGATCAACCAAAATTTACATTTTGAAACCGAGTGTATATGAAATTCAAAGTTACTAACCTAGAAAATTCTATTTCAGCAAGGTTTTAGCTTAACGATAGTGACTTACATTTCATCTACTAGATTGGAAATTTAAGAAAACTTAAACTAATTGGATATTTGCAGATAATGTAATGTTGTCAGTTCCTATAGAGAAAGTTAGAGGTTCATAAAATAATCATATACTACGCAGTACATCAAAAGCAATGGCTAGTGATTTTGAGTAAGAATATTATTTTACTTATACAATTGTGACGTTCCCTTCATATTACTATGCCAGCAAACAACAATGAATGAAGGTGAGCACAGTGGGAGGCATTCATGACAAATATTTTGTGCAGTAATGGTTACGAGAGAGACCGGTTGTCGAACAGGTGCATAAGTGTGAAGGACTTGCTTAAAATTATATTCAGCAGGAATTACTTTAACATAAATTATTACCCTACTTTATAAATGGAACTTCTTAGTTTTTAAAAGTGAACTAGCATTTATTATTTCAAATAAAAGAAGGGTAGATGCAAATATGGTCAATGACCTCAATAGATGTGCACGAAATTGTACTAATTCCCTGAAGTTTTGGAATACCTAATAAGAGATAAAAACTGTTTGATTCATACAAGGCAGGCTGAGGATTTCCAAACGAAAATTAAAACTGATCGATGTCATTTGTGATCTGAGAATCAGAAAATAACAGCTATCTAACATATCCTGAATTGTAGTAGTTTTTTCCTCAGATCTAGTGGAAAGCCACTGAGAAATATGCAGCATTGAACAGTCGTTTTATCATAGTCTCAGATTTATCAGTTGTGAGGAATCACGACAACACAAACGGCCAGTCTTAAAGCCTTTTTGTCTAACGATATCTATACACCAATGAATTTTGATCTAAAGGTTTATATCACCAAACATTGACACAGCCTAAAACAAAACATCTATCTAATGCATCTTGTTTTAAGATGATTCTCCAAAAAGAAGCCATCTTAAAATTAAACTGATTCCCAGTAACGAAATAAATTTAATTCCATAAAATAACAAGCAAACTATCATAAACTAAATCATTTAAAAGTATTAACACACTCTGAGGCTCTGATCACATTCGATAAGCAAAATAGATAATCTTATTGAAAAGAATTTTTTTCTAAAATATGTTGACTTACACCTAACTTCGGATAGGATGGATAAGCATCATCATAATCTTTATAGGTCAATGAATATACGATATTACCATCTTTAGATAAAAATGCCTATATACACAAAAATTGTGAGTTGAAGAAAATCAGATGAATTTACAAAAAAGGTAATATTTTGTATCCAGAAAAATATGGATTGAAAAATTTACCAAGTTATGAAACCGTAGCTTATATACTTAAACAATTATCTGAGTAATTTGATACGAAATTCAAAAACTTGCCTTAGTTTTGGTAGTTAGAGGGTATACCAGTCACATTGATAAATAAAGTACCTGAAAGTCTACTGAATGAGTCCCTGAATGTACTGGTAGAGAAGAAAGTGAGAAAAGTCCGTTTTCCCTCTCCAAATACTTTCATATGGCCACAAGTATACAGCCACTCAAAGGAAAATCCTACTCAGCGACTTCTTATGACAGGGGTGTTCTTTACAAAGTTGAGAGGAAGAAAAGCGAATGTCCGAAGCTTTAACCGGGTTGGTGGATATTTAGGATCCATTTAGAGGAGTTAGTTGGAAAACCTTGATTCCAAAACAATGGTGCACATGGGCTCCAGGATTCTGACTAATCAAATGGAATATCAACCTATTGTCAGTCACCGGATACCATGAGACTGCATCTCCTAACGTCCCTCTACTGTCTTGTGGATCAGACCTTTAGGTCAAAGCGTATATATACAGCATAAAAATGTCCTTGGGGAACGTCACAAAATAACGTATTCAAAGAGGCAACGAACCAATGACATTTAGGGTGGTTCCAAGTGGAAAATACAATCTGAAGGTAAAAATGAGCACTTTTGGCGAGAACACGAGAAATTCATATTTCTGAAATAAAATTACAAAAATAAGACGTTTACCAAGTGATTTACGGGAATCTAGTATCTCCACAAAAGAGTTGCATCAACGCTTCTAATTTTTTCGTTTATTTAAACACACAACTATTGGTACAAGGAGGCCCCAAATAAATATGCGCCAGACTTCGTCATTTGATTTGTTTACACATTTCGTTTTTAGATTCTCTACATAGTCTTGTCATTAACACTTTTCCTTAATCTGAGAATGTGAACATGAGGTTTTCATCAGAACTTTATGATCCTATGTAATAGTAAATTTAGAAGCATTTATCTTTTGTTGACATTGTAAGGTAAAGTAAACGTGAACTTCTGGTTTATTAAAGACATTTTCCTATTTATCTGACTAAATTGTTAAAAGCTTAAAAAGAAGAACAACAAACAATTAGCTTCCACGAATGAAACTTTTGATGGATAAAAAATAAGACACTTAAAAAAAGTTGGTATGAGTGGCTGTATCATATTGATTCGGGATTGCATTCCACTCCAACTTAAATCGACAGATCGAACGAACAAAAACAACAATAACAAAGGTAATTTTGATAAGAGAAAAAGAAAATTACAACGAGAAAAGGTAACATACACGTTTTTGCAACAGTAGTGCTAAATGCTCTGAAGAAATCATTCCAACTAAAGTACCATATGAAAATCTTGATGAATCTGTAGAACCCACTACAACTGGAAATCCATGATGTAAATTATTTGCAATCCGTTCAACTAATTCACTAACACGCATGATAGGATATAAATACACAACTGGATTAGACATCAGGTCATAGGCTCTCTTAGTTACAGATAGCGAATGCGGTGTCCACGGAAGTAAAGCCATACTATTCAACCCAATATGTTCATCATAGATCCCCTGTAATAAATTGAAAGTCAACACAAAAACAACCCAAGTAAAACAAGAAAAAGTAATACTGAACTACTACTACAAATCGATCAATTTATAGAATAAAAAGAAATTTTACAACTCACTTCGCTCAAACAATCACCCATATATTTAGCAACAGTCAAAGTCATTAGCAATGGTAATCCAACAATTACGTTTCCTGTTGCCTCCATTAGAATAACTGTTAGACTTAATGTCATTCGGACAATACCACCTAATTGTGCAGCAGCGCCAATCAGTGCGAATTTACCGGGATCGGAGAAATGAATTGGATCAACAGTATGCATTAAATTACCTAAATTAATTGTAGAAATGAATAAAACGAACTACATGTTTGTACAGTAAAATAATTAATAAGACCTAATTTAATCAGGTTGACAAGTCTGATTTGAATTTAACCTTTTATTTATATATATAAATGTTCTTAACAAGTATATGTATGATCAGATTGTTCGAAATGTATTGCGCTAATATATCACATAGTTCTGATAATCTTTGTCTTCTTATTACACTATCGAAATTTATCAAAGGGACTAATTGCTTTAAATCTCTTTTTTAGTTAAGCGCGGTTATATCATCGTTGAAGCGCTGTCACTTGATCTATAAATAGGGCTAAATCTGTTCTCGTGTTAATAGTATGTGCTCGGTCGTATTATCCAAGCGTAAAACAACAAACTGATCCCATGAGTTGTTCAAAATGCAATGTTTAAAGCGTTCTACTGACACAGCACATTCCCAAAAACGATAGTTTTAACTTAGTATATTAGAATCTTAGAAACAGCTATAACCATTAGCTTAAATCGATATGGTTTACAAAAGTAGACCATATATACGTACTATCTTCCCCTATGATATGTTAACTGTTTGCACTGTACTGTTCGTTTCGGAGTTTAAAATATACGTTACCTTGATTATTACTTCCTAGTACAAAGACTTTCTACATATCAAGGAGACGGTGGGATATGCTTTATAGGTGACGTACTAGTTGTATTAATTTCACATATACAGTAAGAATTTATGAAATAACCACTAACCTATGATTCGACCCCAGCCAGCACCGATCAACAAAGACGGTATGAATAGACCAGCAGGAACAGACAAACCATATGTAATACAAGCCAAGAAATAGTATACGAGCACAAATATGGTTAATACTGAAATACTGTATGTCATTGGAGGATCGTGAAGCAGAGTTCGGAGGGAACGTTCAGGTGTTGAAAATAATAGTGAGGAAATTGAATTAAACTCGTTGTCCGCACACATCATCTTTTTGTACGGAGAATATAAAGGGGAAATTAATAAACCTCTTATATGACCAGTTAAGAACTTAATACGTCGAAAAATAGAATTCATTCCGTGTTGACAAGTTTATAATTTCAACTAGTAACAAATATGTTAGTAATCAGCATATTTTCTAGACTTTTAAATAAAAGCCAAGCGAAAGCATGTAACATTAAGATATGAAATTATTACTTATAACAAAATTGTTTATGGTAGTTTGATTTGAATTTGTCAGTGCACTGTGATCGCTTAAAAACTAAGCTGTAATATACTTAATCTAGCGTTTGGGTGTGAAATCATCTTCCATCTAAGAATTAGTTTGTTTCTGTCTTGAGTCGAGTAACATCAGTTTTGCTGCAAAATCGTTAGTGTAAACCCGGATGAAAAAACTTTCGTTGGTCATATAAATGACTTTGCTGACTCTAGATTCCTAACTTGTGTTCAAGCCACAGTTAATACCGAGATAACCGTTTTTCACTCTCAGTTGGGATCATTTAGTTGGTAGTAGAATTAATCCTTGAATGAATCTTTGCTATGATTGGTTGGAACATTTTGAAAGATAGTAAGTGTTTATACCTCCTGCCACTTGTTTCTAATATAAATCAAACCTTCTAGTCTAGCAGTATGAATATGAATAGTGATTTAGTCAACTAGTGTTACTTTTTCTCTAGCGTTTTGTGTAAAAAAAAGTACCATTGATACTTTAACAGATTGTTGTCCTTGGGCATGGGGATATGGAAAAAACTTTTGAACCACCAGATGGACTGCGTATGCTCAGTAATTCACAGAAATCTTGAATATGAGCATCTGATATGCAGCATATGTGGACAGAAAAGTGTTCCGTAGTTATAGCCAGGACAGTTTATCATCTGTAAAAGGCTAAATAAATTTAATATGGTAACTATCACCATTATAACAAATCCTGATCAAAGAGATACGATTTTTTTAAATTACCTTGTACGATAGAGGCCTCAAGACAAATATACAACCTGAACTATTTTCATGAAATGGATTTTAAAATTAAGAATTAATCAGAATTAATTAACAATAACTACACCTGGTCATTATCATAGGTCAGTGTCAGAGAAATAAACCTCGATACCCAAAGAGTACCTAAAGTATCTTATATCTACCTCTCCTTGCATATTAAAGTGCTCAACTTCAAAGTAAAATCTCTAAAACCACTACAACTGGATAAAACACTGTCGTAACCAATATCAACCAATTTATAACGTAACCCAGTATTAACGTAAGTTTTCGCACCATCCACTTTGATTTGAATTCACAGACTTAAACAAATATAAATCGATTTCCACTTACCCACTCCATCGTAAATAGTGAAAAGTATATTAGCGTGTAAAAATCAACTTTATATCAATCGAACATTTTTAATAAAACAATAAATTAATGACTGAATCAACGGGAGAAAAACGTACCTTGAGAGGGAAAGAACTGCTAGTATATGCTAATAGACTACAATCACGAACAGCCCACATTATTGAAAAACATAAAGTGGTAGTTAACGAACTAACAACAAGAATGGCTTCTATAATCTTGTTATATTTTGTTGTAATGTTCCTGAAGCAAAGAAAAAGGAATTATTCAATCCCAAATGTTTCCAAAC